>JAVLVB010000891.1:531750-580556 GCA_032876305.1 Orestias chungarensis | reverse complement strand
GTATACGCTCACAAAAATTCAACCAACCACATTTTTAGCTGTAAAACTTTGAATTAACTCAATTACATCTGTAATTAGCTATTTTACTCTGTCTTGGTTTCATTTCAAAAGTGTTTCCGGTGAGCATCTTATTATTTACCACATGTGAAAAGACCTTCTATAAATGGACTGTTTTTCTAGCGTGTTTTTGCACTGGTGCTGTCAGTCATTTAGTTGAGGGCATTGAAAAATATGCACTGGCCCGCCTGTCACCAGTAGGCGTGAACACAATATTGAACGTGTCAGATCCTTCTGCCACTGCCAATATAACGCCAAAGGGGAAATGGTCAATACTGAAGCGATTTCCAAACACAACCCATCAACCAGCCAAAGTCCTTTAGAAATAAAGATGTACCCATCAAGCCAATAGTGTTTTGACTCTTTTTGAGATATGCACAAAATGTGAGGAGCATGGCAGTGAAGGCGAGGCCGAGACAGACTGAGGAGCAGACTGAGATTGAGACATGGGGGCAGAAAGACGGATAGAGGGATAGAGAGGGTGAGCAGGGTGGCAGACTGCCGAGCAGACGGATCCTGGTATGGCAGGGGCTCTGGGCAGGCGTCATCTGTCCCTAGCAGACCCCCTGGGGCCACTAAAATTTCTGTTTTTCTTGAGAGCAACATCACGTTGGCACCCACAACTGAAACTAAGAAATGTATTTTTTTTTTATTAAAACATTACAGAACTCAGAGCACAGGATATTGCAAATATGTCTATCTATCAAATTTATCTATCAAACTTTCACCTCAGTTAATTTTCTCAATGCTGCCCGATGGTTCCTCCTACACCAGCACAGTGTAGGCCAGCTTGGCTAAAGGTGCAAAGCTGCAGGATACCACTGAGACACTGGTGTCTCAAGTATGTAGGACACCTTGTCTATGCTCCGCCTGCTTCACACAAGCCCCGTGAGCCGAATCATAAGGGAGCATCATGAAGAAGGAGTTTAATTAGGAGCAAGCCTCCAAAGGGGCCACAGAGAAAGACACTAAGTGAAGCAAGAAGAAACAACTTTTTTGGCCATTTTTTAACCATATTATCCTCATTTCCAGTCTCCTGTCTTGCCTATATACTGGGATTGTCAATTTAATACACGGCAAAGTGAGTGTTCAGCATATTCTTAGAAGCATTCTGTGGTTTTTTGTTTTTCTTCTGAAGTCATCATCCTTTCCCCACTTACTTCTTACTCACCTATTCCCCATTTCACAGTGGTCAAAATTTGTCTTATTCCTGTCCTATCGAGAGCTTTGCAGATAAAGTGTAGAAAGACGGCAGTTAAGAGGAAGAGAAGTTATTGGTGCAAAGGTTTCTATTATTTATTTTTTTGTACAATTTTAATATAGCACAATAACTTTTGGTCAAACATTGTAGGCACAATAAAAGTTTTTCAATGCCAATTTTCCTGACAAACCACAAAAAAGGACTAGGCGTCTCCAATGACTAATCAAATATGGTTATAAAGCATAGGATTAATTAAAAAAGTAGACCACAAGAGTGAGGTGTCCATTTATGGCTACAGATGATTCTATTGGTTGCTAGGCTGTATGTTAGTCTTCGGCAACAGATGTGATGTCACTGAACAGGTGGGCATAACTGGGATGGGTGAAATAGCATCTTTGAACCCTGCCCTAAATATGTTAAGTCCTAATGGCGAGCTAAGCCTGGGCCAAATGCTTCATAGTCATATAACACTCCTGTCCTGGCTGCCTGCACCCCATTGACGCCCAGCCCAACCATTGCTAAACCCTCTGCAGGACCACCAGCTCAGTTACCCCATATGGGTGACACTTTTAGACCAGCCTTTGCTCTCGTCGTCCCGCATTGCTGCAATGCTGTTTCTCCAAGAATGGAATCGAATCCCTAGTGCTCTCAGCACTGGTGGCAGTAGGTCAAAATATGTGCTGGTGGGGAGAAAAGTTACTTGCATGTTCTCTTGTGAATCAAGGAGAGGCTTGCAGAAGCGCTGCATGGCCAACATCATGGAAGAAGCTCGGCAGGAGAAATCGAAAAAAACTTTGTTTTACACCTGACAACTTTCCTAAAATCAAAAACGGAGCATACTCAAACCCTCTCACCCCTTTGTTCTTTCCACGTAAGTTTCTCTAATAAAGCAAGAGTGCCTTATTCACTGCAGGTCTCCTCCATCGCCGTAGCTGATCTGTTTGGTGCGATTTCCTGAAGACTGTCAAAAAAGATGAGAGACGCTTTTAAATTCAGAATTCCAGATTTCCACTCAAGGGGCCGACGGTGGATTTGGAGTGCCAGTGAATGTTGACACACTTACAGTAGCTGCCTCAGCCATCGAGAATCAAAGCTACCTCACACAAGCACAATAGAGGCCCTCTAAGTTCACTAAAACCATACTCTAAACAGGCCTTTGTTGTGCTGACATAAGAGATAACTGGATTGTTATTTGTTTTCTAAGCAGGCAGATTGCTCCTGTCATTTCTGCAGCTTCTTGTGATGGAGTTGCTTGCGCTTGTGTCGCTTCTGTGAGTGAGAACTGGCAGAGACAAACATATGAGAGGGAAAGGTTCACAGAGATTAACTTATCTTAGCATCCATCTCCTTTCCTCTCTCCTGCTCAGTTGCTCTTTCTTTTCTTTTTTTTTTTCTTTTCTTGACTCAAACACCTACTCTCACACACCCACATGTGAACACGCAAACACAGACTCATTCCCCTTCTCTCCCCTCCCACATACATACACAAGCGCACACACACACTTGATCAGCATCAAATACAGGGTGTGCTAAAGTAAATTTAATTACGTCTGTCTGATATGGAGCTTCAGATGAAAGTAGGGGAGCGCGGTGTGAAGCAATGACTGCACAGAGAGGAGCAGGCCCGTGATATTCCTCCTGTAGACTAATCTCCCTTTATTAAAGCCAGAAGGAGAGAGGCAATGGGGGTTGGTGGGGTGTGTGTGTGGGGGGGGGGGGATGTTGGATGGCGAAGAGCGGGAGGAGGGGGTGTCTTTGATGAGATCTGTAACTGTCAGCTACTGTACTTTTCTGCTCTCCCGCTCTGTCTTTGTCTCCCCACTTTACGAGGCAAATGAACACAGCATCTATAGTTGCAAGGCAGACATACACTTGTGCTATCACATAAAGTAATGTACTGTGAAACTGATCCCTGTTGTTAAGGATGTCAACAATTTCTTTAAAAAGAAAAAAAAAGGACAGATGTGGCTCTCCCTCTCCCCCTTTAAAGCTTTCTTTGTCTTAATTTTCCTCCAGTTAGAGGGGAGGGGTGTTTCAGTGAGTGGTTTTCTGCTGTTTTTCCTACCCACTCTAATGGGACCAGGTGGCCATCAGGTGGCCAAAACCAGAAACTGCCTTCCTTATAGCGCACATAATGAGGCTTGAAGTATTGGACGTTTTACATTTTTATAATGTTACAACTTATACAATAATTTTATTGCAATGGATATTTATTACATCACCCTTTCCTTAGCGTGCATTTAAATTCAAACCAATTTATTTTGACCCACCCAAATGAAATATATTACAACTAATTGCCTTGAGATATCACCGTATTAGTAAACTAGTAGTATATATAATTTAAGCATGAAGTTATAGTTGTGTATTCCATAATTAGCAGTTTGCCATAATATTCCAAAGGTAAAACATAGTGGTGGCAGTATTATGCTAAGTTGATGATTGTGTTTAGTAGGGAATGGGTGGCTTGTAAGAGTAGAAGGGGATAGAAGAGGGGATAGTAGATGGATAGAGGTAAATTCAAGATAATCCTGGAAAGTCTAAATAAGCTTGAGGCTGTGTTCTGAAGAGGGAAAATGTTGCTGTCAGGTTTTTACAGAAAGATCATAAAATTGCAGAAAAAGCATTCTAGAATAACTTTTAACACTTTTGGAGTTAACTTAATAGCACAGCAACACACTTTCTCTTTGTTGTGTTTTTTTTTTTTTTTCAAAGTCTTTAAATCCTCAACTCTATGATCATATGTGGCATCTTGTTGTTTTGGTTGTTTTTGAACCATTTGTGTCATTTTAAATGTTAAGTTGAACGTAAGCTTGTGTATATAACACCCACCGTTCTTGTCACTCCATGTTAACAGGTTAGATGAGAACATACCTAAATGGGTTATCAGAAATATACGTGTCATGGAAAAGTTATTTAAAGCAACAAATATACTTTTACAATTCTTTTTTTATATATATATATAAAAAAGCAACATGCAGGTTTTTTAATTGGGATTTTTGGTTACCTACCCAAAAACCGCTTCAACTATGTTGTGCGACTGCTCTGTTTCCAGACGTTGAGAAAGAAGGGCCTAAACGGCTGTGACAGCCCAGACCCAGACGCAGACGACTCGGTGGGCCACAGCCCTGAGTCCGAGGACAAGTACAGGAAAATAAACGAGGACATTGATCTGATGATCAGCAGACAGAGACTGTGTGTAAGTACTTGTCGATGAACCCAGAGCCTTTCTCACCTTTCTTTTCCTCTCTTTTCCCCTCCCCTTTTTTTTCTTTCTCCATTCCCCCTTCTGTCACTTTGTCTCCGTGTCCCTGTCATCTTTCCATACCTTCATGTCTCCTTGCTTCCCCCCACATCCTTTTTTTTATGGTTGTCGGATCTGACCAGGCATTGAACAAGAAGGAGAATAAGGGAAGTGAGAGCCCAGAGCTTGACTCTGCTCTCATCCTCACCCAACGCACTGAGGAGAAATACAAACAGATTAATGAGGAGTTTGATCACATGATAAAAACTCATAAGATCCCTGTAAGTACTGAGGGAACACCTCCTCCGCTCAGCAGCCTCCCGATGGCAACTGTTGAGCTAACCGAGCTAACCACAGTTGTTTGGAACTGGACTAATTGCACAAAGAGAGTGAAAGTACACTCAAACTGTTTATTACTGTGAAGAAATTACAGTTCTGTAAACTTGCTTGCTTACATTTGAGGAACAGCCCTCTAATCTGACAACAGTGTGACCGAAGCTCACAGACGTTTTCCTCTATCAATTGCAAACTTTCTCTTAAGAAAAAAATATATATATCTCACTCTTCCACCTTGAACTTATTCCGCCCGTGCTGCTGTTGTCTGGCTCCCAGGGGGAGGTGTGGTGTGCATGTGTTTGTCCTTTTGTTGCCTGCATCAAAACAGCGCTCAGTCACCTGCAACGTCAGGGTTGGGGGGGGGGGGGGGGGGGGGGGGGGGGGGGAGTGGCAGGTGGCATGGCAATGAAACTATAGCAGATGTTCCATGTTTCTCACGAAGCTGAATTTATTAAAGGCCTCTTAGTGGACACATGTCAAGGGGTGTCTACAAGATTTATGATGTTAATTTTGCAAAATAAGGTGACACGAAGCACAAAACAGGGAGCGTTTCTCCATTCAACCTGACCACGTTCCTCACTCGGACAGCACCACATCAGAACGGTTAGCTGTCTGGCACTTGCATAGAAAGACATTATTCCACAGTATAGTAGTAACAGGAGAACAGTAGTATGTAGCCCACGTGGAGAAGGGAGGCGATGTGGTTAGAAAAAAGGCAGGGGTTGCCGAGTTGAGGGGTGGACTCTGTACACAACAAGTGACGGTTCAGCGTGTGGTCAGGGCGGCTGCCAAGCACTGGGCCTCTGGATTGCAGAGGACTGTTGGCAGGGGTTGGAGGGGGGGGGCTGTCGGGTAAGTCAAGGGTAGGAAGATGAGTGAAAACAGGAAGGATGGCACCAGCTAGAAGATCACTTAAAAATGGGGCCCTTTGGTCTCAGTACTAAGGGACGTAGAGAGCTTCCACTATAAAAAGAGGCAATCATTAACAGTGAAAGTCCAGTGAGTTATATAAAATCCAATAAATGACAGATTAAGTGGGTGTAGCTGGTTTGGCAGTTTTGAAGGGTACAAAGGCTAACAACAGAAAACCGTAAAAGCAACAGTTTTTGTGTGTTAAAATAATATTTGTCCTTAGAAAAGTGGGGGTGGCGATTTGTTGAAGCCGAAGCAGCGCTTAAGCACCCAGCCTGTTGCCATGTATAGTAGGCCAGTACTCTTACCTGATACACTCCCTGCATGGCTCAAAGACACATGGCAGTAATTTAAAAAGCCCTGCTATCTACTTCCTAAAGCTAACATATAGGATCAACCACTTACAGGGCACCTCCAAGTTTAACTCCCTCTGCCAAATTAAACAGTAAATATGACAAACGGGCTTCCTTCAAAAACTATTTACAGCACCTGGCATCGGCTTTGTGACAATGAAGGGTCACTAACCACCTGATATATGTAGATACAACCTATGCAACACTTTTAAGAGTTAAAAACCAGTATAATTACATTACATTTAATCATATATAATACATTACATATAATTACCACCTCTATGAATTAAAATTATTTTATTGAGCATGAGTGTGTGAACTATAGGGGGACCACCTATCTCTTCTTTTGAAAAAAAATATGGGACTGTGATCAGAAAGGAAAAATCGTCTACATATTATTATTATAAGTGTAGTTATCAATACATTACAGTATTTCAGCAGTATTTCAAATAATTGGTACTTTAACATTTTACATAAAGGCTGTTAGTTATTCTACATGTTTTTGTTTTAAATGATCTAGTAAATGGTCTGAACCCCCCCCCCAAAAAAAACATACCTATGCTAAATCAAACTGGAACACTAAAGGCTTGCCAAGGCCAGAGTTACTAGCAAGAGATTTCCTTTGCTTTTTTTTGATGATCTCTTCTGGCCTTCTTTCTCTTTTTTTATGCTTTTTTATGCTTTTTCTTGTTGTTTTTTTACATTTTCTGTACATGTCTGGTCCGCATGTTTTTTTTCTATCTATTCATCCCTTTTGAAATTAGATGTCTTTTTTGTCCTTCCTCTTTTAGAAATTCTGTCTTTATTTCTGAATTATTCTGTCTCTTTTTGTCTACTCTGTACTAAAAGCCCTAATCATTTACTTACCTGAATGCTTTTTATTTTAAGACTAATCGTTATATTTTTATATATATATTTTTCATTTCTTTCCCAGCAGGCTGTGCCCCCATCAAACTACGACATTCCTGTGTCTATCCCCACAAGCAACCAGAACAATTTAATCTACAGCGGATCCCTAGGCAACCACAATCTGTTGCCACTAGCGCACCATGGTCTACAGAGAAACAGCATGTCTCCAGGCGTGACACATAGACCCCCCAGTGCAGGTAACACAGGTAGTGCCCTCAACTGCACCTGTTCTTCCCGCCAACCCCCAATCATGTGGTAATCCCATCTGTCTGTTTTTGTGAGCAAACACGTGTACCAGTCTGTCATGCTAATAGACCCAGACACATCAAAACGTGTAATTTATTTCATGACAGCTACCCACAATGTCCCACGTAAAGGCAGTGAATGAAGCCAGAGTTTTTTTTCCTCCCACATATAATCAAATAATATTCCCTGCTTCACTGTTTTGTCAAAGGTACGAGTAAAATGATGTAAAACAATATTCAATCCCAGCCCACTCTTATTTATCATGAGACTATAGTGCTGCTTATAAGCAGTTGAACCTGTTGGTTTTTTTATGGTTGTCCAATGTCTTTTTTTTTTCTCTCTCTGGTCCAAAATGGCTCATGCCCACACCCTCAACCCTGTCATTATGACTGGATGCCTGAAATGCAGAGCACAAGCTAAATATGAGCTTTGGCGCTCACCGCATCCAGAGAAAAAAAAACATTCTCAACCCTCCCACTCTACCACCTCGCATATTTTAAAAATAATAATGTGTCATTTTTCTTGGACAGCACCTTCATGCGTCCGCTCGGTTGGCCATTTGCTCGATGTGCTAAGGGTTTAGGTGGGAGGAAGCCTTGCTTCTCTCGCCGTACCGACACACATTCAGATTAAAGTGGGAGAGACAGGGAGGCAGAATGGATGCTGTGTGGGTGTCTATCTTCTTATGGTTTTCTCTCCTGTGCTTTGCTCGTTATTTCATCTTACAGGTGGCCTCATGGGTGCTGACCTCACCACTGGCGCAGGGACCAGTGCTGGTAAGAATGGCCTACTCTTCTCACACATGTCTGCTCGCAGACACACAAACACACATCTATGTCACCCACTCACCCAGTTGGGGCCATAAAATGCATGACTAACGCTAACCCAAACCCAAGTGGAGATTTGGTCCATGATGTTTTGAAGTTAGTGGTCGTGGAGTTCATATGGGAATGTTTGCTCAGTGCCTCGACTGTGACACATCCTGCCCGCTTTCAGCTATAAAACCTTTAAACAAGTGGGGGAGAAACAGAAGTTCCAAAATTTTACCATATGCAGAAGCTGGCTCTAAAAGCATGTTTTACATGCTCATAATAGGCGATTTTAATATTTCTTTTAAAAGTCTAAATCAAAGGAACGTGTTGATAAAATCTTAATGTGTTAGCTGTTGTTTGTCCACCAGAGAGCCCACAAGAACACTTTCAGTTTGAGTTTATAGCAAAGGGATTCCCATCTTTATTGGTAAATTTTTCAGCAAGCGGTGCGTATTGTAAAAATCTGAATTGGGGGCATCGGTCGGGCATAGCTGGGTATCCTCGTCTAACATCCATCCTCCCCAAATCATCCTGAGGCCCTGACACATGGGGTCAGCGCCTGGTTTCCCTGTCTGGTCACTTATCGCACACAACAAACACGAGCATGCGAAACAACAGGCCCGTTTGTTGCGGCGCACGTTCCATTGACAGGGTTCCACAGTGCGCGCCTCCAATGCGGTCTTTGTGTTGCCTCCACTGGGGGGGAACAGAAGCACTCTGTAAAGGGCTCTTGCGTTGCTCAGCAGCTGTGAAAAAAAACATGGAGAGAGAGAGAGAGGGTCATGTGGAAGCTGAAAGATTCCATTCAGTACTCTCTTAAATCTCATTTGAGCGGGGGGTGAGGGGGTAGAAAGAGTGTCTTCGTGGTGTTGGAGTGGGGAGACCCCGGTGATAAATATCCACTGATGGTGGAAGCATGTGTGCAAATGAAAAACAGTAGGGGGACACAGATGGAAGTGTTCTACTGTCTTGGTCAGGCATTTTATTGATGCTCCTCCGAACTTCATCTAAGTTACAGTCCCTTGCTAAAGTATTCATGCCGCTTGAAGATGGTCTCATCTTGTCACCTTTTACGGAAGCTGTAAAATCGAATTAAAAACCAAAAAGTGTAAAATGATTCAGTCCTCTTTGCTTGAATACCTTTAAAGAAAATTTTACGAAATGCCTTTAGAAGTTATTTACTATGTAATTTAATCTTACCAAAAGTTTGAATGAAATGAAATGGTGAATGAAACAATGAAGATGAAACATTCTGAATGTTTGTAGCATTGTTAGGTTGTAAAGCTAAATAATAAGCTTTGAACATCTCACAGAGCTCAGTTCAGAAAATTATTTGAAAATGTAAATATAATGACTCAGCTAAAAGTATGTGTGGCTTTCTATCTAAAAGGACAAGATGAAAAGGAAAGTATTTGGAAAAGCAGCCAAGAGGCCCGTCGTAAATCCAGGCGAGCAACAGAGATCCACACTGTGATTTAGATTAAACCACTTGGTAGAACGGCCCAGTTAAAGTTCAAGCTCAAATTTGAGATTTGAGAATCTGTTAAAAAAATATGATTGCATATGCTTTCTATTCATTTAGATCTTTTGTATCAAAAAAAAAGAGACAAAAATATGTGTTCTGCTATGCAAACCTGGTTGAGACATACCCCAGAAGACTTGCTGCTTTATTGGTCTAATACATAAAATCCCAATAAATTATACTGACATGTGTGGTTAAAAAACACTTTCAATGATGTATGAATACTTCTATAGAGCAGTCAAGATTTTTAAACGCTGTTGCACCATAATAAGTCTTTTTATTCCCCCTGACATTGTTGCTATGTTTTAATAAGCAAAATGTAAAGTTAGCTGTTTCACCTGTATGTAAATCTGTACAGTAAACACCCCTTTTATGGCACTTTCTTCAAGGCTTAAGTGTTTGTGCAAGACTAGCTTTAAAACACTGCATGTTTCTATCATATTCGGGGCCAATTCTTCTGAGAATTAACTTGCAATGTTAACCAAAACACCCTTTTTTCTCATCTTGTGCAAATATGATACATGAAACCCAGATGTGGGGGTGTATTCAAAATCAGTAAAGGTCCCCAGGTAATTCTAGTCTAGTGTAAATGGGGCATAACACTGAAAGGCTCAGTCATCATGTCTTTTCTATGGAAATATTACAGGCGGTGTGTGCGCACATGTGCAAGTTTTCTTATTTATGTAGTATATCTCCAATCTGTCATTCCCTTAGCCGGCTGGTAGAGAGTAAGAGGTGGTGAAAGAGATCAAACAGGAGAGTAAGAGACCTAATGAGCAGCCCTCTGGTTTAAGGCCCCAGCTTGTAAGATCCTAACCTCTGCCTTTGGTAACAGTAGTTTTCCAGCCATGTTCCAATCAGCACCCTCAAAACCCCTCCTACCTACACTCCAAAGTTCTGCAAGGTGCAAACAAGAACCTTTCTTCTGACCGCTAAATACAATCGACTCCCTTAGTTCAGTTAAACGTGGAGTACATTGGTCAGGAATCGCTGGCAACTGGCAAAAAGTGGCCTTCAACGGTTCAAATAATGTCTGCCTCCATCTAAACGGCACCTTTCACCAACTGTGCAAATTGCGAGCTTAAATGTGACACCTTGGTTCAGTTGGAGATTTCGGGGTTGAATGCACATTTGGCCAAACCGCAACGGAAGAGTGTGTGAGCATGGGGAATAGAACGGAGCGCGCCTGTCAGACCACAACAGGACATCAGAAATTTGTTCAGTAACAGTTAAATGTACAAGAGTTTAACCACACCTCTCTTTTTGTGCGCGTGTGAGAGTGAGCAACGTGTGTAAGAGGGAAAGAAAAGGGCAAATGAAGACATTGGAGGGGCCTTGTCAAACACATGCCCTATGTATCAGTGGAGCTAAATTAACATTGTTGACCCCCCACACATGCACACTTATAAATAGCAGAAACAGCATGAAGCTGTTTATCTGAATCTTAGATCAGATGTTGTTTTCAGTCCGAGTGTTCAACATAGCAACAGAAAAAAGAAAAAAAAAACTTCTCAATAACCTGCATTTAATTTTGGTACTTCCTCTAGATAGGTGACGCCAGCCTGCGCCGCTGCTCTGGCCTGCAATGTAGCACAGAAGGAGGAGGATAGAAATCTTGTCTTTAGCTGATGTAAGAATTGAGTCTCTGTTGAATATTGCCACCCTTAAATCAGCTGCAGAATAGAAATTGAGTCACAGTTCTCGCTTCATTAGTGTAATTGGTCGGTGATTTTACTTTTGAAGTGCTCAAGGATTGGCCTATGCCACTCATGATTACAGTCATCCAGCGTATAATTTACTGGACTGCAGCCATCGCTACAGGGTGGGAATACACAGATGTCTGATTAACCAGCACCGTGATAAAATCCGTGTCTTCTTGACCAAAGTGTGTGTTAACATCTCTCTACAGTGCAATGTCTATTGTACTCATCTCTAGAGAAACACTGATTTACTTCCTGCTGGGTTATTTACCAAAGTATGTGTATGTGTTGTGTGGTATATTTTGTGTGCGAGTTAGGTCTCATTCATCCATCTCCACATGCACCCACTCAGTCTCATAAAGGGCCCGCCATGAGAATGAGAAAGCGGGAGAGCTGAAGAGGCAGCTGCCTCTTTACAACTGTGAGAAAGACACTGGAACTAAGAGGGTCCGACACAAAAACACATGTGCAATCGTATGCGTGAAGAACCCGCATGCTATGCTGGATGAAACTGCACTTAAAGTGTTTTAGAAATCAAAACTATTCATACACACATGAGCTTTTTTCAAATACTATTATGTTACACCCATTTATTTCAATTTAGTTCATGATATGACACATGTGACATGTATTAGTACTGAAAATCTTAGCCCAATTGGCTCAAATAAAATCCCCTGCAGTAAAATACCTTTAAAAGTCTCCTAATTATTAAATGGTGTGCACCTGTTTGTTGTTTAATCTTAGTATGAACCCAGATGTTCTATGAACAGACAGTGTCATGAGCACAGATTACCTTGTGGATTGCTTTAAAGCAGGTTTAAATTATAATGATGTCTCAAGTTTTTAGGCTCTCAAAGAGCAGTTGCAAATAGGATTATGGCAGAACTAGGAACCTACTAAAACATGGGAGTTTACCTCAACTGACCAGCCAGATTAGGAGTCAAGTGCCAAAAGATCTTTGTTAACTCATGAGCAGCTGCAGCGATCCACACCTCAGGTGGGAGAATCTTAACAGAACAACAATCGTTTATCTGGTTCACAAATCTGTCCTTAACTGAGAGAATACTGTAGTTTTCCACAGGTCATGTGAGGAATACAGCTAACACGGAAAACAAGGTCTTCTCTTCAGACTAGCCCATAATAGTACTTGGTGGCCCTAATGTAAAGCACTGTGTGGTGGAAAACTATCTTTGTACATCACTCTGAGCTCAAGATCCCTGCTGAGAAAAATGATGGTGGCAGCAACATGTTGTGGTAATGCTTTTATTCACTAAGAACAGCAGATACAGTAAAAGCTATGGAAGATGGATTTTGCTTAACATAGGGCAATCCAGGAAGAAAACCCGAGGCTGGTACAGAGTTTGAGTTTCCTTCAAGATAACAACAATAAACATATAGGCAGATGTTATGGGGGAGTTCCTTATATCGAAGCATATTGTTGTGTCTGTCCATACAAATTGGAGAGCTAAATCTATTTTAAAACTTGTGGCAAGATTCAAGATGGTTACACTCTCTTGCCAGTTTGGCTAACCTTGAGCTATGCTGCTGTTAATGATGGGGAAAATACATAAGCTGGTACAGAAATATCTCCATTATGTTTTCTTTTAAAAATGTATTGACTCATTGGGGCTTAATACTAATGCAGGCCACATCTTCAAGACTTTATATTATAAAAAACATTTAAAACCATGTACCAGTTTTTTTTGTCCTAGCACATTAAATTAACACGAAGTACACCCTTGCAGTGTCATATGACAAAGTGTAAAGAGGTCGAAGGGTGTAAATAATTTTGCAAGATACTACATATGCTGCCTACGAGATATAAACAACTGCGCTTATGTGGATTCACACTCAAGCTGAACCTTCTCCTTAAAATCTATATAAAATATTCACAAAATGACCCGCAAACTCAGTGTTAACAAAAGCTTAAACATGCTTATAAATCACACTTTTTTAGAATCGACACAGTACGAGCGACTCCTTTTAAAAAAAAAATGTATTCTCGTTTTCTTGCCAGCCTCATTTTCTCTCACCGCGAGCGGTCGTTTACTCTTTAAATTGTTCAAATTGAGCTTTTGAGACTTTTCATTTCCAAACAACAACAGCAAGAAAAAAAAACCTCGCTCTCAAATTAAACAAAGATCAGCGAGGGAAATTGCCCAGGAAGACATCTGCGACTCACACACCCCACCCCCCCCCACCCCCGAAATATATGATTAGGAAATTCATTTTATGTCTAACGTATAATTCCTGCTCTTCTTTCAAGTGGGAACGTCCACACTGAGTCCTGTGTTCTAAGACTGAACGGTGAAGTAAAGAGAAAAGCAGCCCACGAGCCGGAGTTAGAAGCAAACACTTTGTTGCCTGGCAGTGTTTTTCTGCCCTCAGATTTCTTTATTTTTTTGTACGGATGTTGGTAGAATTTCACTTCACCATGTTTTCTTGTGTAGGGGAAAGAGGATATTTAGCAGCGTCAGGGGAGTTTTTTTTTTGTTGGGAACGGTGTCTTAGTTCTGCTGTTTTGATTGATTTATTGACCTCATTCTTCAGTGGTTTATAGACCCATAATTAGATTTTTTTACAAGGTTAATTCTCTCGGCTAATGACAGTGAGCGAGTTAAAGGGTGTGTCCATCATATGGCTTCCTTGCAAATGACTGTTACTCTTGTGATAATTTATTTAACTGTAACCTCTGTGGGTGCGCTCTTCCATATGTCCCCATGTACCGTTAGTTTGACATTAAAGTTCCAGCCAAAGAAAAGTGGACAGACACAAACACTGAAAAAGAGAAGAAAAAAAAGGAGGAAAGAAATTCCTGTATTTCCAAATAATTCCCTATTACGTACAGCAAGGGAATATGTTCTTCTTACCTTTTGTTTGTTTTCGGTTTTAAATATCAGCTCGGAAAAGGAGCATGTTTAATGTTTTCCAGCACTTTATTTTTTTTTTTCCTTTCAGGTAATGGCTATGGGAATCACCGCAATTCTCCGGGCCTGCTAGTTTCCTCAGGTGGAATGAACAAGAACATGCAGACGAAGTCCCCTCCACCCATGAACCTGGGCATGAACAACCGCAAACCTGACCTACGTGTGCTCATCCCCCCCGGCGTCAAGAACAACATGCCCTCCATTGTGAGTAATCTTTGCATCATTTCACTTTAAAATCCTTTGTTTGTCATCTGCTTTTCCCATTGTATGTGATGTATATGACCTGTATCTAGGTCTGTTATTGTTCTTTTACTGTTTGTTTTCTTTCACCGCTGCTTTTTTATCTTTTCATATTCAGACTTGGGCTGAATAATTTATAGTAATAGAAACAGACTTTCTGCAGCTCCTTAATATGCCCTAAACAAATATTAAACAACTTTAGAGTTTAAGATGTCTTAAATTCAGTGAGATTTTCCAAACAAGGTCTTAAATACCTTTAAAAATGTATAATATCTTCTTTATCTCCCTCAAATGTCTTAAAGGGACTTTACCTTTTAAAATTTGTAGCAATCTTATAGAAAACAGTTTGTTTCCTTTTCAAAAACCGTTTTCAAAAACTTTCTCTCAGCCCAAGGCTAATATTTTGTCACATATGCACTATAGCTTCTGCGTGTCTGCGCGCCGGCACATACACTGTATGATCTGGCGTCGTCGCCTCATTTCTTTACAATCTAATTTTTAGTTTTAGTTAGTAGTTAACTAGAAAAAATTTATTTTTATTTTTATTTTTTTATCCAACTCGTTTCGGTTTCTTTGGTTTAGTCCTCAAACAGTTACATCCCTAAGAGCTCCCTTAATGTGCTCAATCACATGAACTAATTTGAATGTATTACCCTCCCCTTTCAATGCCATCAGTCTGAGGATGTTGACCTGCTGTTGGTAAGTCAGACTGCCACTGAAATTTAGCAATCAAGACAACCTCAAAGTAGTAAGAACCGTTAATATACGCAGTGAGCGCATTGTGCCTTAGATAAGTGAAAACTCGACTTCTTTTTCCTTTATAGTTTGCGTGTTTGTGTGTGTGTGTGTGTGTGTGTGTGTGTGTGTGTGTGTGTGTGTGTGTGTGTGTGTGTGTGTGTGTGTGTGTGTGTGTGTGTGTGTGTGTGTGTGTGTGTGTTTTAGAAGAGCAACATCCAAGTAACTTTTTCGCCCCCCTGACTGCTGATGACATGTTTGTGAGGGTGCATGGTGCCATCCAGTGGCATGTCTGAGTAAAACATAAAAACGGATTTTTTGTTGTTGTTGCTGTTTCTCCTCCTCCGCTTCTTCATATTTTTGTTTAATAAAATCCAGTAGGTTAAAAACAACCTCCACGTAGATTTTACTTCTCTAAATATCCATATAAAGGGGTAAAAAAACACCTTACACTTTGTTTTATTATCCTTTTCCCACCATAAAAAGCTTTCCCTTGTTTGGTACCATGTGTTGCTATGACAACATGTGGTGTTACTATAGAGACAGCAGGCCCTTGTAAAATAAAAAAAGGGTGGCAAATGATGGAGTTGGAAGAGTTCAACCAAGCCTCTTGTCAAGTGATTAATTTTCCCCGGAGTTGGCATCGCATCTGATATCTCATAAAGACAGAAATGACAGAAATGACACTTGATAAAATGTACTTTTTTTCCTTTGTTTTGCTGAGAAGTTGACTTTCCGTACTCAAGCTTCTCCTTTGTCTTGTTTCTTTTCTCCTGTTCGGCCCCAGAACCAGAGGATAAACAACTCCCAGTCGGCCCAGTCGCTGGCCACTCCTGTGGTCTCAGTTGCAACTCCCACTCTACCAGGACAAGGCATGGGCGGCTACCCATCTGCCATCTCTACCTCCTATGGTACCGGTATGTACCACAGTGTGTTCTGTGTCCTTTCCTTGTTTTTTCAATAACGAAATTCAATAACAGTTGTTATTTTATTATTACTTTAAGTTATATGGCTTGAGTGACTTCATCAAGTGAAAACGTAGTCAGGTGACTCAAATTTGTTCACACAAATTTCAAATACATATATACCCCTGATGTATCTCTATAGGGTTTAGGTCAGATGAGTTGGATGCCAATCAGGTACAGTTGAATTATAGTCATTAAACAGGTGCTGGTACTTTTGCACTGGTGGTGGAAAGTCAAATCAGCATCTCCATTAAAGGTTCATAGCCGACTGAAGCATAATGTGATCCATAAGTTGTTGATGGTTAGCTCCATTGGCTTTGAACCTTTGCAACTGATGGCACACACTGTCAACACCAATAGGTGACACGTCTATAATCATTATTATAGTGGAACCCTATAACTATTGATCTTAAACGTGTTGGAATCTGTGCCTCTTAACGTTTCCTTTAGACATTGCCCATTCAGTGCCAGAAATAGTATTTTAGCCGAGCCTAACAAAGAATGAATGGGCCAAATAAATATAATTACTTAACAGTTGGTTTTTAACACACAATTTTTTTTAAGAATGATGATGATAAAGTGATTTAGAACTACTGCCGGGAAAAAAAATCAAGGTCACATTAGTAACATGCACACATATGTAGCCGTGACATGTCTGTAGAATTCAGATCAAACTTTTCTACATAATAATATTCACGTCTCTGTCATCCGTGTTGCTTTTGGACCTTTTTGTCACAGTTGAACTGAAAGTCATCAGTCATAGAGATAATATCTGAGTTAGTTTTTATTAATTTTTGTAGAATTGTAACCCTGTTGTAACCCTCGTGTGTAATGAATTTATTTGCCTTGACCTGTGTATTTTAATTAGCATCATAATAAAATAAAAACACTTTCTTTAAGGGTTGTGCTTTGAACCTATCAAAAATTATAGTTGTCATACCACTCTTTAACAGCAGAGGCTGCTATTGCCCTACGAACCACCATGGAAAAGGACTTATTCTGTTAACCGGGACTGCTCTCTCGCTGCAACTTTAAGCTTCTATGGTCTTCATCCTTGTCTTTCCTTTCTCCCCCATGTGTTTTTGCAGAGTATTCTCTGAACAGCGCAGACTTGTCTTCGCTATCTGGCTTCAACTGCGGCAGCTCTCTGCACATCGGCTCCATGAGCGGCTGGCAGCAGCAACATCTTCAGAACATGCAGCATTCAGCCCTCAGCCAGCTGGGGTGAGTGCGGAAAATTGACCGTGAGAAAGTTTGTTGCGGGGAGAAACACATGATAACACATGGATAATTAACCGAGATTTTTGTTTGAGATGCCACGCTAAGACTTCCTCACTGTTCTACTGTTCTCAGTAATTGATACATCACTGTTTTTTAACGTGTCAGCATGCTCGTGTGGACAGACCTGACCCTACGATCACCTTGTCTCTTGCTCTATAACTCTGTAACCCCTTTGCCTTTCCTTTTTCCTTCCAACAGAAATTGCTCTAGCTCTCACTTATGTCAGGGTTCAAATCTCTCCCTGCCCTCTGCTCAAAGCCTCCACATCAAGTCCGAACCTGTTTCTCCTCCTAGAGATCGCACGAGCAGCACACCAGGGGGCTACGGCAGCGGGGTACCGCCCGGCCAGAACCCCTCGTCTCGCCAGGACTCGGGACGCTCCCCTGTCGATAGCTTGAGCAGTTGTAGCAGCTCCCACGAGGGCAGTGACCGTGACGAGCACAGGAACGAGTTCCACTCGCCCCTAGGACTGGGCCGGCCTGCCCTGGATGAACGGGAGAGCCCCTCCATCAAGCGAGTTCGCCTGTCAGAGGGTTGGGCGACATGATAGCTCTGCCGATGGCTCTGTGCCCCCGAGTCCCCCAGAGCCCCTGGCAATGCAGCATCTTGATGCCCCCCAATGTCAGCTCCCATCTCCTCGTCACGCACCACCCAACCCACAGCCTCTCTCTCCTTGTATCTCTTTAGTGATGAAGGAAGGAAAAGGGACAGCCCTTTACAAAAAAATATGTTTTTCAGTTTCCTTTTAATTAATTATAATTATTTTATTCTTTTTTTTCTTTGAGTGTGTGTGTGTGTGTGTGTGTGTGTGTGTGTGTGTGTGTGTGTGTGTGTGTGTGTGCTTTATATATTTGACATCATATAAACCAGTGGGGTGTTGTAATGGGCTTTTGTTGTGGCAGGTGTTAGTTTGGATGGGAGATTTTTTGGCAGGGGGAACTATGCATAAATTGTTTTGTATGTGGATTTAAAAAACAAAATCACAATCATATATCTCTACACGTATTTATGTGTACATATATGCATATCAGCAAATAAAAAGAAGTAGTCAGGTACTCCGTCTCATTGGAACATACTTACAATTTGCCTCAGTGATGTATCATTAAGTAGAAACAAAAAAAAGCGTAAAGAAAAACATTAACATAAAAGTGAGTGTGTCCAGATGAGGAGAAAAAAAACACCTTGCACTTGAGTTGGACAAAAGCCCACATGTGTACAGTATCAGTTTCATTGCTTATATACCTTCTCCGCAGTTCTCCCTCAAAACGTGTTAACATTAGATTATGTCATGTTGCAGGTTCAACGTATTTATGTATATAGTACGGGTGGGGGAGGGGCGGGCAGGCACTGCAGGCAGGGGATTAAGAAAAGTCGCCGGACATTTCAAGATTTATGTACTCAATAAATGAAAAAGCTATTATGCAACATTTGAAGGATTGTACAGGTAAACCTGCAGGAACACAATGCTAGGTGTTGATTTTTTTTTCTTTTTCTTTTGTGCGCTCGGTTAGAGGACAGGGCTAAAATCTGAGAGCCGCATTGGCGTAATCAAAAGAACTCGGGTTCTATTACTAAACTACTCAGTATTGATGGACAAAAGAAAAGACAAAAAAAACAAAAAATAATTGTACGATACACTTGCTTATATTTTCATATGAAAGGAATACAATGCAAAGCATTTTGTGGCTTTTTGTAGTTTCTATAAGCCAGAATGTGTTTTTGATAGCTTTGCTAATGAAAGATGGATAGTTTATCCACAGAAAATGAGAGGGTTGGAGGGGGGGGGGTGATTGGGCTTTAACGTCCTAAGCCATGAAAAACAGACTGAGATCCAATGCTTTGCTGAACTGTTTTCTCTTTGTAGAGGTTTGTTTTTAAATGTGTATTTCTAATTATATATAATAACGGTAATATTAAGAATCTTTAAAAAAAAAAATCTGTGAAATTAACATGCTTGTGTATAGCTTTCTAATATATGAATATATATAAAAATGAATTTTTTTTTTTGTTTGTTTGTTTCTTAGTGGAGTTTCTATGTGCAGTTGCACATGTTTTCTGGTTTTTGATTCGTTTCAACTCTGAACAGTGCTGTCTATGGAGGTTTCTCTTTGGACTAACTTTTTTAAATACAGCTGGATTTGTGCAACACAAGGAAGATGGCCTGAATGCTTCAGAAAATCAGCACAAAAGCCTTGCGTTTGTGGGGAAATGTCAGAAGACTGAAACTGGAGACGGGATAGGAAAAAATGCTGGATGTGTTCTGTTAATTTCAATGAATCATTGTAATTTCAAATATATATATATCACATTAGGTCTTGTTAATCTAAAGAAGCAGTTTTTTTTAACCCCATAAAATTGTCTCAGGTCTTCTCGTAAGTATGTGTTCAACATGTTTGACAAGCTCCACCTGATCTGTACAGTTTCCTTGTAACTCATATTTAAATAATCCAGTTTTGCGAATGCATCCTGATGAATTCCCACTGATCACAATCGTTATTGTCTGGCAACCTAATTTGACTCTGCATCTCGTGGCCTCTCGTCATGTTCCAGTCTTCATACCAAATTTCCACACAAGGCCACCGATAATTCAGCTTTAGACTGATTACGCTGGTATCACAGAAGCACAATTTGTTAATGTTAGATGAATAGTTGTTTTGGATTTTCTTTTTTCTTCTCTTCTTTTTTTGACAATAAACCTAGCCACATATCTCTCTCTGCCTCCAACTCCCGTATCTGCTGTCACTTAAGTGTTATAATATTTCCTACGTGCATATTTCATGCAGGTTCACCAAGTTGTTACTATACAGTCAGTGTAGTCAAACGGCAGAGCCTCTGTAACGGTGTTGCTTCTTTTGTTTTTTCTTCCATTTTTTTTTTACTTCAATACAAAAAATTACAAAAAAATTAAATAAAATACAGTTGGGAAAAATAAATAAATATGATGTTTCAGGCAGCATAAAGTGTGGAGAAACCAAAGCCAGTGGCATTTTCTGTGTTGTAAAACCAATCTTTATTTTCACATCCAATTATGTTATTTTATTTTTTCCTTATTTTATTTTATTTTTTGCAAACATTGAAACAAGACAATAAAAATTTTTGCTCAAATGTACAAACAGTTTTTTTTTTTCCACATTTCAATCACAGTTAGTTGGGTGTCGTTTTTTTAGTTTAGTTTTTTCTTGTTTTTAATTTGTTTGGTATCTTTTGTTTTTCTCTCCCTTTGCATTGCGTTGCAAAAGGTTCATAGTAGTAAAAAGGTAAAAAAAAAAAAAATATTGGCTTTTTGCTCAGATTCAACAAATTCATCCAGACCTTTCACCACTTGCCGCTCTAGTTTCAACTTTTTTAACCAAAGACACAAAGGAAAATTTGTACTGTTACTTTAAAATGCTGGTACCTCAAAATTGACCCAAGCAGTACTTCAGCTGATTTTTTGATAAACTGACCTGCAGTGCAAAAGGGAAGACCATACACCTGTACAGCCATGTGTAATAACATACAATTGCTTAATGTCCTGGCGGATGTTACGGGACTCTTTGTTGCTCCACTGTTTGTGGTTTATTTAAGTTGTGCTCAAAAATGAAAATTAAAACAAAAAAGTTTTTTTTTTTTTTATGTGTAATATGGTATATTTAAAAAAAAATCTTCAAAAGTTGGTCTTTAGTATTAATGTAGCTTGTACAAACCTGAAAATGATGGGAGAACGTTTGGAAGTCATGTTTTTCTTTTTTCTTTTACTGAAACGAAAGAGAGCGGCTTTCAGCGGCATAAGCTGGCCTTTGTCGCCACTTGAGACTAAGATGGTTTTAAATTAATTCACATCTCTGTAACTCAAGGGACTTGTTTCAGCTGTATGTAGGAAAAAAAAATAAATATGTGTGGGGATGGACTCTTAAGTCTTCTTTGCTGGAGGGAAAGGCTATTTGTATTTTGCAGAGATTTCAGTAAAGTTACTGGCTTTCTTAGTTATCCTGATGTGACTCGGTGTGATTTTATTGTGTTGGACTGGTTTCTCAGCACGCCTCTCTAAACAGTGATTTACTTCATTCATACAAAGACATCAACATCACAGGATTGCTATGGATTTTACTCATAGCAATGCAATTCACCACTGAAATAGACAGATTTTCTTTTTTATTACTCATATTACAATTTGATAAAAATGAAATTTCAATGCTTAAGTTTTTCTTACTCATAATTACAGAGGTTATATATTTTTAAGTTATTGAAAATTCACACTCACATTGTTTATTGCATATTCTAAAAATACATGTGTTCTCCAGCATGTATGAGGAAAATAAACATTTAGTTTGTAAGTTTTCTCCTCATACAAATAATTAGTTAATAAATGTTTAATAGAGAGAGAGAAAGAGAAGGAAAGCAATGGCAAGTGGACATGAATACTTTCTATAAAATTTGTAGTTTTCAGGTTAGTTTATGAGAATAGGCCTAATAAGGAGACAATTTGACAAAGACTTGAGACTTCCTAAAAGAAAAAAAACAACTAATAATAATAGGAAACGTAACCCCCCCGAAAGTATAAGACAAAAAAGGTTTACCTTTTTTGTCTGGTAAAAATAGAATAAATAGACTGATCTAGCTGAGCTGTACTGTAATCATCTAAAACGTGACATTTTCATGTTTTTTGATGGAGAATTCTGAGCTTAGAGCCTAACAGGCCTAACAGGAAGAGATGTGTATTATTAATAGTGGAAGTTCACAGTTAATATAAAAAAAAAAAGTAAGAAGACGTTATCAATAATTGCTTTTTTTGTTTGTTTGTTTTTTTAATTTGGTCGACAAATACGTCATATAAAAAGCTGTGTTGCAGCTTCATTTAAAAAAAAACTGCAATGCTGACGTCACCGGTCGGTGTCTAATCAGGAGCTGCTTTACGTCTAGGCGATGACGTCGCAATTACGTCTTTGACAAAATCGAAACAGGGGAACAATGTAAATAAAGACCAAAACAAAACTCAAAACACAAATATAAGGAAAAAGATTTCCGCTTGTGTAAATCTGCCAACATTTACTGTAAATAAAGGTACAAACCAAAGTTTAAAAAAGGGTGAATTTCTGTTAATGTTATTTAATTTCTTCAAATAAAAACGGACTATTAATTGGAAAAGGCGTTTTATTCAATGTTCACTTTACTTCGAGTTTTCTTTATATAAACAAGGAAAATAAAAGGTTTAATTATTTGAATGGATCGCTTGTGAGTCAGTTTAAATAAAAACATTTAGTCGCGGTTCCATTAAACATATTTAATTAATGCTTTGTAACAAAAAACTAAATGACTATGCGGCCTTTATGAAGTTCTTTACAAACATTTAAGCCATAAAAAAGACGCGATTTATTCTCTTTGAAAATAATCTAAAGATGAACTTGTACCAATAATCATCATAAAAATAAAAATAAGAGAAACATCCTCCAAAAAATGTATCTGCGCACGGAGAGTTTATCGTTTTACGTTATATTTGTAGGAATAGAGAGTTAGTACAAAAATAATCCGTTTTCATCTCGGATGTTTAAACTCTGGAACTTTATGCGCAACAATTAACGACAATTAACAACAATTAACCGTTTTACATTTAATTTCATGGAGTAAAATGATGAAGGTTTAACGAAAGAGACTGTTGATGGAAAAACAACAACAGCAATAATAATAAAAATAGCCTAGACTAAAAGCGTTGCGAATAAATAAAAGTGAAATAATAATTGTTAAAAACAAAACAACGCAAAGTCATCTAACCTCGATCGGGATCAGGACATAATTACATTTTTCAGCCGTTTGTTAATTTTGTAGATCAGAGGTGCAACTTTTAACAACTAAAAATCAAGAAGTAATTGCAAACAGTTGCATAAATGCAGGAAATACGTCCGTTCACTTGTTATAAGCAGCCAGCTTAATTCAAGCTGCAGGCGGAGGAGGCTGCGCGCATTCTCAACCTCTACCACTAGATGTCACCATTTAGTCGCTCTGACTTGATCGTCTCGGTTGGTCATATTGGTTCTCCCGAGACGCTGCGGATTCAAAAGAACTTCTGAAACATAATGCAGCTTCATAATGTGGCAGTAAAACCTTCTTAGAGGAGAAGGTCAGAATAAACTATGAGCAAGTAATTTGAGGATTCCATGGAAAAATTATAAGAATGCAACAACAAAAACAACAACAAGAACAAGAATAACCACAACAATAATAATAATAATAATAATAATAATAATAACAATAATAATAATAACTATTTTACACAGTTTTACAATAGAACTTTCATCTATAATTAATAATTCAGTGTCACTCACCCCACACTGTTTCGCACCGACGCATGCTGTAACGTTTAAAACAATAAATAACTGCACGATTTACTTATTTATTCACTTTAAAAAGAGACCCTGGAAAAAATAGACGTCAAATTATCGGGTCTTCTCCCCTTTCCGACACTAAACAAATATGTATATTAGAGCAGTGCATCATTTTTCCATCTCTGTTTTTCAGCTACACCCTCTTATCTGTTTGCAATATGTTTTTAAATAGACTGAAATGGAATGATACAACGTGTCTGATAATAACTTTTGCAACGACATAATTCAAGTAGGCTTATATATTTTCAAACGAGAACCTCTTTGTCAGTTTTGCTGCACAATTATGAAGCTCATCTGTTCTCTAGAAACTCAAGGTTATTCATTATGGGGTTTTAGCTGGATAATAACACTGTTATAACCTGAACTCAGAAACATAATCAGGCCAGCTAAGCAACATATTTGTTTACTTTTCCAAACTCCCTTTTCTCTCTCTGCATTGTTTTCTCACACATTTCTCTTCGACCTATTTATGACATTTTAGACATTTTACACAAAGAGCATACAAAGCTTAGCCTAATTCTGAGGTCGGTTATGTGTTTATTAAGCTCTATTGGAACTCCCATTAGTTCAATATAAACGAAGAAGCAAGCCTCTATTTTCCCCTTGCACATGTGGGTTTATCAGGATTCCCGTGGATGGGTTTGCGCCAGCCTCTCTGACCACTGGTCACCACACCAAGCCTCAGTGATGAAGGGGAGTAGCCTACAGGGTCTGCACCTGCCTATGACAGCAAGAGGAAAAGTTTGCGCTCCATCCAGCTAAAGCGGCATATACATCAAGTTGATCTACGGTGTCATCAAAACCAGAGCAGAGCTGCAAGAGCCTCAGATTTTTATTTGTTTTTTTAAATTATATTTCTTGTATCTTTTTTGGAAACTGGAGGTAAGTTGGACCGTTTTATAAACTACACTGAAGACACGCAAAATAGCTTATAAAGGAAAAAAATATTTATTACCTTAAAAAGGAAAATATATTGATACTGAAAGTTACATTCGCAATAATTATTTCCTTTAATAGAATATACTAAGCTTGCATCCGCGCGCTCGTCCCTGTGCGCGTGCACGGGCAACGCTTCAGATAAGCATGCTCAATTGGATCGTAAATGTCAACGCTGCGTCACTGCTGGGGTTTTTTATTTTTAACTGTCTGACCACAGCACTTTTTGTGGGTTATTTGTTCGTTTTTTTTTCTTTTTGCACAGAGGTTGCAGTTTTTGTTTGTTTTAAGAGTGTCTGGATAATAAAGTGGAGCTTCCTCTGCTACCCCTTCTATTGTTTATCCAGCCACCTATAGGAGCTCTTTGTTCATGCACGCTGCAAATTTGCATCGCCGATTCAGACTGGGACGGTTTTATTTTTAGTTTTTGTTTTTGTTTTTGTTTTTATACATGACTATTTGCACAATCGTTTTCTAGATAAATAATAAAAAATAGCAATAAGGTAAAAACTAATCCACGTTTCTGCACAATACTGAACAGTCACGTCCATGCAAATAGGGCAGCCATATATGCATGCAATGCAAATCTAAGCACTGAATATGCATCAATATGGAAACCCCCCCCCCCAAAAAAACAAATACGCACACCAGAGCAAAGAGACGTCGAGGAATTTAGCCTGAACAGTCTGCGCGGACGCTCCCGTTACGCAGGAGCGTTTTTATGTGTTTTTTTCTTTCTCTTTCTTTTTTGTTCCCATGCAGCAGCAGTCTCTGTTCCACGTCCTCACGCGTTCTCCTCTCCGTCCCGTCTCACGTTTAGTTACGCTGGCTTCCTGATAAAAACACCTGCTCTTTGCAAAACAAAACAAAAAACAACCAGAAAAAAACCAGAAAACGATTCAGTCATTAAAGGCGCTCACAAAAATAAAAGAGCTGCAGAGAGCGCTCAAGTTATCCTCCGACTGCAGCCGGGCTGCGCCAGCTGTGCGGTAAAGAGAGCGAAGGGGGGGGGGGCACATTTGCATATTTTGATGGGCTTAATTGCCTTGATGTTATTTAAATATGGCTGCGCGCGGCTGAAATGCTACGTCACTGAACGTGCCTTAGCTGTTTAACTGGGGACGTGAAAATCCGGGCGGCGGACACTAATGGAGACGCCTGCAATTAGCCAGGAAAGAGAGAGAGAGAGGGGGGGGTCTAAATGAAAGAGTATATGTTCTTTGTTGGGTTATTTATAATTATTTGTACTGTTATTAATAATAATATAGTTATATCGTATTTTCCATTGGATATAAAACAATTTGCTCATTAAACTAATCCTGACAAATTGTGTCTCAGCCCGAATAAAAGTGAACATTGGGTTACAGCTATCTATCCCACTGACCTTATTTTAACCTTTTTTTTTTTAGCGAAAATTGCTTTTAGAAAATCCTACTCTTTACTGAAGTTGTGTGTGAGAGTGTGTTTGTTTTTATGCTTCCTATATCAGGACGCTTTGCTGGATATACTGCTAAACCCAAAGGGTGTCTCGCCCACTCTTTTCTGTCTTTCTCTCTCTCTCTTTCTTGTTTATAGTTTTTATTTGAGTCCCAGAGTTAATTTTGGGACGTCGCAGAAATCACCCCATACATGTGCTGCAAAACCCGACATTAAAAGCGTTCCGTTTGTCAAAGCGATTTAAAGGAGCGTCTGCAGCAAATTCATTACCGAGCCCGGCGGTGAGGCTCACTTCGCAACCTGGTCAGGAGAGGACGGGGGGGGGGGGGGGATATGCAGAGGTCTGAACAATGCTCCCTTAGTTCGTGCGCGGAACAAAAGAGCCGAGGGAACTTGTTTTGGATTTCACAGCACGTCCTACACTCACACATTGGACAACCTGCCCTCCTCCTCATCATCATCATCATCCTCATCAGCAACTTCATCATCATCAGCACACCAAACCCCCCAGAACCTCGTCGTCAAAAGGGGAGGAGGAAGAGATGACTGGGGGGTGGGGAGACAAAAAAAAACTTCCACAGAGCTCAACTGTCCATATAGTTTTCTATTTGCTGCTGTGTGAGAAAGTTGTGTCTCTCTCCCTCTCCTCATCCCTCCCCCTCCTCCACCCCCCGTCATGTACGTGGGATGTGCTCATGCTTTTTTTTCCTCCACATTATGCGGGTTCCGAAGTGGCAGCGCCAATTTTTAAAGTCTCTCCCCTCACTTTAAGACCAGCCAACAAACAGAGCAGTCAGCATCCCATCATGTTACGCGCAAGGGATTCTCAGTTTCCTCCTCTCCTCTCCTCTCACCCCCCAAAAATGGAGCATTTGCCTGGCACGCCACAGCACCATAAACGCGTGGACCTCGTTGTTCCTGTGCTTCGCAGCCTCCCTTGGAAAACTTTCTGATTCTGATCCTCCTGGCATCCGGCTGGACCTCGAGGAGGTAATTGCAACTCTTGTGATTGTGGAGATGCGCCCGACGGTGCGTAAAAAAAAAAAAAAGTTAAAACTGTGCGTGCTTGTGTTCTTCTTTATGTTTTAGATCGCTGATCGTTTAGAGTTCGCAGATTAGACCAGAAAGATTTGCTTTATAGTTCCAACCCCGTGTTTCACATTCACCTGGTACTTTAGTGCAGGATGCTCGCTTCAGTGCCCCGAGTCAGTGGAGAACGAGATGGAACTGGAATTATCAGTGTTGTTATTTGCCATTGCAACAGTTGGATAACAATACAATCCCATTGGAGGTGTATAAAAATGCATCTTTCCATATAAGCAAGGCGATGTCTGTTCCTTGACGGTAACCTATTTGGATAAAGCGTTATTAATATGTTGTTGCAATAAAATAGGGAGAGATATTGAAGCAAAACAAAGCACAAAAAAATAATCCAATAGGAGTTTTGTTTATGAATACAGCAACAATAAAAGCCATGCACCATACTGCATGCATGTAACCTCACCAGAAAAGTCACGCAGTTTTTAAAAATTCCTCTTTTTTGAACATTTCGCTCTTTATTTAACACCGCCACTTGGATGTAAACAATTCATTTGATACCACCTGACGGGGTTTCTATTTCTCTAAAGCCGGTGCGTGATTGTTTGTTTGTTTTTTTCGTTCGAGGAATCAGCCGGTTGTGCGTAAAAATTCCGGCCTCTGAGTGGGGAGGCCCGGCCTGATGGCTGTGCCTTCTAACCAGGTGATCAGTGCAAAGTTACTCAGGCTGATCCGAAGCTGGCCTTGCAGGATTATAGAGCATATGGGGGGGGTCTGGGGGGGTTAACATGACAAAGAAGACAAATGTCCACAAAAATGTGCGTGTTTTTTTCTCTTATTATATATCCAGGTTACTAAATGTAAATCAAACGAGTGCAATGTGATCATTTTACTGAATGCATAGTTGGGTCTGCATCAGGAAAAAAAACTTAGATTAAAGCAAATGCAACATTGGTGGCTGTCAGACACATAACTTCTTTATTATTAATATTTTTAGAGCTCTCCGTTCAACCAGGCACACTGATCAGTATGTGGGTGTTTGCTGGGGAGGGGTGGGGTGTCATCCTCCTAACAGAATCAGAAGTTGTGCCCAAGCCAGGCAGCTTGGAAGCGCAAGCATGCTTTGCTGTCCGCATGTTCCTCCTGCGCATGATCCATACTGTCGATGGCAAACTCACTCACAAAGATCCCATAATTGAGCCCACCACCACTTAATTTTTTTTTTTTCTCTGAGGAAAAGTGAGGTGTGAGGTTACGGTGGTGGTGGGGGTTAACATCCGTGAGCGCAGAGAGGGTGAGGATGGAGCGGTGGTGGTGCTGTGCGTGTGTGGGGGGTCATTTGGTACGAGGCGAGCCAGAACATATAACGGCGGTCTACCTTAACGCAGCGGATGCGACGGTCGCTAAAATAAAGGCAGTAACATGGAGGCTCCGACGGATTCTCCGACGGGAGGATGGAGCGACGGAGAGCGATCTGACTCGTTCAGTCGCATCCTGGCGTGAAGAGATGCTGATGCTGCTGCTGCTGCTGCTCCAGCTGCCGGGGGGATTTTTTAAAGCCTGTCGTTTGCAGAGGAAGCAGCTCCGCGATGTGTTTTCGTGGCTGACTTTATTTATTGCGGGCTGCTTTTTTTGTCCAGCTTTGGTTTCCATAAAAAAGAAATCTCGATCTGTGTGATTTTTTTGAAAGATTTTTTTTACCCTCCACCCTCCCCAGTTGCGTGAGAGCGGAGGAGCGTCTGTGCGCGCCGCGGACTCCCTCCGCGCTCTGCGCCGCACGGTGGAAACGGATGAGGAGATCTTGCATCTGTAAGGAGGGCGCATTTGTGAAATTGTCGTGACATCACCCCAGTTCCTCTATCCTGGTCCGCGATGCCTTTGACCCCCCCCCCCCCCCCCCCCCCCCCCCACACACACACACACACACACACACACACACACACACACACACACAACATCCAGCCTGCAGGATGGAGCCTCATCGCCTGTTTTCGCTCCAATACTCCAGTCGGATGCGACCGGAAAACTTGATGCTGTTGCACCCCCCCACACATACACACACAAAAAAAAAGTAGATAACTAAAAGAGAATATGATACATTTGCGTCCAAATCTGGATTTGTCTTCACCGCCAGGCCTTGCGGGATCTTCTATTGCTGCTGCTTAATAGAGGTGAACGAGCTTTTGTGGGATTGAGGCGATTTGCATTGCAAATCAGGGCCCTGCGTGCAAGGATGGCTGCACTTTACCGCCGATTTCCAAGGCCTACTTCAACCGCAGTAATACTGGTTAATGTCAAGTGAATATGACATTAATATTGGGAATATATAATCCTTTTTTTTCCTTTTTTTTTTTACCCCTCCCAGAATAATTATCACCCTTAACTCCTGAGATGTTGGCCATCTGCAGCACCAGGAAATGGGGAATATAAAGAGTGTGACTGTTTTTTTTGTTTTTTTCCCAAGTTCTGACAATTGAAAACTTTGGAGCCCAGATGGAGAAACATGGATTATTGTAGAAGACAGTGGAGTGGGTTGTTATCTTTGGTTATCTAGCTGTATGAGTGTTCTGCTCGTCATAAAGCTAGATAACCGAAAGTAAAAACTACTTCCAGACTCATCGAGGACCTCTTGGAATGGACGTGAACTTTAATTTCCCCATCGAACAAAGACTGAAAATATCACTTATGTCATCAGAAACTGGTTTTGTTGTTATTTTTTTGTTTGTTTTTACTGTTTTGCAATTTCTTTTGTAATTTCTCCCATAGTTTGAACATATGTGTGTATTTGGTTTGATTGTACCAAGAACATTCAGCTCGGACAGCCATATTTGCCCTCTTGTGCACCGTGTATAAATTTTAAATGCACACACACACTTACATGCAGACACTCTCTGTCTGCTTCCTCTCAGTTCACACATTGCATGTTAATATTTATATTCCTCTTGATTTTCATAATATTGCATGATTTTTGTCATTTAATATGCATGAGGGTGCTGCAAAGGCCCACTGGGTGCATGAAGGAGTCACAGTCTGAGGGCTACTGTAGAAATCAACGGGTGCCCCCTTATTTCAGCGTTCTCAGGGTCTGGCCGGCAAAAAACATCACTGTCATTCCAAACAGTAGTGATAATTAGGATGTATACTGAGCTGACAAAATATGGAGAGAAAGAGAGAAGGAGGTAGGGAGAGGGTTAGGGAGAGGAGGGAGCTGGGACAGGAGGGGCTGCGAGTGGGGGGATTGGGGAGAAGCTGGTGTGCTTGTGTGTGTGTGGGTGTATGGGGGTGGGTGGTGGGTCAGGTCTTCTTAATTGATTCCGTTAACCACAGTGCATGAGATGTGAACGACTGGACGATCCCATTCCCACGCTCAGTGGGGCAAGTGGCAACGGCGTGTCCGGGCCCACTATGACAGACAGCGTCGTAAGGGCCTAGAGGGGGCCGGGGTGTGTGGGATGGTGTGTGAGCGGGGGGAACGTGGATAGAAGAGGGGGTACGACAGGGGTCATGAAAAGACGTCAAGTGCACCAGACTCATCTGCATCCCCAAAGAAAGGGGCGAGGTTTCTCAGTCCCAAGCAGACGCGGCACTCCCAAACTCGGGAGCGGTAACGGTCTTGTCCGCGTTCCAGTCTCGCCAGTTAAATTGAAAATGAGGATTCTGGGTCATTAGTTAAAAAAAAATAACGAAAAAAAAAACTGCTTGTGTATGAATGCGAATGAGATGTGTTGCAGATCTATAATCCGGCATGGTCCCCATCCCCCCCCCCCCCCCACTTGAGAATTAATGCGGACATTGTTATATGTGGGACGTTTGAACAAACGACAACGTACACCACTGTTTGTTTCTCATGTTTAACTTAAACTGTGCACTGATTGACAAAATGAAGTTAACAGAAGCCGGAACGGAGAGGCATTAGATGTCACAGGTGAGCAGGGGTTAGACAGATGGCGGGTAAAAAAGAGGCTTTGTATTTCCTGAAAAGTTACTCAGACAGGCGTTTGTCTTAATTAACAAAGGACGAGTTGTGTCTGTGTTAGAAAAGCAATGCTGCGTTAAAAGGGCTTAGAGTTGCTGTTTTATGATGAGTATCTTTTTTTTTTTACAAGTGGATTATGTGCTAGGCTTACAGATTGCATCAAGAGACTCATCTGAGCAGTTGTTTTTACAGTAGACGTTTGGTTTCAAGGTGTTAGGAACTGTTAATATTTTATTAGGATTATATATATATATATATATATATATATATATATATATATAGATATATATATATAGATATATATAGATAGATAGATAGATAGATAGATTGCTGCTACAGTTTAAATATATGGAACAACGTTCAAGCCGATGCCTCAGGAGTGTGAAAGTTTAGCTTTAGCTTTGTGGAGCGTGGACATGATTGGACGTTGCCAAGGGTTTATCAGAGGCCCATGTTTTGAGATCCCTAATCATTTTGTTCATGTATATTTTAAGTGATTTACTCACAATAGAACTCCAGTCTAGAAAGAATAACTGTAGCAACTCATTTTAAGCACACTTTCCACTCCTCCTTTGTGTTTTGTATGTTTTAGTGACTTAATTAGATCTTCCATTGATGGATGATGTGAACTGAGACATAGAAGCCTTAAAGCTGATCCGTGCCAAACTAACCTAAGAAAGTTGTGACTGGCACATGAAACATTAGATCGAAACCAGAAGGGCCAAATCCACTTCAGTTCGCCTCTTAGAATGGACTAACAGAGCACTGCCCCTTCCCCCACCCATTGCTGCACACGGTTTAGCCAGTTGAAGGCTAATATACTGGTTTACATAAAAATAATAAGCTGTTTGAAAACGTGTGTTGAGAAATTTAACAGATAATATTATTATAGCCATAATAGTATTTAATGTCAGTACATGGGTTGTAGGGACAGTTGTTTTGGTGTTGGGAATAAAAGCATTTCAGTCATGGTAAATATGGTTGTTTTTATTTAAACCATTGTGTTTTTAAGCAAGGCTAGCATACTGTCAAAACTTTGTAAAAACTAAGTAGTAAGATCACGTGTTTCAAACATGCTTATTTATGGATAATGGCGGTTTTTGAAACTTTTCTTTCTTTAAAAAAAAACAAAGAGAAGAATGTAAAAATATCTGTAAGCAGAGTGGCTGAATCCAGCTCTGTCTCTGCTGAAAGGGAGAATTTGTCACACTATCAGACAAAACTGATAGGTTTTGTTCCAAACCATGTCAAAAGCAGCATAAAAAACTGGGGTTTTCCAGAAGGAAATGTGAGAACACAATTTAGGCCTAGCAGTGGTGAATGAAACAAGTTGTACTATGCTTGGTTAAGTTGGCAGACTTTGTCTTCTTAACTTATAAAAGTGAAGATACAGAAGAACGGGGATGGGGGGAGTGTAACTTTTCCACCATGTAATCATAATCCAAATCTGTATTAAACTCAGCCATATGTGTTTCATTGTCTAAACTTTATTTCCATTTTTAAACCCAATGCTGTATTAATAATTGTTTTATTCACTCTCGTAGATACATAGTTGTATTGAATCATGCTTTACCATAAGTTTCTGGCAACTGTGAGTCAAAATGTCTTATAAGTATTTTTTTGTCTCGCCAAACTCTTTCCTGTGTACGACAGACTTGACATCATTACGTTAACCTTTTTCATTTATATTGTTAACTTAAAAATGTTTATTGGAGACATTTATAAAGGTCCAATTCAAAGGAGATTTCACAAATTTTCTGTTTGTGTTAACAAGGCCTACAAACCTTAAAATTGACATCACTATAGTTTAATTTATAAAGAGTGAAAAAAATAGGAAAGAGGCAGCAAAACTGGCCTGAAGTTTACAGTCTTTCAATTCCAGTCATGGCTCTATAAAATACAACCATACCATCCCAAGTACATTAAAGTACCTAAAAGTCTCCCTTGCAAAGTTTTACAATTTGTTTTTCAGTAGCTTGATCTGATAATTTGCTTCTGTTATACTGTTTTTTTTTATTTATTAAATCTATCAATTCTGTTACAACAAAGTACTTTCTGCAGATTTACAGTCACCTCATACAGTACATATTGGTACAGGTAGCTCCTTTTTGATATATATTCTGCCACTAGAGATATGATGAAATGATGAATGAATTCACTTGCTTGTGATCCTCTTTACAGCTTGTAATCATAGATATCACAGTATTAGTTTAGTGACCCTTATAGCTATGCAAGCTGGAAATGCTAGTATTTGATTTGGGTAATAATGTATTTATCAGTGCTCTATTTTGAACTCAACGCTGATGAACATGTGAGTGTATTTTAGAAGGTTGCTTTTGAATCTTCGTCTTATATATCTGCAGAATGTTTTTGCCAAACCTTACCTTTCCGTATAAAATCATTCTAGACTATGAATTCTAAAACTTTGAGCTACTTGAAAATCACAATTTTAGAATGTCAGAGCTAAACTTTGACCTCATGAATCTAATTAACGTCAAGCTTAATGCACATCCACAGCACCTCCATTGTTTTTTAAATTTGTTTCAATAACTGATTTATGAGCAATTTTGTATTCTCATGTGCACGTTTAAGCTGCTACAGTTTTATAGTGTAACCTTGGGGTAGTTTACAGAAACTTGCTTATGCTTGCCACCTCTAAGTCCAGCCTTGGTGTTATTCAGTGAAATATTTGTTTGGCATAATTGTATCTCTTTTTAATATGGGCTACATTCTTATTGTTTTCCTCTAGCAATATTGTCCCAGTGGGAGGTTGTCTCCAGTTACAGTATTGTGTCCACTTAGTCAGAGCATGCTTGTTATTCAGCTGGTGGTTCGAAGAGTGCAAAAGGCTCCGTGTGCATCTACATATGTATGCCTCCGCATGTGTGAACCCTTCCATCATGTGTGAACCCTACCATCATGTGTGGCTCCCCTTCCTGTGTTCGTTCATGTGATTAACTGACCAAAGCCTCCCGGATAGTTTGCGAGGCTTCTGCAACCTCAATGATGAGAGGGAACAATGGCTCAGTCAACAACGTCTGGCTGTTTGGGCTGGGCCGAGCTCCGCTCGCTGTTTGTGCATGTGTGTGCGTGTCTCCACGACGTGAACTTGAACTTGAACTGAGGAGCCAGACACCATCTGTGTGCTAGGAGTAATGAATTCAGGGCATTCATGGTGGCTGTGCAGACCTAGTCCACCACCACCCATTGATAAGCAGATGACCCCTATAGTCTAAGTTAGCTCTTCATCACTAATAGAATTCAGCATAACCAGCTGGTAGTGGAGGGAGTTTATTTTGGCAGTTTGTCCCACAGTCAAACGTGCAACGTTAATGCACGTGTGTGCAGCATCCTCGTGTCTTTCTCCATCTGTGTTTGCATGCATAAAACCGCCAATGCTTTTCTGTTATCTCTGTCACGTTATAACTGACCTTTGATAATCCGCAACCATCCGTTTGCCCACCATACATCTGAAGGAACATGAACTTGTTGTTGCACCATCAAAGACATACAGGCCTTTGACAACGGAAATCGGTAGCTCGGATTCCACTTATATAGGTTCATAAACGAACGAGGCATACACCTTAAACAAGCTGGGCACACTGTGAATTCCAGCAGGCCCTCCTCCTATTTCTACCCTCTCCTCTTTCAGCTCGAGCTTCTACCACAATCACTGCCGTGCATTCACACTCTCTCACTCTCACACACACACACAAACACACACACACACACACACACACACACACACACACACACACACACACACACACACAGTATACATGCAGACATGGACGCATGCGCGCTTACACAATAAAGCTTTTCCCTCTGGTTGGTGTTGCCACAGCAACGGTAGGTGAGATCACCTTGCGCATGGCAGCATCGGTCCCTGCCGATGCAGGACAGGTTCCTGGTTTCGTTCAAGTGCTTGGGTGTGTGGTGTGTGGAAACCGGAGTGTCTCGCACCCCCCACATCTGAGAGTGCTCATTGTGTGCACGCATTATTGTGCTTGTAAAGTAAAAAGCTTGTTCACCTGGTAATTGATTCACTTTACACTTCCCATTTTTTTTAAATTCCCCATAAAGCAGAGTGGTATGGTATTTAAACACCCATTGACACCTGAAGGTTGCCATTGCCAATTAACAGGGTTCTGAGAAACCTCTGCCTGGTTGCTGGACAGCAATAACTATTCAATAATCCAGCAAGGAATGTCACGGCTGGGGCCTTTTTAATGACATCATGCATGGCCACTTGAGGGTCTTGTGAAGAGCAGCGGGCATGCTGGCTTTTGCAGCACTGTATGGTTTTCCTCTATGCTTAACAATGTATTCAAGTGATCTATGTGTAAAATATTCAGATGGGGTTTTTAAAGCACCAGATTTCATGTTTTAGGGAGTTTTGTGCTTTTAAGCAGTAATTATTGTACTCTTGCATGGACTGAACAGTTTCCATGGCAGTTCAACAAAAGATGTGCATGATTAAAGTCGTAGACGACTAAGACTGACTTTCAAGATTTTTTCCTTTGCAAATACTGTTGCCGTTCATATAGGACTGAATCATATTCTTTCTCTATGGATGTATTGAATTAGGTTAATTCCATAAGAATGTTCAAAGGATACAAAAAAATATATATGAGTAAATCTATTAGATTTGTATGACTTTGGTGTTAGTTGTAATGGCTCATTTTGAATTAATTCTTAATTTGTTTTCCCTTGATCCTAACTGAAAAACTGTTAAAATTATTTAACGACTCAGTGTTTTAATCTTTATTTCATTTATTCTTAAACCTAATTTCACAATTTTCAGAATACAAAAGCTTTTATTTAAAATGAATATATGCAAGATTACAGAAATAAGATATTAAAAATGGTATTTCTATGCAAGATAAATAATAATCATCCAACTGTAATTGTAAAATGTCGAATTCAACACAATTAACTGATTATTGCCTTAAATTTATCGAAGCAACCTTTTTGTGCGGTGTACTTTTACTTTTATACCTGCATGAATTAACAGCATCATTGTGACAACAGCTCTGCATAACAAGGCTGTGTGCACAAATGCTATTTTTTGCTCCAAAGCTACAAAGGGGCTGTCAGCAGCCGGTGTTCTGGGGTATGTGCTCCTGCTTTCGATTATGCAAGTGCCAGCGCTGCGGCATTAGAAGCAAATGAAATGTGCCTTCTCCTTCAAGATCAAAGAGTGTAAATAATGTATTTTGTGTCACTGCATTATTCATCTTCTATTAATTGCAGCAGCCATGCTTCGGTTTTTGCATGCTGTTCATTTGACTACATTTCATTGCTTTTAGGTTCTGTTTCCTGTTACATAGAGGGCTTTAGGTAAATCTATACTCAGACATTATCAAGGTGGTTGCTGCTAAAAATGGGAAGCATTTCCTTTCATTTTCTTTTTATAATTAGGTTAAACAGTTGTTTTTTCTTTTTGGTTAAAGAAAAGGTGAATAAATACAGAAAGCATCTCTATTCATTGGCTGTGAAATCTTCTTTTTCACGTTATATGTAAAGTTACTTATTATGTATGTGTGGTGGGGGCCTCAGAAACTACCAGAAAACAGAAAACCCCAATTACAATAGTCCCATATTTCTGGTCTCTGTAAATCATACCACTTTGAGGCGTGTGTACAATTACAGTAAGGCGAGTTGTTTGAAAAATATATGCCCTGTGGCAATTAAATTATATAACCAGGGTGCCAAGACCAGCACTTATATAGAATACCGAGAAGCCATTGCAATGCTGGCATTAGCATCTGGCCCTTTTATGTAAATTTGATGAGAGAGGACTCATGGATATTTGGCAAGAGCTGGGGTATACTCGCCTAATATCCTTATTAGAGAGGGACGAATTAAATATTTATTAGGGAGGGACCAAGGGTTAGTGGAGGGGAGGGGAGGCAGAGTCGCCCCTGTGTTGTCATGAGGACCTGAGGTGGAGGAAAGGGTAAAAGGGAGGAGGAGATTGGCTTTCTGTACGAGTGTCTCTCTCTGCCTCAAGGTGCCACCATCTTAAGGCGTTTGGCAGTAGCGAGAGTGTGGGGAGGGTAGACCTAAAATGTCCGCTGGCACACACATGCACACACATACACATTAGCAAATGGTTTTTTCTTGTTTTGTATTTGGGCCGAATAGGGATCCCAAAAGCATTTTTTTTTTTTTAGTTATGGTCACCGGAGCTTTGCATGCTAAGAATCTAATTTGCATCCTTTATTTCCTCCGATTGCTATCAACGTGTACCAAATCAAGCTTTGTTTAGCTACAAACGCTTGGTGCTAATTCGGTGCTGACGCTAACAATTTTGAACCTTCGCTGGTTTTAAACAACATCTTTGAAATGCATGTTGTGTTTTAAATTTATTTTTGGCCAATAGACCAAGAGAGGTAATGCCAATCTACCCCCCCCCCCATCCACCCGCCCAACCCACCAACCACTGATTTACACAACGACACGCACACATGCACAACTTTAATGACACATCCTTTGTCTTCCCACTAAATTGTTTTTCTAATTAAATTTCAGAAAGAATACAGGCTTTGATGAGTCCCAATTTATATTACTACTAAAGTGCTTAATTGTTTTGTCCCTCATTTGAAATATCTGTAGTGTTTGGACCTTTTTCCAAATGATAATCGGTTGTCATATTTGAACAATAAGTCAGCACTTATAGTATTTGAAATAGATATTAAAGAAATAAATGCTGTCACATTTCAAATTATATGTTTTTTGTTGTATACATGTCCTTAAAAAAATCCCCTTAAAAGTCTATAATAAATCTAATAACTAAATGAAAATAAATGTTATGAACATTTAAAATAATAATAATAATATTATGGCTCTTTTATTAAATTTTTTAAAACTTTAAAAATCTTATCTTGAAGTTCAAGATCCAGAAATGTAGCACACCAAAGTATAACTCCTTTCTTTCTGTTTAATAGGTCCCACCCCAAGACTATTCATTACATCCCCTAACAGAAGCTTCTTAAAGCACCAGTATACACCATGAAAATGGGCTAACAAATTATTTCAGTTCCGTAATTCTTTGTTACGATTAATATAATATTTTAAAAAAAGCTTTATTATTTATTTATTATTTGTATTTGCGATTATATTTTAGTGTCCTTTTTTCCACCTTAGTGTCAAAGTGTGGATATTTAACTGCTATCAAATCTTTATTGCAAACTAAGCATATCACCACAGAAGCAGAAAGGAAGAGAGAGGAAGCTGTGTACTCTATATGTCACAGATACAAAAAAAATGTATTCCCTAAAATCATTGTCTCCCTGCTTGACTCAGTCTTAAAAATAAACAATACAAAGACTTACCTTTGCAATCTGTTAATTATCATTAATGTGCTTAGTAAGGTCGGGCCTACACACATGTTGTTCCGTTAGAATAAAGACACATCAGGGTGTTTTTTTTTCATGTTTACAGGAACATTGACAGCTTACATTAAATTTGTCAACACGCCAATTTCTCCATGTGGCATATTCAGTTTTCCTTACGTTCTACAATTGTCAAGTTCGACACGTGAATTTATCCTCTTCCTTGTACCCTTATCCTGTTGTCGACCTTTTTATTATGTGCAGGTAGTCTATCACCTCTCTGTTCCCTCTGATGAGTGCTACGGCCCGGCGTGCTGCCAAAAGAGTGAGAATAATTAAACGGCTGTGAGTTTTAGCCCAGCGTTGGCTAATGGATTATTACTGAGAGGAAATGAGACAGGCAGCATGGGGTGAGCCGGGTGGCAAAACAGTGGCTCCACTCCGGATAATGAAACACTGAAACCTACCTACGAAGAAGACACACCTCACCTTTAAAGAAAGAAGGCACGTTTTTCTTCTGTGCCCACTTCCTTTTGTCATGTAGGTATAAAGGGTGCTCACACAGTCACAGATAAACACAATTGGAATGGCGTCGCTTCAGTGGAGACATATGCAACTCTTTAAAATCAGTGCAGCTAATTTTCCATCGGGAATTTTGATTGCATTCGGCAACTTTTGGCACTATATGATTCTGGAGAAACAATAACCGTGGAATACCCCATCATCTCCGTATTTCCTCTCATCACAACTATCCATCCCCCCACTCAGCCACCTTCCACAAAAATCCTCAGAGGGTGGCAGTAGGAAGAGGTGGGTGCTGTAGGGAGATAGGATGAGACAAGCAACACAAGCCGCAAAGGGAACAAAGTGAAGGTAACTGGGGGGAGGAGTGCTGTATGGTGTCCTTAACTCTGCCGTGGGGCTTGGCCTACACATATGCACACTGATTTTGGCATAAAACCACAAGGATGTGTTAAGATGTGTAAGAAACTGCTCAGTTTATAGCCTTTGTGGCCAATCATGCATTTTTTTAAGTAAGCGTGTGGTAAAATGATGTTATGCAAATAAATGTAATATTTTCAAATGGCTCTTGTGTTGCTTTCTTACTCATTACGGACTTATATGACACTGGGAATGTGTGTGCGCTACAGTGAGTTTGTCCTGATGGATATTGGATACACAATGTGGCATCTGTCAGTTTGATACTGACACATCAGAGGATTCAGACAATCACCAGCGACAGAGAAACAAACAGAATATGCTTTGCATCTGTATATTCTTGCAAAGCTAATAGGACAAAAATAACCTGCTTTTTTTTAGATGTGAAGCAAAGCCATCTCAGATATTATTTTACAAACAAAAATTCTATTATTTTCCTTGTTATTAGAATGTGACCAGGGTTTATTTTTTTTCTTCCTTCAACCAGGAACAGCATGAGTTACTGTCCACAATCTAAGTCAAGTCATAGGTCATTGCAACCGCTTATTTAACCGTTTTTTTGCACTTTATCTGCAAAGCACATTTCATGTACGAGACTTTTCAGCAAGTGTATTACAAAAGGATTGAAACACTTATTAAAAGTAACAGTTTAAGCTTATGAAATTAAGACTCAAAGAATATTGGTGACTTGTTAAGTGTGTTGTTGTGTAATGTTATAGCAACCTTTACAAATATCTTTCTTTCTTGACAAAAAAGTAAAAAAAATCTGGGTAGAGATTGCAGACATCTGGGATAGTGGGAGTCATTTGTTGTGTGTTAAGAAAAACAATGGAAGGGTGAGAATGTTGACAAGGGATTTCTCACAACTTTATGATAGTTCTGTAAGAAATGACCAAACTGTGTAAATTCAAGTTGACTGTTATACGTATTTATGGGAAATCTTTAAGTAATAAAAGAATATTTAAACATTTCCTCAGATTCAACAGAAAGTCTGGCTTTTGAATTTGATAGATATGTGGCAAACTATAAAGGTTGAGAATACTTTTGCACGTTTGAATTTGTCATGGTAACCTTAGCAATTGCTGCCGTCACTTTCTTTTTTTTTTTAGTAAAGACAAATTAATTTTTTTGCACTGAACGAGCTTTTGGGTTAACATACTTAGACTGTCTTCCTGTGTATGTCTTTTGTTGCAGCAGCAATGATGAAAGGAAGTTACAGCCAGCTCCAGGAAGCAAGGAGAGGACAGCAACACAGGATCTCAGGGATTTTAGAATTTCATCGAACCTGTGGAAGGTAGGAATTAGTTGATGGACAAAATGTGTGCGTGTGTCACTTATGTTTAAAGTGTCTGTGCCCACCTTGTGACCATAAACAAGATCTACTTTTTCCTTTCTCCTGTCCAACAAAATTATAAATGGCATTTCATGACAAGACGTCAAGCAAACATTAGAATGAGCAGAATAGTGTCACAAATAGAAATGTGTCAACATTTATGATTCTGTTGATTTTCCCATTTAAAATTTTACCTCTTTTTATGAATTCAGGGACCTATTGAAGTGCAGTGATGAATTTGGAAACAGGATAGACATTCAGAAAAAAGCCCCCACCATACTATGAAAACAACACTTCAAATCCCTATAATCAAAAGTGTATTCTATGTCACTTCTCTAGTAATTAAAAATGACTAAAAAGAGAAAAAAGTTTGAGGCTGACGAGTTGAAGTGGTTTGTCAGTGCCCCTGGGCCTTAGTGTACTTTAGTTTAATTCCCTTTAATTAATCCCAATACACAATTTTGGTGAACTTCTCAAAAGGTCCAATTAGAAGAGAATGGAAGGACACTGAGTAGGAACAGAACTCTACAGACATCTAGTGTGCTCCAATCAGAAAATGCTGCACAACATTCAGAACAAAGACATCTGACCTAGCTGATTTTACAGTTTGTTTTCATCTTTCCCTTACTGGGGTTGTTATTGACTTTAGTAATCAGTTAATGATAGTGCCAAAACCAGAACTCTGAAATGTCCATGTTTGATAGTTTTAGAATGTAATTCTAGTTTACTACCGAGCTGTGTAAAGCTGTGTTATGCTTGATTTTCATAAAGTGCAAATTTTAAAATATATACGGATTTTATTTTATTTCAATGTTTCATTGCAATTTTTCTATTATGGTTCTGTTATGCAAATGTAAATGGTTAATTCAATTTAGTGTGTTTGGTTAGGTAATATATCCTCGTAGATCCTCAGTCAATAACATAATTTTAACGTCTTTAATGGAGTGTGTGAAAGTTAAAAGATGCATAATTTAGTTACTTTCAGAAAGTGAAGCCATCAACAAGTTATTTAAAAAAATAATATTAGTCACTTAATCATTGATAACACTCACGATTAGCATTAAATGTGACCCCAGCTCAGATAAAAGCAGTTATTTTCAGTTAGCGTTAAATTGTGACATAATAAATATAGCTTTCAAGCAGGAAAGGTATTTTTAGTATGTGTACAGTTGGTTCATTTGGAAACTTGTGCTGATATTGGGTTTGTTTGGGAACAAGGTTTCAAGTTCCAACTGTGTCTATTAATCTTAGTTCAACTTTTGGCCTGAAACTGGGTTTGTTGGTAGTTGGAACTGGGCTGGAAATACTTAAGATGGCATGTTTACATTTCTTGATTACTAGTTATATTATAGTTGATTTTTTCTTTTTACTAAAACAGTGAAAGTTACTTTTGAATTCTTAAAAACCTTTTGGCTTTTAACATATTCCAACTACCTCAATGTATAGTGTGCTCATAATACATTTCACAATTTACTGCACTATAGTTGTTTTCACCTATTAAACATGTATATTCGTGCTAAGGCTTCGTATTGTCAGAGTACCATAGGGAGTTAGTCTTTATAATGAGCCCCCGCTCTTTTAAAAAAAATATAAACCCTCAACAACCCGTAGAGGCCGGCCCCCTTTGCCAGCGGTGCTAGCCAACCTCGATTAATGAAGTCATCTATAAACGTTTGTAGGATTAAGGTGAGATAAAAATTTGCATTAGATGCATGGATGCGTGTCTGATCTTCAGTAATAAAGTAATAACCGAAAAAAAAAAGATGCACAAAAAATGTTTTTTCGATATTTTGGAGATAGAGGGTAGATTAAAAAGCTTCTGTTTGGTTAGATGATACGACAGCAATGTGTTTACCTCAAACTAGAAACAAATTCTAGAGGAAAATAAAGGAGGAAAAGGTGAACTGATTATAAAAATATAGAAAGCTTTGTTAAATAGTATTTTGACTGATTTAGTCTCCATCTATAATTTTCCTATTTCTTGTTTGTAAAGGTATTCCATATTTCATGCTTGAAAGCAATGCTTTTTGATGTGCAACACATTAAAGCGACGTAGGCCTCTTGCCATTAATAAAATATGCATTTTTATCGTTCCACAATTCCACCTCTGTCTTCTTTCCTATTTTTTTCCTTTTCGACATGATATTATAAATTACGTTTTATGAAAATCGTCTTCATGAAATCGTAATTAAAAAACGTTTTATGGTCTAATATTCAAAAAGCTTTGATTTGGGTGTCTAACAGAGACACAGGGGGAGTTTTTTTTTTTTTTTCTCCCGCATCATCGTACAGTCAGAACAAAGGATATGCACATGCTGAAAATCATGCAAATACATGCAAATTGCCGAGGGCGAGAAATAGCGGTGTGTGGTATGATAGGAGCTTGTACAAGCAGAGAGAAATGCAAAGGACTTGGCATACAGCACATGCTTAGAGAAGCTTTCTTTAAAATATACATACCTTCAAATATAACGGTTTTGGACTAAAACATATATTTCTGCCTCTCTTCTGTGAACAACCATCTACACTTGAGTGTCGGCTAGATCTGTTTACCCACAATGCTTAAGGAAAAAGGGATTTTTAGCATGTCTATTTTCTTTCTTTATTTTTTGCTAAGAACCATATTGCATTTTTTATGATGCAAGAAACTGTACGGCGTTTGGAGAAGACTCACAAAATGCAGTAAATGTAAATGTGACTGACAATGCCTGCAAACAACACTCTGTTAAGAGATTGTGTGTGCATATGCGCTGGGATGATGCAATAGTTTGATGGCGTCGCGCCCACAGGAACGCGGAGCCATTATTAGCGTAATATGCTAATGACAGTCACACCTCAGCTTTATCATTTTCATGAGATTACAGCAACTGTAAGGTAATGACAGCATAGGCCGCATCTGTCTCCTTTTATACGCTTGTTCCATAGTCCCTAACACTTATTCCACCTCACACTATCAAAATTTAAAGCCCTCATAGGATTTCTACATAATTTCAGATTGGTTGTTCTAGGTTAAATATCGTAATGTTGTTTGCTGATTTTTTTTATATTTCAGGGGTAAAGCATTTATTATTAGTTTTTTCCGTACAAGCCTATTTCGAGATGAAATATCAAATTATTTGAAAAAAAAATTATATCTTCTCTTTACAAGGAATTAATTCCACCATTGAGACCACCAGCTAATATTAGTGTGCATGCTGGTTACTAGTATAATACTCAGAGACTCAGAGCCTGGCAGAAATCTATGATTTGTATGAGACTGCATACAAAAAAGAAATAAATCACATTTAAATAAACACCGCCCACGAACCTCTTTCAGTGGCACTTAAACACACAGGCTCACACGCACAGACACACACGCGCACACACACACACACACACACACACACACACACACACACACACACACACACACACACACACACACACACACACACACACACACACACACACACAGGAGAACCTGCAGACACAATGTGGTGGAGGAGAACAGGCGGTGAAGGCGCATGCAGACATTCGCTCACAATTGTGCATAATGTTTGCATTCCTGATGCAAACATTATGCAGGAGATGTTTAGACAGACACTAGCTGCTGTTGTGTGTGTGTGTGTGTGTGTGTGTGTGTGTGTGTGTGTGTGTGTGTGTGTGTGTGTGTGTGTGTGTGTGTGTGTGTGTGTGTGTGTGTGTTATCCACTTATTTTATTTCTTTTTTTATGTCTGTTTGCTTGTAGTGTAGCATAAAATGAGCAGACCTGATGCTGATCTGTAACTATATCCTCATTTTACCCTAATCATTTTTATGTCATTTGAAATATAATGTGAATAATTTAATGTAATCTAAATGTATTCAGCATCAACAAAACAAGCCCCTTTTTTTCAAAGGCCCTTCAAAACAGAAACACACAAACAGAGGGGTGAAAATGAGTAGAATATGAAAATGGAGTCTCCATAAAGGATGCAAACAAAGAGGGAAGACAGCATATATTCTGACAAGGACAGGCAGAAGATGAAGCTCATTTTTTCCTGGGCACCCAGTGGCGTCTGCATTGCAGATCGCTGAAATCCCCTTCGAATGTGTCCCTGGGCTTAAAGGGGGTGGGGGTTGGGGGTGGGGGGTGTTGGGTTAGAAATTAGTGAATAAGGGGATGGGTTTCAGCAACGTCTGCAGTGGTACACTATTTTTTTTTGTCTCCTTCCTCCCACCTAAATACATATTTTTTCTGTTTCCATCAAATGTCAAGTTAATTTCCTGGGTGTTATGAGGGATGTGTCCTACCCCCTCAGTACGTGTGGCACAGTGCAGGATTGTGGTAGTTTGTTTTTGTGTGTGTGTGTATATATGTATATATGTGTGTGTTTCTGGGGGGGATGAATGAAGGAAAAGATAAAGGAAGGGGGCTGCGGCTGTTGGACACACATGCACCTATGTATATTTTGATTATGGTTGCAAAGAATATGATCCAATTATTAATAGATGCATTCGGCAGCGTGGCCATGGCTACACTGCTGCCCTCATTTGTGAATTTGTATGCATGCCTTTTGGTGGTATATATCTCATATGCATACCATGAAAGGAAAACAAAACACACCATATAAACTTACCGGCATATGATTTATAATTCATTAATATGTAAAGGAGCCTGCAGTCTACTTTTTCCAGCAAAACAATAAGTATTTTATGCAAGCTTACAAAGCTTACATAAAACAAAGCAAATTAATGGACCAATTTATTTTTCTTCATTTGAGCTTGTGGTGGATGTTGCTCGGCAAAAGTCATACTGTATCCTGCCTACTGAAACTATATTTTTTATTTCCTGTTTTTGTTATCAATCTATATGTGTGGTGTGCCTGAAATGTATTTTTGTCTTTGCTACCATAAGACAGAATCTGTTAAGAAACATATTTTTTTATGACTTTGATACTCTTTAAATAGTTGGAAAAGCTATAGTTGGGTTTTGATGTTTACCAATGTCTGACTATAAAAACATGCATCTGAACTGTAATTGTTCCTTTTAGTATGCAAGTAATCTTACTTCCCTGTCTCCAGTTGAAGTAAAGCAAAGTTAAACTTTTCATCATAAATATTATTCTGGATAAATGTTTTGAATTCAGATCAAACATCTAAGAAAGATTAGCTTGATTGTAAATCAAAAGCACATTAGCCTAATGAATTTCAAAACTCCAGCTCGATCTCAAGTCTTTTTCAGGCCGTAACAAGTTGTCTGCTAGTATTGCCCTGTATTTATCTCATTCCATCTTTCCATCAACTTTGACCCTTTGAAAAAAAGCATACCCACAGAATAATACTGCTACCAACATGTTTTATTAATCTAGCTGACTGATGTGTTTTGTTTATCAGCGTTTGTTCAACCTCTGAGACCTTCACTGAAAAGTTGTATTTATTAAAAGATTAAATAATGAAAAGATAGACTGTAGTTACTAATTGGTAATGTTTATGTAGATTAATCAGATAAAAAGTGAAATGAATAACATAAACGGTACGATTTTCATCTTTTACACCAAAATATGGTGAAAACCATTCTTCTTCACAATTATTCACTGCTTTGTGTTGGTCTATAGTATAAAATAACAATAAAACTCTAAAGTTGTAAGAAGAGAAACAAAAATTATTATTTCTTAAACATTTTCCCAAACTAGTCTTCCTCGCTGATGCTATATGCAAAATGTTGAAAGATTATTTTGTCCCCCAAAGCATAAAAAGTGATTTTGCAGATGGAAGGATTTGTCATTCATAAATGTCACATCCCATACCATCCCAGAATAATTATACCTATCCTATCTAACCGTGCATATTCATGCTGCTGTTTTGCATAAAATGTTAATACCATATGTATATTACATCGGAAAGATATAAATGAGTGAAAAGGCTTTCAATCGTCTCATATTTAGGATGTCTCCGCCAACACTGTCAGCTCAATAAAGAACCACATTTTTTATATAATTTGAGATCATAATTGAAAGAAAGTATTTTTACTATTGGCAGTATTTTAAACTCAAGTAGCATGTTTTATATAAAACAAGTCAGCCTTGATGAAGGGCATTCTTAAATATAGATTCTTGCTTTGATATTCATATTTCTAAGGTTTTTCTCTATGCTCGTCCTAAATTTGTCTTTCGTCTATGCAACTTCCATTCGAAATGGGATTTCCTTGATTACCTGGGGATAAATGTACAAATCAGATGAACACCGAGGCCAGCTTCTAGAAATAGTCAAGAGTTATCACTGTACAAAGAGAACTGGATGTGTCTAACTGCAGCTCTCATAGAACAGACATAGTCAACCTTTGGCCCAGCTGTGATGAAGATGGGAAGGTCCACAGCTCAGATAAACAGCAGTTTCCTAATTTGTTCAACAATGCAACCATTGTCCCGCCAGCTCTCATTATGGGATGAACCAGAGAGGTGGTGACAAGAAAAAGTGGGGATGGGAGGTGGGCTGGAAAAAGGGGGAGGATGAAAATAAAAAAGTAAGATCTTCCTCGGAGACTACGGTAGCAAGTGGGAACCTGGCATGAAAAAAAAAGGCAGCGTAGGTGAAGGAGTAGAAGAAACGAGATGTACATGAAACAGTGAAATGTACTTTTTCTGAACCCAATCTTTTTTTTGTCAGTTTTTAATTCTGTTTTTCTACTTCTTCCCTCGTCCTATCTCTTCCTTCACAATCCTAGCACCCGTATACTCTATCTCTTGCATATGCCCTTTTGTTCCCTGTTTTCTTCTGTCATACAATGTTTCTAGAGAACACAGAAAGAATTGAGTTGAAAAGGGAGAGAAAAAAGTTAAATATTAAAATAAAGTGAAATAGAGGATCCTTACTATAGAATGCATTTTGCTCTTGTTAGTACTGACCATCAATTAGAAACAACACACTTAAGCACACCGTGGCTGCTTCGTGGCTACTGCAGTCACTCATGGCCGTGAAGTGAGACCAAAGGAAATCCTTTGGCTCAAGCTTTTTCTCACTCTTGATGCCTGGTATCCACAAAGGATTTGATTTTATTTCACTGTGTAGAAGGGTGTGGATCTGAATTTTCATTTCCAAGTTCTCTCCTGAATAAGACTAATATTACTTAGGCTTGGGTTGCAATCAAAGGACCTGGCTTGGAATTATATACATAGTTGAAAGTGAAAAGGAACAGAACAGTAGTCACAGGTAATCTTCAAAATTTAGTCTCCAGCTGATTTACCTAAAAAAAAAAAAAAATGCGGCGAGACCGCACTGCACCCACCAGGAGCAGGAACTACTAGATGGAAATCAACCATCACAATGTATCTGTGAGTGACACTGACAATTGCATACCAAATTTTCACTCAGGTTCTATCAGCGTATCATACAGCAAGTTGGGTGAAATTCCTTCACCTTCTTCCCATCTTCCTCCTTTTTTTCTTCATCCAGAGGAATAGCTTCAGATAATGGCAGCAATCTTTACTGTGAGAAAAGGCAAGGAGTATTTCCTCCTGAATACAGACTAAAACCACCACAGTCTGTGACGCCTTTGGCTGAGGAACTTTGCTATGATGCCAATCTGAAACTGGAAATGCAGCCAGCAGTTGCCACTGCTGGCTGCTGTGCTGCTTGCAAACATTTGAGGGTACAGTGTGTGAGCTTAAAAATGTCTTGCAATCGATTAAGTTGTCTAAGTGTGTTATGTGGAACACACTAATGACAAATTTCCTCATAGGTGTCTATTTATTAACGTATGCAGGCCATTAAAAATGTAAAAGGGCACAACTAGGGGAAAGGCGTATATGTTTTATCAACTACCTAGAATATAAAGTATAAAATAAGCCTCAAAAGGTATGTGTGAGCAGCGTGTTCAGAAGAAATGAATATTTTGCAGTGTCGATGTGTATCATGCATTCATGGGCATTTATTAATTATGTTGAATAAGGTTACAACAATATAATACTATCAAGGTTTCTTAGCCACCAGTTATTTTCAATCATCATGTAGAGGGTACACACAGGTTCAAGGACAAAACAGTTTGTATCT
>JAVLVB010000891.1:509619-527844 GCA_032876305.1 Orestias chungarensis | reverse complement strand
CACACACACACACACACACACACACACACACACACACACACACACACATACACACACACATGCTTACAACACCCCTGTTTGATCCAGAGCTAGCCCTGCAGCTCCCAGAGACTCAACAAAAGGCCTCCTCTATCCATTGTGCAAGCCATGTGTTTCCCAGGAGAGCCCGGGCTTGGTGAGAGCACGGCCCCAGATCGTTTTCACCTGACATGGATGTTTATTTGCTCCATGGTCCAGCAGAACACCCTCAAAAGGACCGGCCTGGGCATTTTGAGATTCATGACATATAGTTTTTAAGAAGCAAAGAGGGGCTGGAAGGGAATGGGGGAAAAGAGGGAGAGTAAATGTCTTGACAGATGAACAGACATTTGAAGCGGAGGGAGAGCAGGCCTGTCTGTGAAGGTGTTCTCAGTGCACTCATATGAAAAATAATATTCAGGGTGTTCTTCACCATTTTATTTGCCTCTTGTCTTTACACTAGTCAGCTTTCTTGTCAACCTTGTTCATAAATGTAAAACCCTCCCTAGCGAGTGGGTAGAGATTTCTTCCTGATCTTGACAAGCCCTCCTTTCACTGACTGCATACTAATATTCTTCCGGAAGCATTGAGCCAATGCAAAACAAACACTAAATGCCAGTGCTACCAGTGCTACTGTTCGGTGATTCACAAGGAGAGTTTCAGCAGCTAAACAGTGATTTTACTATCAGACCTTAGTTTAAAGAAATGTTCTTGTTGTTGGCTTGTCAGTATCTGTGAAGATCCAACATGATTTCAGGAGAAAAACCAGGGTTCATGCAGCAGTAAATTTAAAGTATGCAAATGTTTAGTTTAGGTTTAACAGACAATACCTGGTTTTCTTATATCTTTGTAGATTTAAAGCGGCTACAGATACGCCTGTGTCTTTTGCCGACTTGATGTTTAACTGCTGCTTCTCAACATTCTTCACATTACCAAACATATCTCAAGGTTAATTTAAGACTGAGATTGCTTGAAGGGCTTAGTGTAGACCTCAGAAGAGCTCTAGGAATGGAAAACAGACATAGAATCAGCTGATACCATCTAATCTGTTGAACATCATTATTGTCTAAGATATCACTATACTTCCTGATGTACCTGAACAAGCCCATCCTCCAAGGCTCACACTCCCACTCTCTCTTCCCTTTGGAGGTAAAACCATAAATGTTGAAGTAGAGGATGAATGTAAGCCATTGTTGTGTTGCAACTAGACTCTACAGAGTGTTGTTTGTTCCCATGTTGGACCTAAAATGGCTTCTTTTAACTTGAACTGCCACATCAGCTGAAAGCGCCAGTCATGCAGGAAAATCTCTATGTAGACCCTGTTAGTTCTATTTTTTGTTGTTGTGTTTTTTTTATGCTTTCGGTTCATCTTTTATATGCAGATCATCACGTAAGTCCATATTTTAAGTTACAAGTTACATAGACATTTACTCATTATTGTTTTCAGACAAGACTGCCAGCGATTTATTTAAATAATCCATCAAATAACTAAGTAATCAGAATAAAATTCCCTGAACCCTTTAAGTCCAACCTACAGACCGTAGCTATGCATGTTTTCCTGTAAAACAAAGTGTTTGGTTTATGCCAGGATAGTTGGAGACACACTGAATATCAATGGTGTATATCAGAGTACCTTAATTAAAATGAGCTTTGAGTGCATTTGAAACTTTTTTATGAATAATTTTGGGTTATTTAGGATCAAAGTAAATTAACCTCCAACAACTTTTACCTGGTTTCTACCCACAGTTACTCAAATTCTTGTGCAACATTTAATAGTATTGTATCTGCTATTTATGCTTTATAGAAAACCTGTTATTTCCACTGGTATTTCTGGCTCAACAATCAGAAACATAATTTAGTCTGAGATTTTTTGTGATGACCCCACTCAGAACTATAAATACTATGGTTTATTCCATCTTTCTTTTACTTGGCTCAATCCCATACTTCTGTCATTTGCTTTCTTTGTTTTTATACTATAATCTCTTCTCTTTTTTCAGATCTAAACGACCACAAGTTATAATTAGGAATAGTTATTTTAGCTGTAGTAGGAAAAAAATTTATCACAGTGTTCTGTAGTAATAACTTTGGTTTGGATATCAAAAATCAAAATTCAGTTTATTTATATAGCGCCAATTTACAACAGACGTCGTCTCTAGGCACTTTACAAGAAAGTTAATTAAAATCATAGATACATCATTACAAATATATGAATAATTATGAATAACTAACAATAAGTATCAAAGGAAAATACAATTACATTTGTAATTTTTATGTAAAGCAAGATTGGCTTAAAAACTTTAAAGTCATTTGTGCAACAATTCTGAATATTAAACCATCCTGTGTTTTTAAAGGTGTTGTACTTGTAGCAATTTTGTCTTGGTGGAGAGAACATTGAACAGACTAATAAAGCTGGTATCTGCTAGCCTCCAGCAAGCTTTGCATAACATGGGATTCATTGCATGACTTAAATCTCTAGAAAAGCAAAAATAAATAAATTAAATTAAATCTTTTAATTTGTTTCTTATCAATACAAAATACGACAGCTTTTGCTGATCCCCAGTTTACTCATAGCAACTTCATAATAAAATCCAGTCTTTTGAACTATAACAAATACTTTACTGCAGTCTGAATTTATGATCTGTTGGCCATCCATTATGAACAATAAACTTGTAAATACACTTTTTGTATCAATCAGGCTCTGCTTTCAGCTGTACACCCAAACAGGTAGAAATAAAGTAGTTAAGGGAACAGGCTGTAAGCTTTTTTTTTTCTTTTTTTTTTTTGTAGAATATTTGGGTAGTCTCATTCACACACTTGTACGCACACATTTGTGCCTTTGCCCCATTCAGACATTTCAGAGGAACTTTGCCTTGATTTGCATGAGAACATTTAACACTTCAAATTAGCTTCCAATCAAATAGGATTATTTTGCTCAGCGTATGTACAGCCAGTGAGTGCTGCTATGCTGGAGAAATGAAAGGAAGGAAAGAGAGATTAGGAGTGGGAGGGAGGATGTCATGAAAGATTAATCCTTTTTTCAGTTCAACAAAAAAGTTGGCATGCCTATTTATTAAGAATATAGATAAATGAAGGTAAAACCAATTTTAATACTTAAAAAAAATTGTTCTTTACTTTGGAATTTTACTGTTAATTTTGCTTTAACTTTGCATGTTATGGCTACACACATTGCATCATGTACCCAATTGCAATCACATATTTGCCTAAGCAAAATGGGGCATCTCTCACCTACAAAGATCAGTTAAAATCAGTTTATTGTGTATATTCAACCAATACAGTAAAGGGAGTTTATTGATGAATTATTGAAAATTTTTACTTAAAACAACCAGCTAAAGATTAACATCTCAGAGGATAATGTGATAACCAACCTTTATGCAACAGCCTACCTTTTACCGAATCAACCTCTTTGTTTGTTTGTCTTAAGCTTCTGTTGGTGTGGCATGTGTTTTTAATTGGTATGGATGTGGTTTTATTCTTTCATCATGTGTCAGTTAGATTATAATCAATCTCATTGCAGAGCAAGGAAGGCAACAAAGTTGCATGATGATAACTGATCCATGTTTTCCAAGCCATCAAAGCTGACAACATGTGAGCTGTTTTAAGGTAAAGCCAGTTTTCGTGGATAATAAGGAACCGGGATTCATCTTGGGGGAAGGGGGTAAAAAGAAGAGGGCAGAGGGTTTTAGGGGGTGGGGGTGTGGGCCTTGGCGCCAGCCCCTCTGAAGCACTCAGCATCCCCCTGCTTCTGGGATGGCGGATGTGTCTAAGTGTATCCATGACAACCTCACTGCATGCAGAGGTACACCACGGCAACATGGGCAAAGACATTGATGTAGGTCGGCCTGTGTATATGCGTGCAGATGCACTTGGTAGGGCACGAAGCTTGGTGATACTCGACTGGCGAAGGTTATATTTACAATTGACGTCTTCATTTTTGATAATTACATGCGTATGCTGTATACATGGAGTAAGCTTTTCTTTTTGAGTCACGATCTTGGTAAAGAAGGAGGAGCAACCTAATATTTTCTCAAATTAAAAATGCTTTGCTCCATACACTTCTGAGTCGACTGGAATAAAATAAAACAGTCCAATCAGGGTTGTTTTGCGAACCTAGTCAAATAAAGACCCTAAACCACGGGTGCCCACACTTTTCAAGCTTGCCAGCAAATCAAAAGATCACTGATCCTAAGGGGTCTACCCCCCCCCCCCCAAAAAAAAACAACAAAAAAAAAACAACAAAGTAAAATAAAATACACAACGCCTATTAATTTTATATTATATCATTTCTTTTTTTTATTCTATATTTTGTCATTTTAGGATGACGTATATTTTAATTACATTTAAATTAAATCTATAACAGATATTAGTTTGCCTTGCATAACTGCTTTAACCAACTGTGAAATGTGTGTGTTTCTCCACAAGCAAACACAGATAAGGTTCTAGCTCCTCTAGCTCTGCCTATGCTAAGAGAGACTGGAAGACTCGCTACGCGTCACCGTAGTTTGCTAAGCCGTTTAACGCAAAACTAACGTAGAGTTAGCTTGTGTTTGCGTACTTAAATGTGCATCAGTTACCTGCTCGGTATGTAAATCAAAAGACAAACAGAAGGATGGATACGGTCATCTACTTCCTTTTAATGCCGTGCAATCGACCAGCACACCTGGACACCCCTGCCCTAAACCTTACACCTGGGTTAGAATTTTAGGCCAAAATATTTGTTAAAGTAACTGCTATCTGATCCTTAGACATTTAAAGGCCTCATTGAAAAGATTATTGTATTGCTGGGATACCTTGAATGCAATGCAAATGCAAAGGGTTGCAAGCAACTGGTGCTGATCTTCAGTGGTTATTGTTTGGGAAGCCAGGTGGAAGCAGGACAAGACAATACAGAGATGCACAGGACAGAGAATCATGCAATCGCACCTAAGGTTATACTAGATACATATACAATAATTGGTTGCCCGACAGGGAAAGGCCTATTACTGTTTTGGGATGTTCTACCTCGTGCTGAAACCCTGACCTCAAGTTTGTAGTATGCTTCATATTTATATTTGAAGTGCTTAAATGGATAAAGATCTGTTAATGGATTACAATCCATTAATAGATTCCATAGCATATATATTCTGAATGAATGACATTAAATACAAAAATCACGAAACTGAATTAATATAAAAAATAAAAAAAGGTCTTGTCTAAATTCAAGTTCAAATTACTGTCATTTGTGGAGGTTTCTATTATGTTTACTATGCTTTTTGCATTCATCAGTATGTTACCAGTTTTCTAGTACTGGTTTCTAGGTATGCATTATTATTCAGATTATATTTTTCAATTCAATAAATTTTATCTGACAAAACCATCAAGACTATTTGTAAGCACATTACATATTTGGATAAAAACGAATGTGAAACTCTTTACATAAGTATGTGTTGCTATATGTGCAAATAAGTTTACTCATATATGTTGTATTTAAAATTTGTTACAAAATATCTTCATAATACCAGGAAGCAGCTGCACCAAGAGATAACCCATGCATGCAAAGGTGAAAATGCAGTTTTCTAAAAAGAAATAGAAAATAAAAAGATAGTTACATCCATACTCATCATACATAAATAGAAGAAAACAGAAGGGTAAATTTGCTTCAGGGGACTTGGAATACATGCTGTTTGCACATTTTAAATCATGCACTTTAGCACAGATGCACTCACATAGATGTATGGAACTAAACTGAGATCCTGTGGGAGTATATTTTTAACCCTGACTGCTGACTATTTTCTGAAGGGTTAAAGGGGCTGGATGGTGAATCCAGTAAATAATTCACAATAGTTGAAACTCTTTCAGTGTAACCTCAGAATAAACAGTGAAGAGAGACCTGAGAGAACGTGCGATGGCACACCATACTACACCTTAATCCTGCTTACTGTTTCTATTTAGCTATGGGAGGATCATTAATTGTTTTTATGAATTCTGATAAAACGTGCAGTAGTTAACACTGCTTTTCTTTTGTGATTTTAGGTTGAAGATCATGAGCCTTAAGTGATCAAACCCCCAATGTTGAAGACATGAAGGATAAGCATATAATCTCCAAGGTGAGCTCTCCGTTTTAAAGCTCTACTCTTTTGGCCTTCTTGTTATATAGACAGAAGCTAACTTCCATGAACCAGCAGCATCTGCATGGGTTTTTTTTCCAATCAGAACTATATCACAGTTTCAGTAGGAGAGTTCAAGTCCGATTGTTTCTGTCAAACTGCAGATTGTGGAGGACATACTAAGAAATATGGCGCTAATGAATTCCTCTGACCATCATTTAACTGTCCCATAGGGTTCTCTGGAGACACAAAAAGAGCCTTTACTTAGGTAAACCATGACTGGTCCCTAAAGTGAAAGACGGATTTTTCAGAAGGAAGAAGGGTTATCCATAATTTACCATGCTGTGGTTTCCAGAGACTTAGGAGATAATGCAGCGTATCAAGCATGCAAAACATAGACCTTTTTGGTACTGGTGAGGCCATTGTTGTCCGTTTTCCATCAACAACAACAACAACAAATGTCTCCCTATGGTTTAAACATATGGACAGAAAAGGAAGCGAAAGCAAAGGCAGGGGAAGGTATGGTGGAGACTGAGAGACATGTTTGAGTATACCGTATAGTTGTGCAGGTGTGGTGTTTACAGTGCATCTGAAAAGTATTCACAGTGCTTCACTTTTTCAGCAGTTTTTTACGGTACAGCAGTATTGCAAACTCCATTAAATCGATCTATTTTCCTCTCAATTTTACACACAAATTAATCATTAGTTTATGAATTCAAGTGTGCATTGGAGCAAGTTTTATTCCAGGATGTCTCTGTATATTGCTGGATATATATTTCCCAGTATCCTATGGTCAGCCGATACCTGCTGCTAAAAATGAATCCCCAAAAGATGATGCTGTCTCCACGATGCTTCACTGTGGTGGTTAAAATTGTGATGGACTGTTTCCTCAAAACAGAATGCCTGTCCTTCTGACCAAAGAGGTCAGTCTTTTTCCCATTGAACCACAGAAATTTGTATTCTCATGGGCTTTGAAATTTTCAGATGGTTTATGGCAAACTCTGGATACGCTATTGTGTCTCCTACCAGCTGGGGGGGGGGTTTATTTGGCTACTATAAGTTATTTAAACTCTAATCTTATTATTTGCAAATCAGCTGCATCCCTGCACCTTTCATGAACAGTTAAGATGATTTTATGCTCTCTGCTGCAGGTAGTATACAACTGTAACATTCTGTTGTCAGAGCTTGAGGCAACACAGTGATGAAATACCTCAGTCAATTAACTAAGGAACCCTTTGACTTTTCGTCTTTGTGAATACTGAATGTGATACAAAAAAATTCTGTTCTTATATGTAAATTAACTTTATTTGGATCTGGTGAAATATCTATCTGGTAATACCAAAGGTAAGATGAGCCAGTTTAGGTTTACTAACATCAACCTCAAGTTTGCTTCAGTTAATCAGTGGCAAAATAATTTTTCTAGTTTTTTATTGGAATTTTACATTTTTCTCCAAAATCAAAAAAATGTTATGTTGCTTTTCATAATTGATGTATACTTTTGGTTAGAAGGACTAAGAAGCAGATAATATTTTAAGACTAGTAGTCTTTTGGCAACTTCATTTAGTATTAATCCAGATTAGTTGGTTTTGGCAGATAAAGTTAGCTGCTAGTGTCACATTGTTTCTACCAGGAAACTCTTCATTTGTCCTTTTGCTTTTACATGGTGATCCACTTTAACCTTTTCTGTCTACATAACCTTTACCCAGTGTAAATATGACATCTTAAATGCTCATAAACCAGAGGTCTGTGAGATGGTCATGGTGCCAAGATGGTAGAGTTCTGCTTTAGTCTTGACCCTTATTTGACCAGCTGTCCAACATTTATGATATGTTTCTACTTTATTAGTTGAAATGGCTAAATTGCTATTTACTTCTCGGTCTTTTATCACACCTAGATCATGAATCATAAAACACTTTTATGATATATTATTTTATGATTAGGATTTTGCTTTAGATACTGTGGGTTAAGTTGTAGTATAATATGACACTACATTGTCTACCTTTGTTGGTTATGTCTTCATCAGTTAGGAGTAATCTTAAGGTAGGTGCTAAATATGTTTGCTCTAATCTTTTACATATAATCGCTGTATGATTTGTTCAACTATTCCCTATTTTTGTCCAGGTTTGTTACCAGAGTTTTCCTGATCAAGATTGCCATTTATAAAGATTTAAAACTGCATAGTCAGCAAAGAAGCCAGTTTTGTATTAAGATTAGCTTAAAGGTTTTTTTATCTAAGAAAATCTAGCAGATAGCTGGTTTATTCCTTCTGGATCAGCAAGACAGTATATCAAAGATTGTGTCAATGACTTTACAGCATCCCTTGTACTGAGCATGCATTTAAAGACAGCGGAGAGGAAAAACAAACACTTGAAGAACTAAACTAGAAGAAACCTCCAGCACAACCTGGTCGTCTGCCACAACTGATTGTGGTTTTGAGAAAACAGAAAAACAGGTGTGAAAAAATAGCAAAGAAACTGATCTAGGTGTAATTTCTCAGTAAAAAGTAAAAATGAATAGCAGAAGAAGAAGAACATTGGGTATTTGGCAGTACCGTCTTAGCTGATGTCCCCTCCAGGATGGTGTCGCAGCCAACAGAATGGCAAGTCAGGTATAAATTCTATGAAGAGGCAAATACTGAGAGTAAAGATAAAATTATCAGTTGAAAAAGCAGTAACTGATGCAAATTGGATAGAAAAAGAGAGTAGCAGACAGTGGAAAAGTGGTCAGACCGTCCACCAGCAGCCGAAGCCTATGGCAGGGTAGAGAGATAGCTCAGGATTAGCTTTAGGATGAAGTGTGAGAGCCAAAGAGAACCTACCTGTACCGTTTACCTGCTTCAAAGTCTCAACTTAGTAACTAGCTGGGCAAACATCACACTGTATATTACTTTAAACTTGATCAAAAAGGAAAGTTTTAGGTCATGCCTTGGGAACTCTGAGCTAGTTCCACAAAAGCAAACCCTGATAACTAAAAGATCTGCCGTCCATTCTACTTTTTGAAATTTTAGAAAGTACTAGTAAAACTGCAAACTAAAAGCAAAATGCTCCGTTAGAAACTAAACAATCAATTTTTTGATTTAAGATAGAGCTAGATTATTAAGTGCTTTATATGTGATAAGGAGAATCTTAAATTGTACTCTGACAGGGAGCCAATAAAGGAAAGCTTCTCTATTTTTAATGTCCATGAGAACTCAACATTTTGGATCAACTGAATTTTTTGGATTTCTTGCTAGTAAACAGTAACAATGGTCCTGCCTTGAAATAACAAATGCATGAACCAGTTTTTCAACATCAGTCATGGATAGATTAGTTTTCATTTTGAGGTGGATTAGAAATAGAAAAATTGTAGAGGCGTGTTTGATATGGGATTTAAATTAGATATCATGATCATAAATATAATACTAAAAGGCCTCAAACAGTAAGGCATTTTTTAAACAGAATCACAAACTTCAATGTATTTTATTGGAGTTTTATGTGAAAGACTAACTCAGCATAAAGTCTTATTGGGAAGTGGTAGTGAAATGATACATGGATACAGTGGTGTGCCCTGCATTTTTATTTATATTCTGTTTGACTAATTTCTTTAACAGAACCAACATATATCACAATTTCAGCTCCAAGTGTTTACTGGTGGCACTCTACCAGCTTTGGGTATTTGGAGCCTTAGCTCTGTTAGACTAAATAGAGAACAATTTTAAACATCAATGCTTAAGTTGTGCCACAGCCTGTCAATTGGATTTAGCAATGTGCTTTAATTGGGCTATTTTAATATATAAATACGCTATGATCTGAACCATGCTATCTATTTATCTTAAGACTATGGAAGGTAAACCTCCTCCTGAGCTAAGTCTTTTGCAGTTTTTATTTATTTATTTTTTTTTTTGCAATTAGACCAAAATGGGAAATCTTTCTTCTGACCTCAGCATATTTATCCACATTTTTGTTGTGTCCACAATGTGAATTGTAGCTAACTTTAAGGTTCGCTTCTTTAGGACTTCATTTTTAAAAGTATCTTTCCTGTTTCTTTATTCTTCTTTAAACACTATTTTTTTTTAGAGAATGAGTATTTTTTATTTTAATACCTTTTCCAATTTGATATGTAGAACTCAACAGCTCTTCCATTTAACACGGGGCATCTCTGATTATTACTCTCCTATCAGTTTAGGTAGACCTTGGTGAAGTTGCAATGAGTTATAGTCTTTTAATTTTTAGGTGATGGATTTAAGAGTAGTCAGTGAGATCTTTGAAATATGTAATATAAGCTTAGTTTTTCTGTAATGCTACTCCTTCCTGGATATTCTCCAATAGTGGACCTTCCTAGAAGAGCTATATTTATTCTAGAGTTAAATTAAATGCAGGAAGACTCTCCTTGCAAAGTAGTTGAATGAAGTTAATTGCTTAAAATATATTTTTAGGTATATCAGGTTGAATTTTACTGAATACAATCTCTGAAGTTTGTAGACCTTTATTTTTCAAAAAAAGAAATAAATTACTTTAATCCCATGTAACTTTGTGCTAGCTTAAGGAGTGCAAATGATTTTGCAATCATTCACACTTATTTGCAAGTTACAAAGTCATGATGAAATATAATACAGAGAATGTAACGTTACAATATCTCCAGAAGTAGAAGATGGTCAAATGTACAAGAAACAGCTGAAGGTGCAGGTAATCCATGTTCTCTGCTTACACAGAATCCAATAAGGTGTTCTTTGAGAAAATAATAACCACCTGTAACCCTGGGACACCCCCAGGCTTGTATCCTCAGCTACACGGAAACCATTGCTGGGCTTTCTAAGGTTCTAAGGATACCGTGTAAGACAATACATGTGAGAAATGCAGAGTGAACAATGGGTAGAAAGTGCAGCGTGATATGAGGTGGACTACAGTCAGTGGTTATTGCTGAGGCCTTTGTTGCCTCAGAGTACACCGGAAACTCACGGCTAACATTGTTTCTTTCATTTAGGGGTTCATGATCCGGGATGTGATTCAATTCTCCAGCAACAAAATGTTCCTTAGACTTCAGCAATGGTCATATCATGTACCGTAGATTGCACTGTTGTTGTTTTTTGTTGTTTTTTTGGCTTGTTTGTTTGTTTTTGGGGGGGGGTTTCATAGGAGTTTAACAGTCATTGTTTCAATAAAATCAATCGGAAAAACTGATTTAGTTTCAATGATTATGTCTTTCAGGTTGAAGAGTTATTCCAATGTGGAAGAGAAGGCTGATTTTTGGCAAGAAGAAGATTCAAGATTTGCCGGACTCTTTTGGATCTAAATAATGGCAGTCACAAAACCAATCATTAAATCTATTTGATCAAATCTTTATTTCTACAGGACACATGAATTTCACACATGAATAGGGGTAGTAAAGTAATAGAACAACACCAACAGATTCAAGCGTCATAATATACATGTAACTGAATGTTGGTTTTAAATCGTGAATTCAAACTTACATGCTTAAAATAAATGCAGTTCAGGCAGTTACCTTGCTCATCCTGTAAAACAAAAAGGAAATAATGATTCTGTCCATTGCTATTTACTTGGAATTTGTCTCAGTAAATCTGAGTAAGTTGGGTTGTTCAAGACATTGTTAATTCAAAAGCAAACGACATGCAAATAAGTGCAGAAAACAATAGGGTGCCCCATTAAAATGATGTCAATTGCTTTAAAATGGAGAACAAACCAAATTGATCAAAGAATGTCAACAGTTACTTGTCAGCGCTGTGACAAGCAGACCTTTATGAAGCCAAGTAAAAACAATTCAACCCAAAGAAAACTGAGAAGGACGGTGGCCCAGGTATTATGGTATAGAGTTGCTTCCAGTGGGATTTTGTTGGACCTTGTTAATCACATGCCAGGGGTCAATGATCAGTTTGAATCTAACAAAACTCTTGAGGAGGTCCCATTGGCTTATGTCTGGAACAAAAAGCCATTGATATGAATGTTTTAACAACACAAGGTAAAATACACAATTAAAGTGAGCTTCATTTGGCTCTAAACCAAGACTGGTTATGCAACAGGCAGCACATTCTAACAGAAAGGTCAGGGGGTGACATCAATACTTTTTTCCTGAGGCAAAACCAAGAACTAAAGATACCATTATAAGACCTGGCATATAAAGTGGTTGTCAGAAACAGTGAAGATATAACTGACCACATCTTTTTCAGAAATTCCAGGAAATCTAAATCTTTATGCACTCTGCAGTAATATTTGACCATGTAAAGAAAATTGCTCAAAATACATTTTCTTCAGTTTTCGGAGGGATAATAAATTTAACTTCTTTCATGTTTTGATTTGGAATAGTCCACCGTGTTCTTGGTGCATTTAACTGTATCAATATAATGGACCAAATAACAGTAGGTACCTTTCTTTTATTGTTAACCACTGTTAAAATATGATTCTTAATATTTGAGCAAACTGTAAATTAAAAAGTTTCCATTGCTCATTTTAGGAGAAAGTCTCCTAAAATGGATTGTAAAACATTTTTCTCAATAAAACCTAATTCAAAAGTGACTGGGTTTATAAAGTAGATTTTTGACTGCCAAATAAAGATTTTACTCTCATTTAAGCAGTGTTTTGGGTGCGAGTTATTCCTCCTTTCTGTGCAACATTTTGGCACTCCTGACATAAAGAACAGTACGCGCCTGACATAACTGGGTCCCATTTGGCTATGGGTAGAGCATGCAAGCAGATAAAAGCTGGCAGAACGATCAAAGCATTAGTGGATCCTGATCAACATAGTACACCTGACACAGTTGTAGTTAGAGTTCATCCAGACAGAAATTGCAAACTATGAGAAAACGTATTTTAGAGAGCATAAACAACTAAAGCCACTAAAGCATGTGGATGTAGTGATACCTGTAAACTTTAATGCTACTGTGTTTGATACAGTGTTTTAGTGAAAAAAAAATCTAAATTCAGGTTATTTATAACCAAAAAGGAGCTCCTGATTGTACCTTCTCATACACATTTATCACTTATCATTATACATTACGTGCGTGTTTATTATATATATATATATATATATATATATATATATATATATATATATATATATATATATATATATATATATATATATATATATATATATATATATATATATATATATATATATATATATATATATATATATATATGTATATATACATATATATATGTATGTATGTATAAAATGTTTTCCTGTACTCATTTCCCTTACCAGCACCACTTTTCACATCCTTCCTACTTCCTTTAGTCATCTTCACTACCAGCTTTAAGCCTATTCATTTTCTGTCTCTTCCACTCTCCCACACACCCCACCCTCCTTCTATTTCTACACGTCTCATATGTCAGTTCCCAGTCCAGTCTTCCATTTGCCCAGTCATCATTTTTTTTCACACAGTCCCATCCCTTTAATTGGACCTGTATCATCATATCATATCGCGTAGAATACCAGATCACAGCTAGAGATGAAGGATGGCCTCCACCAGCCACACACACAACTGCACTCACACACATCAGTGGTCATATGGGACATGGATCCAAGTTGATGGCTGTCTCTGTGAACGTTTCTGCCCCTCATGTTTGCAGCAAAATGCTGATGGGGTTGTTACAGCTGTGACAGGTGAGTTTGTGTGTGTTGGCTGGGTGTCCAGTGATGTTTGTTTTAACCGTTTGTTTGGAGACAAAGGATGCCTTGGAGCTGTTGTGTCAAATCGGTAGGTAACCATCAAAATGAAGCAAACACAAAGTGTCTGGGGAGTGTTAAAATAGCTCAGTTTCCTTCACAACAGTTAGGTGGAAGTTTTTTTTTTTTCATGACACACGTGTGTGTCAACAATAACGAAAAAAAACAGGGGTATCATTGACTCTTGTGTCGAGAAAATGGATAAAAGTGGAGCTTTTACTTCATCTGAAAGGCATTTTTACAGATAATAAGATGTAACCTGGTTTTGCAGATTACACTTGATTGAATTACTGTATTTCTTGCAAGTCATAATAATTGTGAAATATTACCGCATGTGAAAAAAAATTAAAAACAACTCGGCCTGATGCACATTGTTGCTGACTATGCTATAATAGTTATTCCTAATCAAGCCTGTAGTGATAGATTAGATAGTAGTGAATTTCTCTTTCAAGCTGAGTATAAAGCAAACATCATCAGCGACTAAATGGGTTTTGTAACGAGACAAACCAAATGGCTACAAAAAACAAAAAAAAACAGAGCTATTGATTGAGTAGACAGCAATATGGACAGAAAAGGGAGGACCCTTATCATAAAACAATGTACCTCTTCCAGGAACCACCTGTAAACCTGCAGTCTGAGAAACATGAATCTGCCCGAATTTAATCACAAACCTGAGATTTACTGTACATACAGAAAAAATAAAAACAGTGTTGGAACAAAAACCAATGAGAAGAGCATAAATATTTCGGAAAATAACTAAAACATCCAATGTAAATACAGCAAATTGCATTAATAGAAAAAGAAAATTTTTCAATTAATGATAAAAGTATGTATTTAATTAGTGGAAAGTAACACGCTTGACCAGGAAGAACCAGTCATGCATGAGTAGAGCATTGAAAGAAACTGTGTGTCACATTAAACAAAGACAAATGTTTCTGCCATTAAAAAAGGAAGAAAAAAGAGCTTAATGTGTCTTCATGTTTTCCTGTTATTATGGTTTTGTCCAGTCTGTCAGCTCTGCTGCTTCAGCAGTTTACTTTGTCTGATACACCTGCGCGCTGCTAGCCAGCAGCTGCATCTTAATTCAGCGCTCAGGTCTCTGCACCAGCTTCCTGTTCCTCATAGAATAGACTTTAAAAGAGCTATGTTTGTGCACAATTGTCCTCATGGTCTGGTGCCAGAGTGCCTCTCTAATATGTTAAAGGCATGTGAACAAGTTCGGACTCTAAGAAGCTCAGGTAATGGTCTCCTAGTGGTTCCAAACAGGGTGAGGCTTTTATAGTGTTCTGCTCCAAAAATGTGGAACAGTCTTAGTGGAGAACATGCCTCCAATCTGGTGAATTTTAAATCCACAGTATTTTTTTTAACAACGCATATGACAGCCAAGAGGATTTTTATTTCATCTCTGTTTTTATACTAACTAGTGATTCTTCTTAAATTTTGCTTCTAAACATTATTTTCTGCTGGTTATTTAATTTTTTTCCTCTTTCTTAATTTTATGCTCTCAAATTTTAACTTAATTTTTTTTCCCTTTTTGAATCGTCATGTACATAAAATGTTCAATACAATAAATTTGCATTTCCTTGTCACGTGTTACTTTGCCTGATTAGCTGTTTTTGACAAGATTGTGTCTCTTGACTTTGCCATTCCCTCTGGATACCTCGTCATTTTTTGACCATCTGGAAAAGACCAAGTTTTGTGTCTTCGATCATGATTGTTACTTAGCCATGGATCCATCAGCCAGACTATGCTTTTGCGTGCCTGACCTGCTCCTATGCCAATATTACTGATTGCGGTGACCCATGGACCGAGTTTTGTTAGATTCCCAAGATTGTAAACTCATTTATGACTCTGAACCTGGCCGTCACTGAAACTGCACACCTTGAAGAACTCCATCAGAGATGGATTATTTTATTTATTTTTTTCTTTTATATTCAAATTCTACCTACAACAAACTTTTCTTATGTCCAAAATTTTAATCTGGTGCCCCATTCTGAATAAAATTTGTATATCTTTTACATGCTTTTACTACCTTTATCTTATGTTTGTTAACTAAAACAACTTCTTATCCATCTGCTGCCACATGCTCAGTATAATGGGTTGGTGTAAAGTAAATAACACAATGCAAGCTATCGTTTCACCATGTTGATCCAGGAGGAATGAACGCTGCAAGTCAGTGACTCGATTCAATCTGCTGGGTTTCCTTAAATTGGAAACCTTTTAAACTGTTTTTCATGTACTTTCATGATTGGAATGAAATCATTTTCTTGTAAATTGCCCTGAGAAGCCGTGTGTTGTAAATTGGCGCTATATAAATAAACTGAATGTAAAATTTTAATTTGGGTACCTGTTTTTGTGCAAAAATATTAATGGTAATTAGGTAAACTGGTCTTTCTAACTTGCCCTCGGAATGAATTTATCCTGTGATGCTATTACTCCATGTTTTGCAACTGATTCACTGAAGACTGGCACCACCCTGTTGTTGATCGTTTTCTATGTGTAAGATCTGAACAATTTATATATATTTTTGTAGCTCATAATAGCTGATAAATAGTTGAAATTAACTGTTAAAAAATGACTCAAGTACATATGTACAAAATAAAAGGGGGAAACAAATTTAAAGACACTTTGGTATGTAATGGAATTATGATTTACAGCGAGAGTCTTATTTTAATCACCTATTTTTGTTCCTCTGTTAAAGAATATGTGAGCGTTGGGATAGACTCCAGCCCACCAGGACACTAAAAAATTACTGGCAAAAATATTCTTTTGAACTAAATTACCCAAAATAATTTCACATAATTACAAAAAATATATTAAAAAATCCTTTATTATAAAATACATATTTTCCTATTACACAATTACTAGTTGTCATTATTTCAATTGCTTTGTATTGTTTAACAGCTTCTTCTTTTTTCTGTGTACATAAATCTGAAATTTTTGAATAGTTCTCACATATGTGACTTAGCATTTGACAGAGTCCTAATTATTGCCTTGTAGGGTCCTAAGGTACAACAGGGGAGCCTATAGTTTCATTTACAACAGGTACATAGATATTATCAACCTGAACCCAAATAATCTGATTTGAAATATAAGATTATAATTTTACCCTCCTAATGAATTCTTACTAAAAATATTAATGTGGATCATGTAAGAGAACAACTTTGGTAAAACATTCTGTTTTGTCCATGAACGTCACCTTGGTATCTGCTTGGTAAGTTCTCAACAGAACTAGGTGTTAGAAGTCTTTTTGCACCCTTCTTTTCCTTCTCCCTCCACTTTTATATATATATATATATATATATATATATATTTTTTTTTTTTTTTTCCCTCAAGACTGAATAATATTTCACTTTTATCTACAAGTAGCAGGACTTTTGTTATCTCTTTTTGTTTGGGGAAAGATTCCAGTGTTTGCTTTCACCCCATGATCCCAACAGACAACAAGATACCGAAGTCTGAGTCTGCAAAGTTTATACAAAGAAAAATGAAGAGTTACTGAAACTACACTATTCTCAGCAACAAGACACAACTCAGTAACAAGATATTAAGGAATTTTGGAATATTAAGGCAAGCACCTGACATTGAGTTTAGTGTTTTGTAAAAACCTCTGTCAAAAAAATATCTGCATTTTCATATAGTAATAAATAATACCACGGGGAAAAAATTATTAGCTGTTAACAATCTGGTTTGGTCCACAGATCATGGTTTGTTTTTGTTTTTTACTTTTTGTTTCACTGCAAAGCCACACAAATAATATATAGCCTACCGCTTCTCTAAGTTGTGTAGATGGCTCATGCTATGCATTTCACGCCCTTTCTTCTAATAAACACACACCGTTCAGAAGAAGTGCATCAAAATCAGCACACAAACAGGGATTTGATCATATTTGTTGCTTCACAAAATCCCCTTTATTTTCTCCTCTACAGACATATGTAGGATGTATTTTTCACTATACGCATACACAGTATGACACTGAACAGTGTGACAACAGCTTTAACAATTGTGGTTTCATTTAAATAAATTATGAATCATTTAAAAATAGATATTGTCAACTTTACATGTTGGAGGCAGCTATACATATTTTGTGAAAGGCTAATTTAAGTCTGCAAAGTTTACAAAATGACCAACCGAAGGTTTTTTACATGCCAAATTTTATACAGCATTCAAAACATTTAGAGTTATGGTGGAGGAATCATTCACGACTTTTTGCGAAGCTAAATCAATTAATCATTAATCTGATTAAAATGGGAAAAAAGATGTAAAACTAAATTAATTAATTAATGAAGCTACACAAATGTTCGTCCAATCCACAGGAAAACAGAAATGTTGCTGACATCCTGTCCCATTCTTCAATAACGACAATGTGACACAGTGACAGGCTGCTATCGTATCTCAGCAGAGTGTAGAATGTGCAGGCACTGTGTGTGTGTGTGTG
>JAVLVB010000891.1:422680-505994 GCA_032876305.1 Orestias chungarensis | reverse complement strand
GTGTGTGTGTGTGTGTGTGTGTGTGTGTGTGTGTGTGTGTGTGTGTGTGTGTGTGTGTGTGTGTGTGTGTGTGTGTCTATGTGTGTGTGTATGAGTGGGCGGTGGGTGGATAGGTGTCTTCACACTGCCTAAAACAAGGACCCGTGTTGTTTGATGACTCACCTCAGCTAGTGGACACTGCACACCAGGTGAACAGACGTCAACCTGACCTGCGACGGAGTAACTGTTGACAGTGACCTCACTCCAAATCGGGTTAGAGAGGTGAAGTGCTCGAAATTATCTGTCAAAACCCCTATGTTTGATTTGCTCATTTAGTGAGCACGAGACAAAAGAAAGGATGTAGCGTTGCGCTGTATGAACACAAAGTCACATTTGTGGATTTGAGGTTGTTTTTTTTTGTCGTCCGCGCCACCCACACAGATAGTTCCTCATCCGCTAACTCGGTCAACAGTCGTTCACAATGAACTCGCCCGACATATACATACAAACTGTGTCTAAGGGGGCGCTTGTGTTGTTTATTTTTGAACATTTCAATTAAGAAGGCCTTAAGACTTGCAGCTGCCTGTCTAGTCTGCTTGGATAAGAGAAAGGGGGGGTACCCTCTTCTTTTTTTTCCTTTTTTTTTTAGCAGGGAAGTCGAAAATTTGGGCAAAAATGCTTCCATAATGAGAGATGAGGCATATTGAAAACTATATTAAATTACCCTGATTAACAATTTCGCCACGATCGGGCCAGCCATGGAGGGTGCTCCACAGGGAGGCCCGAGGACCATTCATCCCCACAGCGCTGGGGTCAAAGGAGCCCCAAGTTCACAGGCTTGGGCCCTTTGTTATGCTAAAGCCATATCCCAAATCAGCTGCCTCCTCCATCGCCAGACACAAGCACTTCCCTGAGAACTTGAGAGAAGTCGTCGCTCCACCGTTCATCTGAAGTCCACCACCCACTCCACCCTGACACACGTAAACACACACACACACACACACACAACCAGGCACTTTCAACCACATAACTTCAATTTTTGGAAGTTGTGCTTCAGCCTGTATTTTAAAAGAGGGTGGCAGATGCGTGGACTTGAGTCTCTTTGTTCTTAACGCATTTGTGTGTCTCTTCCGTCAAAATAAATGTAAAAATCCATAAAAACACATTAAACCAATAATCAAATAATATATAACAATTGTTTTAAAGTCCACGATTATACAGTTCTGTTAAATAAAATATAGCAAGTCATTTTTCAATAAAAATAAGGTGTTTTAACCCTTCAGTCTCAGAGGAGTAATAATCAATACGCATTAGGCAGGGAGTTGATAAGACATGTATTAGAGGTCAAGAGTTAAATTCTGGTCAAATACCCTTGACCTGGGGTCAGAGTATTTAGTGGGAGCATGCCACTAGTGGACAATTACATCAATCTCAAATGTGGAAACGATGCATTTATTCTCTCTCAATAATGGTCAGAAAAGACGTATGATCCTATTGTTTTATTTAAAGTTTATCTGGGATAATTACATACATCTTAGTTTTTGCACAGTTGAAATTCTGGTTATGATTTTATATGTAATACATTTAGAAAAAAAAATATTACAGCTTAAGGATAGCACAAATGGGCTTCACATATATTTTATAATAAACTCTTTGGCTAATATCAACAATTTCAAGAGATCAGGAACAAATTACACAAATTTTAAACTAATAAAAAATAAATAAACCAAAAAAACAAACATGCAATATAATTTTATACCACAGTCCTGAAGACCCTGATGGTTCTGAGTTGTGAGCTTGCTTAACTTCCCTCTTCTCTCAGTTCCCTATTGTTGTGCCAAAACCTTAACCAGGAGAGGGAGAGAGAAAAAAAAACAAAAAAAACATCTCATCAATGCAAATTAAAGCCCAGGATCTGAGAAGCTGCGCTTAGCTTTCCAGTTCTCCAGAATAAAATAAATAAAAATAAAAAAATCACCAGCTTTTACTTCCAAATCTTGCTGTTACATACAGATTCCTCATATTAACATGAAATAGTCAGTCATATCCGTGGATTAGTCTACAGTGAGTTAAAAAGCCGTATCCACACTCAAGCTGCCACAAGAGAAAATAAGGACAGCTCTAATTCTGCCAGCATAATTGCCTGATTATAATGAGCTTCCCTCTCTCTCTCTCTCTCTCTCTCTCTCTCTCTCTCTCTCTCTCTCTCTCTCTCTCTCTCTCTCTCGCTCTCCCTCTAGCTCTGTCTTAATTTCTCAGTGTGTCTGCTATTGTCCACACACACACACACACACACACACACACACACACACACACACACACACATGCAGTCAAACACTACACCCTAATTCTTATAAATCGGCCTTCATATGAACAGGGAAGGAAAATTACTATTAATACTTTCTACACTTGTGCGCCGTGTGTGTTAAGGGAATGTTGTTGTTTTTTCTGTGGTTTTAATTGTCAAAACAGCATTTTAGCTAAAAGTCAAAAATAAACACAAAATGGAAATGCGGCATTATGGCGACAGTATGACACGTAGTATAACATGCAGTGCAGTTGTTGGTTTCTTTGTTTGTTTGAATCATACAATTTGGTCAAACCTGAAATTACAAGGTGTGTAATAGAATATGTATAGAATATATATTTTTAAAAACAAAAGTCATTTAAGTTTTGAAATGATTTTTAAAGGGTGTTAAACCGCAGCCTTGTAACTTATACCTTATAAAGCAGCATAAGACATTGGCACATTTTATTAGAAGTCTGTATGTTTTTTTATTTTATTATCATATTTAATGTAATGTAATGTCAGTTATATAAACAGATAAATGTTGAAATGTAGATTCAAATTTTAGATAGATAGATAGATAGATAGATAGATAGATAGATAGATAGATAGATAGATAGATAGATAGATAGATAGATAGATAGATAGATAGATAGATAGATAGATAGATAGATAGATATATAGAAAGATAGATAGATAGATAGATAGATAGATAGATAGATAGATAGATAGATAGATAGATAGATAGATAGATAGATAGATAGATAGATTTCGTCTTTCTTAAATAAGTTAAAACTCAACAAATACAAGAAAGTTAGCAAAGTAGTAACTTTCACCCTAAGCCTTTTTGTGTGTAATATTTCCTTGTAGGCAGCAGCATGCATCACCCTTTTCCACTAGGATTTGTTCTTCTATCCTCCCAAAGCCGTCTAAACTCGGACACGGGCAAAATTAACGTGCCCACTCATGAAGGCTTTTGCCTAATTACAATCGCTGAAGGAGAAATCCATTAGCTCGGATGCAGGGAACATCACCGCTCATAAGTTCGTGTCTGCATGAATAAAATTCAGTGTGGTAAGTGTGTTTCTTTTTTTCTTTTTTTCAATACAAACAGAAACACATTGTATGAAATTCTTAAGTCAATTTCCAGATGTACTGGTGTATTGTGCGTGCATTATGAAAGGAACTTAACTATGTCTGAATAGACCTTTATAGAACATGCAGGTGTTTTTTTTTTATAAATCATTTGCCATCAACCCATATTAAGCTTGGCAAATTATAAAAACTTCAGTTCTTTTAAAATCATGCTTTTTTCCCTTTACGTTAAAATGTATGAGTTTTTGTTAAAGTGAATATTTTCTCCCCCTTTCTGTTCTCAGGTAAGTATTGAAAAATTATGCACTGAAAAGGAATAGTGAAAGTAAAAAAAATAAAAATAATTAAATGCTTGAATTGAGTTCTGAATTTTACTGTAGGATATAATTAATTAGGATATTTAGTAACAATTGTTGTTAACCCTTCAAACAATTTAAAAAAAGCATGCTTCTAACAAAACGTATTGCTATGAATCCCACAGTACTCTAAGCTGCATTTCTTTATTTATTTTTTTGGAGGAGAAATGTAGACTGCACATAAATTATTCAGCAGTATTTTCATTTGCATTGTAATTTGCATGCTCGCAGATTAGAGAGAATAAGGAAGAAGCCGTTGCACCAAAGAGAATTACATTTTGAGCCATTTTCAGTGCTGCTGGTGAAGAGATGACACCGATTTTTCTTCCATCGCCCCTCCTTCTGCATTAAGGTACACCACTGACATCAGTGGCACACATTTCAAACTGTTGTTTGATTAATAAAAGAAGTAAATGATGTTTAATGCTTAGCAATGCCCATGTACAAAAAGCCTCGTCATTAAAAATAAATAGTGACATTCAACAAAAAGTCTGTTTGATTGACTTGACTGACATCTCTACTGTAAAATCCCCCATCGAATTTATTAATATTTGAACACTTGCGCTTTAAGCGGAGTCTGAGATGCACTGGTAAGAGGAAATGTCTTATGGATTGAACAATAAGAGTGGTTTGAAACTTGCGCCGACGATCCCTGGCTATTATGTTTAATCTAAAAATAACAAGCCGACAATAAAAGAACAGGCATCTCTGGCTAAGAAAAGAATAAAAAGAGTGCAGAGATGAGGGTTCAAACAGCTGCAGTCACAGAGCTGAGTGGGATGAAGACGAGGGGGATAGAAACTCGGAGACTGCCTTTGGTTTGAAACAAAAAGTAGATCACTTGGACATCTACAGAATAGATTTGGCTTTTTATTTATTGATTTTTTTAAAAAGGCGGTCACGATTAAAATTGACTCCTGAGAGTATTATTTAGTAAAATTATATCTGTCTTCAAACATTAGAAATATTTCATTCTCATTGATTCATTTTTGCTTTGTGATATTATTTTGCTTAACTGGATACATTTTAATTACATATTTAATTACAAAGTAAATGTCATACAAGGACATATAAGATATTTTGGAGAAGATACACATAAATTATATATATATATATATATATATATATATATATATATATATATATATATATATATATATATATATATATATATATATATATATATATATATATATATATATAAAATCACACACCTGTATGAAGGAATACTGTGGAGCTGTTTTCGTGTGTGTGTGTATGGGTGAATGTCTACATGCCATGAGAGTGTAGCACCAGGCATCAGGGGGGTGGAGCAGATATGCCTGCAATAACAGAGGAAGGCCTAGGCAATATATGCGCATGTGCAAATAAAGCAAAGCCCTTATGTACCTACATGGAAATTAACATGCTATTCTGCATGCGGGCGCAAGCTCAAACGGAACGTGCAGAAACGTGCAAAACGGGGCTTGTATTCGCCATTAGGCAACACCCTTAGTCGTGCTTTGAAAATGATGCAGTTGATTCCCAGACTATTTTATATTACCATCAAAAATACAAGTAATACGGGAATTAAAGACTTTTTACAGAACATATCTGTAAACTTGCTTTAAATAAACAACAATATAACTGGGTCAGAAACCTTTCTTCATTATGCTTTTGATATGAGATCCTTTTTGTGTAAAACATTCATTGAATTTAGTACAATTTTGCTGGCGTCGTAGTATTTAGACATATTTTTATAACAAAACTGTACATGGTCCATTTGCTTTTATTTATTTAAAAGCAGTAAGGTATACCTTATTTATACAGCTGCAAATATATTATCATATTTATCTCTATACCATCCATTTGTTTTGATATTTGTTGTTAAACACCATTATGATTGAAAGTGCTTTTAACATTAAAGTGCTCATTGCTCAAAATATTGTACCTTTTACTGTTGTTCAGAAATTTTGCCTGTATTCTGCGTACTGTTACATTAATACAAGTAATGGATTGTGTTCCTTTACTTCACAGGTAATGATTGCCTATGTTTTACTAGGTTTGGTAATCTTTCCGAAAGGCTTTGTTGACGTGAAAAATTTGGCAAAATGATTCGAAATGACTGAAAGGCAAAGAACAGTAGCTTAACCACTTGTTTTACACAAGATTAAAACACGCAATACATCAAATCAGGAAGCCATTGGGCAACAGCACTAGTAGATCAAAATAGTTGCCTGTTTGGTATCATGCTGTTGTTCAAATACCCAACAAAATTGCATCATAACAGATAGGAAACCATTGGCTGGTTAAACTAGTCTTGATTTTAGTTGCTTTTGTTTGGCAAGTTCTAGATTCAGTGTAAAAAAACATGAGAACACCTATTTGTATATCTTTTATAGGTAAGCACTGATTGAATACAACGGCCTAGCTGATATTGTTGGTAACTATCTCTATCTCTTTTGTGATCATCATGCTCCAAAGCACAAATTTCTTGACCGAGAAAATGTATTAACTTTACTCAGGCCATTCACCACCTGTAGATCTCAAATTAATACTTATGAAGAACTTCAAACTTACCACTGATCTTGATTTTTGACATAAGCTGATAGGAGATTCTCTTAGCATGATGAGTTTGAATGTGACAATACCGTTGTTTTACAGTTTTATTGTTTTCAACAAAAAACAAACAAACATCCACATCCACTGTCATAAGATCCAGAAAAACAACGCATCAGCATTACAGGCATTCTTAAGCATGCGTTTTTCTGCAGGAAGCATTATATCGTTTTGCACATTATTTCACTTCATTGAGATTATTCAAACACTCATTGTCTAAATGTTAGATTTGCTATGGCTTTTAACATAAAATGCTTAAACCATAGACATGTGCTAAATGTAGAAGAAATAGTTTCAAAAGTTTAAATTTGTTAAAACAAGTTCAGAGAACAACTAACATAATTTAGTAGCATAATGCTGTGGTATTAAAACAAATCATGCCATTATCTCTAGGCAGTCAATTTAATAACTGGCAACACTGGAAAATTTGTGTTTGGTATTTACATATTTGAGCATTTTATTTGACTCTAAACAAATCAAGTCTTTTTTTTTACCTGGTTGTAGTAGTTGAAAAGATGAATACATAGAATGTGATAATTTATTTATTCAGAAAATATTCAGTATTCCTGCAGAGGCTCCGGAAGAGATCCAGGACGGAAGGAAGACTTTTTGGCCCCCCTAACTATCCTTTGCACAGCCATTTTTGCCTGCCTTGTTGTGGATTCCAATTCACAACCTGACAAAACTCAAACTAGATGTGCTTTAAGAGAATGGATGCCACACCACATTTTCAGCGAAAAACAGGACACTGGGGCTACAATTTGGACACGGCAACCAAAATTGCACAATGACAAATTTGCCTGATCTTTGCCTGATATTTCAGCGACAACATAAAGAATATATTGCTCAAACTTGCTTTGAAAAAAGGTATAAGCATGTATCCATCATACCATACATCCAACAAGGTGCATGGTGCACCGAGGGACTCCACACCAGATCTCCAGTTAATAGAGTCCCCTTAAGATGATATTACCATCATAATAGCAGACAGATCTACAGTAACTACATGCTGCTATTATATCAATGTCATCTTGTTTGAATTTATCCCACATAAAACTATAAATGAAAGCAGCAGCCTATACCTAGGTCTAGTGAGGTATAACGTGACCATGTTTCAAACTATATAGAAATCAATACATCTAATGTATTTAAAAAAGGAAATAATTGTCATCATAAATACCTACTTTTGTTTTATAATTTGGTATTTAAGTGCCTCACTTAAAATCTAAGTCTTAAAGGTTAGAAAAAGCCATGACCCTAGCCTGAAAATCCTTCACCCTTAAAAGCATGGATGAGAAACAAGATACATAAAAAAACATCCTTTAAATTAATACTTAACCTCCTGAAAAGCGAAAGAAAAAAATGTCTTCCAATTTTTGTTTTTGTTTGATTTCCTCTATATTTAGCCCTAAAAAAACATAATACAATTTAACTTGTATTATTTAAAATGTATAGCATGTCCATTGTAGAAGACAACAGGACGATATCCATATAAAAATAGAACACAAATGTAGAAAATTAGGAAAAAAGGGGCAGACTGTATTTTTAGAGTGATATTCATCCATAAATACAATCAATTTTAAAAATATAAATAAATATACTAAAAAACACTTGCAAGGGCAAAATCTAGGTAATAATTCATGATAATGTATTGTAAAACGTGTTTATCTTTGAACTATAAAACAAAGAACATGAGTAGTTTTCTGTGTTCTTTAGATATTTTAGCTGTGATAATCCTGGAAGCATGTTTTCTTCTGTTTGGTTATGCATAGGAACATCTTGCATTTGATGCATTTGATGTGTGTCTTGGCGTCACAACCCATGTTCCTGCATCTTTCTTCATGTTTTAAATCCATCATAACCAGGCACTTGCCTGGTTCCTACTTTGCGCACCGATGGCTCTAGTTGTGGGATCCTTCTTTCAGTTGGTGGCTGATACTCTTCCTCACTGTCCTTACTGCTGTCATCAAGTGAAAGACTATCCAACAGCTCTTCAGCCAGGTGCAATTTTGAAGTAAAAGTACTTCTGCGTGTTCTTAGCTGGTCGATTTAGCGCTTTGCAGTCAGACTTATACTGATTCCAGGCACTTGTAATGGCAAGATCAACAAAATTCATCATCACACATGATGTGCACTTTTTTGTCCTAGTTGACACACAGTAGATGCTCAGCATTCAGTCAATCATGTTGACATTGTATACCCTGATTACTGCCAGTTGTCTAACCTGGACATGGCATTTTTCTTTGTTGGATCTTCTGCTACAGACATTTTTTGGGTCTTTCCCATAAACAGAGGCCATCAGAACTGGTTTATTATCCAACCATTTTGTCACTGCCAGCTCAGGCCCCCTCCTGACCAACATCACAGAAGCCCTTCTCCCATCTTTTCTCATCTGCTTATCTGCTGGTATTGGTTTGGAACCCTGTTCTTCATAATGGTTCCAATTGCTGGAAGACCTTTTAAGAGCACACAGTTGTAAAATATTATTTAAAGAACACACAAGTTCATGTAGGAATGGACATAACCATTCTTAAGACCGTTGCAGCTCCAAACTCCAACTCACAGTCTTTGGCCCCTGAATGTGCTCTTGCCCTGATAGACCTCAAAATCCAGGACCAGACCATTTGACAAGGCAAGCATGAAAACCTTCAGGCCAGTAGGGCTTGGCTTTCCTTGCACATACTGCCTGACTGGGCAGTGGGTTGTGAATGTGATGATTTGTTCATCAACACAGACCTTGCCACATCGTGGAAGGCTCAGAAAACCTTGCCGCACATGGTGAAGCGGTGGTCTCCAAAGAATGTCTGACTTTTTTACCATCTCAGTTGCATCCAGGTCACTGGAAATTTTGAGGGAGCTTCTCAGCTTGTAAATCCTATACTTTCTAATTTTTTCTGCCAATAACAGGCATTTTGGGGGGTTTTTTTTAGACCAAATTTTAACTCTGGGATAGGGAAGGCAGGCCATCTGTACTGAAACGGTATTTGGTGACACTCCAGTAGGTTGCAGCTGTTTTGACTTGTAAAAGCAGCCATATCCTCAAAGATCTAGTCATAAATGTACTGTAAAAGTATTGGACTCGACTCCAGAAATCCCAAATTTTAGGATCATCTTGATAAGCAGGAGGCCCAAGTAGCAAAGGTGTAAATGTGCGGTCATTAAATACATGAAAATAGTCCTGCTGTCCACTACAGTTGACGTTCAATAAATGGCTGTTATTTCAAAACAGAAATAATGAAACTGTTTACACAAATAGAAATACGGTTATTTACATCTTAATGAACAGGAATATATGTAATATGTATGGTAAAAATAGCAATAGATAAAGAATATTTTGTTTACATTTCCTCTTTCCATAAAATGTGGTTTTTTGTATGACGGCCATCTTGACAAGGGTAGAAAATAAAGTTCCCAGCATGCAAAGTAATCCCAGATAGCAAAATATGTTAATTTACTGTTGAAAAATGGTTAATTTTTGGTTATGGTCGATGATTAACCATGAATCAATCATTAAACAATCTTCTGATTTTGGCCAATCAACCAATGTTGAAAAGATGACATTGAATCAGTGTTGGTTTTAAGTTAAATTCTAATGATTGAAATGCCAATGTCTAATCAGGGTTTAATCAATTTATGCTGTTTGTCCACCCCCACCGCCTCCCTCTTCTCCACCTTCTCCTCATGGATGCACTCTGGGTGAGATCATTTTATCAATGGCCGTTTATAACGTTTTAAATTAAGCACCACATGTTAAGGACAACATGTGGTGCTTAATGGCTGGGATTTCCCCTTTCCATATTTGTCTGTAAATATTTTTACATACTGTTTGTACATAATGTGGTGTCAGGAAACATCTAATTTCAATGAGTGGAACTGTCCACCTGCCCCCTTGTATTTACACGGGTGGTGTGTCCCAAACTGACAACCTCTTATGAATTTTATCTCTGTTCTACTGCCCCACGTTTAAAGTATTTACTTTTGATCTTAATTGTATTAATTGAAAAATAGCTAAATTGTTTTGTCCTTATGCTTGTAAGGTAAATGTGTGACATATGTCAATTAACATTTATATATCTTACTTAAATCAATACGTACACTCACAAAAAATGGAACATAGGAGGGGATAGAGCCCATCAAAAAAGAGGAGGAAATTGTTTGTGTTTATGGATTTAGCAGATGCTTTTATCCAAAGACTTACAATGTCACAGTATCTAATTTATAATTATCTTCACTCTTATTTTTTTCAGCTGCTGCTCGACAGTTTAACCCAAAGTGGACTGAAAGGCATTGGCATATTTTTAAACATTTTTTATCTGTACTGCACAGTGGACACCCATGCCTGTTTTTTGATAAATTGCTAAATTATTTCCTAAATGAAATAAAATTTTAATGCAAAGTTGTCATTTTCAAGTTCGCTTTTAAACATTTTAGGAAAAATAATAATAGATAATTTAGGAAGGCATAATGTCCATCATCTTTCAATGATATGTGTTTAACACATGGACTAAATGAAGACTTGGAACCATTTGTTACGATGTAGACCTATCAGCTGAAACTAGTTGGTAATAAACTAAACCTTTCTAATAGGCTTCACGAAGTAAATGGTTTTAAAAATGCTGAAAATTTTAATGTCAAATTTACATCAACCAATATTGATTCCTTAACTTGTATTCAATTTAAAATAAACAGAAATGTACCTGTAGAAAATCATTTGGATGATGGTTGAATCAATATTGATAAATATCAATCATGGCTGAAAACCTAACATTGATTCAATATAAAATCAACTAAAATGAGCATGTAAATCCTAATTTAGATTATGGTTGAATCAATATTGATATTGTATTAGTTATGGTTGAAAACCTAACGTTGATTCAAGATGTAAGTCATCGACCACTTTTTGTATAATTTCAATGTCAGGCTTAAACATTGATTCAATATTTTTGCCTAACCATAGTTCAACGTTGATTCACTCATTTTTTGCTATCTGGGATAACACTACACATCACTGGAAAGCCCAGGATGTCCTCCACAGAATACTATAGGACTTACTGTTGTAACTCCAAATACTTAAGAAATATCAAGGTAAACAAAATATCAATTATAAAGGACATAAGTGAATGGGCTGGGTTTCAGGAGGTTAAACACAAGAGGGGGGGGGGGCAAAAAAAATGACTCAAAGAATACGAGTAAAATCGGTCAGGGGAAGAGCAGCCACCAGTTGAAATTGTAACAACTCAAACAAAATAACTATATTAAAAATGTCTTCAAATTTGGAAGTTTTGTTATTTCTGCTCTATTCACCGAATTATCTGTTTTGTCCATAGGCTTTAATACCTGTATGCTGTGTATGTCTTCTATCTAGCTGCAACTACAAACCGATCCACTGATTTGTTGGCCCTTCCTGACTGAGGCGGTCCTACTGGATCCTCGTAGTCACCTCAATTACGCCCATATTAAATAGTGGGGTTAATTTCTTAGATTAAATAAAAACGCTATAAGGTGTTTAAAAATATGTATAAGAATCTAGCATAGTTCGATTTTTTCTTACAACAATGAAATGTTAACATTTATTTTTATTTATTTTTTGTCTCATGTGGCGCCTTTCTATGCTGGCAACTCCGAGGACACCTTCTCACCCAGAGTTTCAGAGTGACCTCTACTGCAGTTGAAAATACTTGAGAGCGGAGGTTGAAACCATTGAATTTTTCTACGATGTAGCTCATCCTTGTGAATATAGAGCGACCAATTAGCTTTTTTTTTTCGGGGGCCAGAAGCTCCTTCATTTTTAAGCACAGCCATCGCAAGGAGGGCTTATGCGGTCCTTGCCGTTGGATTTCGGAGCAGGGGTGCTGCGTGTTGCCGGGGTAGAGTCCTTCTTAGCAGCACTGCATCAACATGGTGAGTGTGACAGTGAGCACCTGAACGCAACGCTGCTCGCCTCTTTTCCCGCGGGTTCATTAATTAAATGTCGAGTGAAAAATATCTGTATTTTATGGATGTTTGCAGTGGTTTCGCCTTTTCGTTAATGCTAGCTGTCAGCATTTGTCGTTTAGCCTAGCCTGTTAGCCCTAGCAGGTGTCTGTATCTGTTGCTTCACCAGTTTGTTCAGTAACTCAAGTTTGTCTTTGCTGTTGTTTTAGTTAATTTTACTTTTTGTTATTCTGCCTGAACACTTATAACACTTAAAGCAACTCCTCGTTATATCTTTTTATAGCTTAATATCATGCTAACCACAATTAGCCAGCATGCAAAGAGGTGTCAATTAAGATTGATTTAATGTCCACTCGAAATAATAATAAGATATTATTATTAAATTAAAGTTTTAGTGGCAGACATTTAGCCTGTCACGTAGTTTAAAGCTTGCTATTGATGGTGTGTTCATTCATTCAGTCAACCTGCACAGTTTGACCTCAGGGTGCCCTCATGTAGACTTCAGGATGATTTGACCTACTCTGAGATTGGTGTAATTCTTTTCTTAACCTGTCTCAGTTATTTAAAATTGTTAGCGTCTATTTCTTGCTGACGTGTGTAGGAAATTGCTTAATAAGAGATGCATAATAGTATGGGCTGGTCATTACTCACATTATTCATTAGTAATTGTATCATATCAGTTCTTTGAAAAAAAACCTCGATATAATTTATGGCATTAATAATACGTGATATTTTATGGGATAGACAGTATGGTTTTTAGACACTATTTTTTTAAATCTCAAATCATAAAAGGAAATCTTAGAATCGCAATGATATTTTATCATACAATTGGTAAGATATGTGTACAGCCTGTGGTTACTCTTATGTTTATGATTGCAGGCTAATACATAGATTGATTTACATGTTTTTCAGGTTTGAAAAGCATGGAAAAAGGACTTATGTTTTGATACTTTTTTATTTATTCCCAATCGACCACTGATCATATTCAATTTCCACAAAAAAAGACATTGATCGGCATACGCCGGTCAATATCTTTTTGTTGCAGGTCGCAAAATATCATTACCTGTACCTTGTGCTTGCCACCTGCTTAGTCTCTGTGAATATATCTCTATGTTTATCTACAAACATGCCTGCTGTCTGCTGTCACACTGCACACGTTTGTCCTGCAACACCTGCAGTGAGAAAAATACATTTAGTGGGGAAAGGATGTCGAATTCCTTCAACACATATGCTGAGTTGCAACATTATTTAATTTGTCGCTGGATAGCTCAATTGGAATGTCACTAGACTTCCAATCCAAAGCTCATGGGTTCAAATCCAGCCCAGGGCAAAAAAATACACCACAGCATTCAGTGTGGGTCCTTAGGCAAGACCCTTTGCGCTACTGCCTACCTGGCGCCTGTAAAATGGCTGCCTCGGTGTGGTTTACACCAAAAACAATGTCCTACGGGATCAATAAAGTAGACATTATTATTATTAATAACATTCTTGAATTAAATTAAACTTTACCGAGCTGAAAGCCCGGATACAAAGTCAAGCGCGTGCCAGAACATGTGTTAAGTGAGGTTGTGTGAGTTGTAAATGTACATGCTGTGCATTTTTGTTTGGTGTATGTGCCCCACATTAGTCTCATGGTGTGTTAAACATGAACCTCTTAAAGTGTGATTATAACTCAATCTTTGTTGTTGAGCTTCTGCTTTATGAGTGAGCCGAGGAGTTACTTTGCCCCTTCATAGAGGGAGTATGTAAAGGGGAATAAACAGAACCCTGTTCAGCAAGAGCAGCTTCTAAATAGACCACTTTAGGCCCACAAAGTTAAAAAGGTGCAGGACTGGACATGATAATAATTTTAGTTTTTAATTCATAGCGCTGGGGACACAGCATGATTGGTGCTGGTGGACAGCCATATTTATAAAACAGTGGAGGAAACCCTACGTTTGATCTCATTGATTGGCAGTGTTTTAATCAAAACAAGCCTGGATTATTTTATGAATCATATATTATTTTCTAAATGTGTCTTTAAACATAATTTTGATTATTTTTTTTATTTTTTAAATGTCCCAATTAGACAACAGGCCTTGACTTTATTCAGCAGCATACAAAAAATAGGGTCAGTTACCTTTGACTGCAGAGCTTCAGTGTTGAACCAGTAAACAAACCATCCAAAACCCTTGTTTATGGTCATAGAACTTGTTCAACTCCGAAACTTGTTTTTGAGAACATACTGTTCATCCACAGTCATTGTTTTTAAAACCATGTATAATTCTTTACATATTTAAGCCTTACTGTAATGTTTTACATTAGATGTATAAACTGGGAAAGTTCTCTTGCTTTTTTGTTATTAAATATAGCCAAGCTGCTCTCTCAATTTCATTAGCAAATGTAGAAAAAGACAATTTCAATCATTAAAAAAACGTTTTGGACTCTCCAGACGCGTTTGGTGTGAATGCGGCATTACATTTGTATTTATCTCCATTTGAAAATACAACACAAATCCAAGGCATTGTCCACATGTGGCCGAGTATTTATAAAAGTGAATATCTCTGCAAGACTGTTAAAAAAAATAAAATAATAATATACATATATATATATATATATATATTATATATATTAGGTGTGTGCGATATGACGATTTTAGATCGTGAACGATTCACAATATGTTGACAATCTTAACAAAACAGAGATTTTGCAGAATCGTCTACGTAGCACATTCTGTATGTTATAGAGCTACGTGTCGCCCGCAGACTCATCAGATGTATCGCGTACTCGTGATCTTAAGCAACCAATCATAACGAAGTACAGCGAGCGCCGACGCCATGTTTGTTTGTGTAGCAGTAACAGCCAGGATGAACGCGAAAGGGAGCAGTTGGTCCCAAAAAATTATTTTACTTCCATAGTGATGAATTGGTTTAGTTTTTCTTTGCAAGACAAAGCACAAACCATTGTGATTTATAAGGTATGCAAAGACACAATTTGCATGTCGGACCACACCGCAAGCGGGGTCATCACCCAACGTCAAGCCAAAACAGATAACTTTATCACAACCATTTAATAAAGGGACGGCTTATGAAAAGACAAGCAACTGATGGAAGGAGGTAACAGAGGCAGTGAAAATTGTACCTAGCTAAAGATATGGTCCCGATAAAAACTGTGGAGAATGACGGTTTCTAAACGCTGCTAAAAGTAGTTGACCCGCGGTACGAGCTGCCCAGCCGTAAATACTTCTCCAACACTGCGATTTCACGCCTGTACTGAAAGCTACCTCAAAAACTAAGGACTGTTTAGTTTTTTTATTACAAGGTTCCACTTTATTTTATTAGTGTTGTTGTTTACCTTTTTTGTACGTTTATGTTCTTAGTACTAAATTGCATATGCTATTTAAATAAAACCTGTTCAGAAAGGCTCTTTTGTTTAATTGTCAAGTTTTACTTGTAAATTAGGCTCCAAAATCACTGGAAAAAAGTGAATATCTCTGCAAGACTGTGGCTAATGTGACTTATCGGGATTTTATTATAATAAAATTCTGATATGATATTTTTGCTATATATATATATATATATATATATATATATATATCAGCAAAGTTTTTATTCACACTAAGGTTAGTTTTGTTAAACATACATAGGAGCATTGAAGTGCAGAAGTAAAATCTTTGTCTGCCAATTAAAATCCTTGAAAACAACCATGACTTTCTGTTAAAAAATAAAACATTTAATCATCCAAATATATTATTTTTAGTATTTTAAATTGCCTTTTTACTGGGTGTATTTATAAATAACCATTTTTTGTGACTTTTTCATGTTATGAAAATGATTTTTTTTCTGGTTACATGTCAAAGCCTAATTTGGAACGGTATCATTACTGACATTCAAACTTTTTTAGAAAAATACACTTAAAAACTCCCGCAATCCAATATCTTCAGCGTTTTTATACTAACAGCGATAACTGAAATATTAATGCAACCGTTTAACTACAGAAATAAATAGTAAAATGGTATGAATTTGTGTACATTTCCCTGTATATTGCATTAATTTTAATACCCTTAAATACATTTTTTTACCTATAGCAAAGGTCTATACTGTTAAAAAAAAATGAAAGTATGTGACTAGATGTCGGGTAAATTGTAATATCAGTGTCTCCCACAGGAGTTTAGGAGACTGTGGTGGTAGGGTCTCTGACCCTCGGAGGTTTTAATGTGTGTACTTTTTTTAGGCCCAATGTATCACACTTAAGTGGATTTTGAGACCATGGATGTAAATAGCTGTACATAAACATACTTGGATAAATACGAACGTACAAAGGCATATCAGACGTATTTTATATTTAATACAGAATAAAACAATACCAAAAAGTCTGCTTATGTATACAGTTTTCTGTAAATTGATTAAATATTAGGCAAAATCTGGATAATTAATTTTTTGTAACCAACAGTTTCACACAAATGTTTTTCACTAATAAAACGTATTTTGTGGTCAACACTGGACCTTTAGTAAACAAGACTTTAGCAGCACAAAATCACAACATGCAAAATCCACAGGAATCAAGTGCCATCCTACTAAAAATCTATTAATCAGGTTTTTTTAAAAACAAGGAACAACTTTACTACATGCTCCCCAGTTTAAAGGTGCAGCTGACGGCCAAAACGCTGCAGCCTGGTTCAGGCTTTCATGCTTGTTTCTTTGATAATATTTATACTTCATGTTTTTAATGTTGTACAGAATGAGTTTAGCAAAGTAAACAGTGAGTACTACTCTGTGGAACACATAATTTTGCGCTCTCTCCCGCTGTCGCCATATTTATGTTTCGCTCCAGTTTTTTTGCTGGTTGAGAGGGGGAGTTATGCATTCGTAGCGTTTGGGAAACTCATGGGTGCGTGAGTGTGAGCGTGCATTTTTCTTGTCGGTTGGCGGGCTGCCAGTCTCTTTTATTAATGGGAAACACTGAATATGTTGCGGAATAGGACAGGTCCAGGTAGCAAAAGTTAGTAGTTTTCTACATTTGCGTCATGAGAATTAGTGGTCATCTATAAACCCAGGTGTTGAGCTGAATGATACATAGGAGCTGTTGGTCAACACATGTGTCACAGCTACTAAGTTAGTTTCATCTGTAAAATAGCACCAAGGTATTTGAGCACTTATAGACGGTGGTGGTTATCACTGCAGCTCCAACTACCCCAAACCCCTACAGGTTTCATTTGGTCGTCGTTTGTGGAGGGGGTCAAGCGGACTGGGCAAGATAAGCAAGTTCATGCTGGGTCAATTTCCTCAAGGCCCGATCTCCTTGCAGGTCCCCACCGAGAATGGTCAGCATCCACATGAGGAAGATCATTTGCTTTTGACCTACATAGCGTGACCATTACTCTGATGAAGAAACGTCTCGGGTCAGACGGGTTGTGTTTGGTCACGCATCAAGTGGGAGTGAGTATAACAGCGACATTAATTGCTCCCATCCTCTCCTGCAGTACTGCTGGAAATGTATTGACTCCATGTTTTGGAGCTAAACCCCTTGCTGGAGTATAACTGGGGCTTACTATGATCATTCCAACATTTGGAAGACTGCATATGTCTTACACAGAGAAAAGTAACAATGATTCTTCATTTCACCACTGAGATGAGAATCAAGCAGATATCTAAATTTAAAACCCAGCCTTATCATTTATGTTATTGACAAAAACTGAATTAGCTGAAATGAATTTGTTGCCTTAAAATCATGATTTGAAGGAAACGATGAAGCAACAGGATTTTTCAGACGGTGTCCTCTAACTGGCTGCTGTTCAAGCGTTGCAGCCATAAGGCTCCCCCCTGGTAAAGGAAAACATTTTCTCATGGATTAATTGGCCTTTTTGCTGAAGTGTGTGCAGGGAAAGATACAAATGATTCCTACCAATTGCCAAAGAGAACCCCACCAACAGATCTGAGCCCAGAGCGGGTGGATAAAAGCACAGCTTGATGGGAATGATTCTTGCCTCTTAAACCTTAGTGAATATTGATCTGCGCGTTCGGGGTTGAGATTGAGCCCCTTTTGTTGCAAAATCTTTGGGCAACGACCACAAAAGCTCAGTCTGGCGAAGAGACTGTATGAAACATGTTCTGATATAAATCTCTAAGGAGACTTAAATATACAGAAAATGTATGCATTATACAATGTGCAGCTGCTTTGAAGCTGTGGTAAACCACATTTGAAGAGTTGTCTTCTGTTTTCCTGTGATCTTTGTTGTACTTACTTCAGTCTGGTTTTGATGATCCATATTGCTTCATTTCGGAAGGTTTTATTAACATATTTTTGTCAACCTGCTAACCTTTTTTCACTTGTTCATTCGTTTTAATGTTGACAAAGGAGCAAAACCTTTCATTTAGCTGGATTATTGCTAAGTGTACAGGGAGGTATTTATTTTTCAGCTAAGTATTGGCATTTTATAGCACAGTCAAGTAACTATGTCACATAAAGTTTTAATAAAATGCTGTATAAATCAAAAACAACTTTAAAAAAAGTTTGGTTTTGCATCGTAGATTTTAAAAACCTTGAAATTCGGCTCTTATGGTGCGCTTATGCTTTAAAACAGTCTTCTTTTACCACGTCATCATGACGCAGTTTCTCCATGCAGTCTATTGAAGAATTTGAAACCGAGTCTTACATTTTATATAATAGTGTTTAAAAAAAATATCAACTCTGGATGTTATCACACAGTTCCTTCACATGTTTGCCATTTACTGGTGCTCCTACTTGTGTGTATGTAGGGGGGGGGGGGCTTGCTGTGTTGGTCAGGAGGTCCAAGGCAGAGCTGTGGCTAAATAGACGGCGCTTTGCAGAAGCAATCATTCAAGGGCTGTGCATGTTTGGACTAAACTTCCCAAAAAAAAAAAATTTTTTATTGTCAAAGCTGCTTGACAAAAATTACGCCATTTTGTTCTCAGCGTCTTGTCGAGGCTGTAAGTAGGAAGTACTTATATCTGGATGACCCCAAAAGTAAATGAAGTGCATCCTCCGTTTGATCAGTTCTACAACGTTGATACAGATGAAAATCCCACCAATATATTCTGATCCGTTTTTATTTTTTGATTTATTTGTTTGTTTGTTCATATAATCCAGCTCGTCTGTCAGTATTTAAGATGTTCCTCTTTTGATGTTTATGTCAAAACAACACGGCGTATACTCCACTGGGAGGGCTTTCATGGTAGTTCAGCATCATGTGTCTTTTGGACCTATAAAGGTGTGCATGAATAAGAACCTGCAACCAAGTGACTAAGAGTAAACGGCTCGACCTTTCTGGGCTCTTTAGGCACTAAAGATTGGAGGATTATTGAAACATGGATACATAAGTGTAAGTGATGTTGTAATAAGGTAATTTTGAATTATATAAACAAAAACATGTGTTTTAACTTGTATCCTAATACAAAGTCTAAAACCTATATAATAAGGCTTAAGTCAAATTTGAAAATTTCCTATATACAAAAATGAGGTAGAATTCCACACAACTTACTTTATGTACATCATATTAACAAAATACTCTGCCATTTTTATGCTGTACATTTAAATTCTCATTTTATTTTAGCTTTGTTCTGAATGCTCATCTCAGATGTTCGATTGGAAAAGTCTTTCGCGCTTTTTCGTGGTTCGCTGTCTTGTTGAAGGCAAATATGTGCCGCCTGAGAATTTGTGTGAACGATGCGCAATTGGCTGATTTCTTCTTCTACGTCTCCACCGGTAGATCACAGCATTAAGAAGCTCATTGCTGCCACATACCGACCGCAAATGTAACAGATTGTGTTAAAAATAGACAGCTTACGGTAAAAACATGATTATAAAGCTACTAATTGATGACCTAATTAGTTGTCAACTATTTTAATAAGCGATTTTTATCGATTAAATCTATTTGTTATTTCATCTCTAAACTCTGCCCATTGGATGTAAATTGAATTGAAAGAAATGAATGAATCCAGGAAGAGTTAATGCTGCAGGTCAAAGACTCTGTTGGGTTTCCTTAGATTGGAAACTTTTTACACTGATTTGTTTATCATGTATTTATGATTAGAAATGAAATGGTTTTCTTTTGAATTGCCTTGTGTCTTGAATCATGAATGGATGACATCTTAACAAATATTGTTCTTTTATTCTGTGTTTGCTTATAGTGAGTGTGTTGATAATTGCTTTTGCCAGTGTAATTAACAACTCTATGCATTTTCCTTATTTTTTCCTGCAGGCTTTGTTTGGTGTGCAGCTGGTGGTTACCATGGTAATGGCCAGTGTAATTCAGAAAATTTTACCTCACTATTCCTTCGCAAGATGGCTACTGTGCAGTGGGAGGTGATGTATATTCATTTATTTCAGGCCCGAAGAGTTTAACTACAACTTAAACGGCTAACAACTCTATAATTTCCTATTTTTTTTTACATGAAAAATATTTATTTCATACTTATGCTATTTGAAGAATTTTCACTTAACTATCACTTGATGTGCAGGGCAAGCTGTGTTATCTTGTAGTACCTAACCTACACAACATTTTGACCCACAAAGTGTCTGAACACAAACATATCTTTGTGGTTTAAATCTTCCAAGGAGAAGCAGTAAAATGTTTGTGCCTCTCAAGGTCTTGTTCACTAAAGGAAAATCCTTTTCTTGCTCATATTGACACCTTGTGGGGTCCAACCTGTAAATGGAAAATCACTAACCATTGGGAACAATGGCTCCCTTCTCAGAACATTTGTTGATGTGATTAAAATGTCCTAAAATTATACACATTATTTGTGACCTCCAAATTACCACGTGAATCTTTAAAAGTGGTTAATCAAATCTTACTAAAATTGTGTCAACAGAAGGATTTATTATATATGCATTGTCACTTAAGCACTTTAATCATGCAACCCTGGATTCTCTAAAACACTTATTTAAGCCAAAAAAATACAGGTGCTTTAAATATCTCTGTTCTCTGTCTTGACTTTTTATTGGGGTGCCGTTTAAAAACTGAAGGGCCTCAAAATTCCTTCCTGGCTTGGCTTTGTAAGCCGGCCGTCTCCCTTGATAAGGCAACATGTTGCCGCTTACACAGTTCCATCCACTTTGGTTGATGACGGCGTCAGCAAACGTAAAGGCTGCATTCATTTTTATTTAATTTTTTATTTTTTTGCCGTCTGTGGCAGACATGCGACAAAGACAATACTGCAGTGTGTGTTAGGTTGGCTTGACAACCAGTTATTTCCATGGGGCACAATAGCTCAAATGAGACAACTAAGATTTTCAATCCATTTCTTCCTAAAAAACTATTTTGGTGTGGAGGTCCGCTCAACTTAAATATAATTAAACAAGATAAAACCCAACTAAAGCATATATCACTGACTTGTTTTAGCAAAGACTGATATGTATGAGAACAAAAAAGACATCGCTTTATTTTGTAATTAGACCATATTGGAGGTCAAGCATGAAAGGTAGAAAAACTCTCTACACTGAATCGTTTTTTTCTTTGTTTTTACAAACAAAATTAAAGGTCTCTCAAATAAAATAGTTAAAGAATGTCTGTTTAGTAAAAAATATTTTAGGCTTTATCCAAGTACTTCAACTTTTAAGATAGATCCAGTCCGAATGGAATAGTTGAAAGGAATAATATGGTATTGTAGTTACTATCCTCATTCGTTTGGCCTCTTTTTAAATGTCCTGCAAAGTTTATGAACGTGCCTCACCAACTAAAATCTTTTCTTTATGTTCACCACAAAGTGAACTCTAACGCAACCTGGGCGCCTCTGACTCCTCGGTTTCGGTTGATTCGTTTGGTATCACTTACCGCTTCTGAAGAAACTATTGAAAAAGAATCCATTGTTCTCGCTCAGAGGTCTTTAGTGTGACATTACCAACATGGTTACTTGTGTGAAATGATGCACTGTGTTTTTGTTAATTATTCTAAACTTATCTGTACTAAATTGAACTACAACCATTTTTTTTTTGTCTTTATACCTTAGTAATCAAATACTTGATTCATTGTTTCTTCTTCATTTCCACTAAAATGTCTGCTTTGTTCATGTATTTATTTATTTTTTTAACTTTTCAATGATGCATTTAGCTGTTCAAAAAAAGTTATCCTCCCTTTTATCTTCTCAGTCTGCGATGGTATCAGCACCCCACGGAAGACGAGTTAAGGAACTTGGCTGGGAAACAGAAGGGACCGAAAAGGAAAGACAGGTATTTTTTATTTTGGATTTTTAAAGAAACGCAGACAATGCAAAAAAATGTATAGAGTTTTACAAGGATGCAGACATTTAAGATGGATCAAAACAACATGGCTGTCAAGAAAAACATGTTAATGTTTTGCATTGAATGGCTGATTCTGAAATTTTCTTTCCCCTTTAGGACTATTTTGCAACGCAGATTATGTTTTAATTTAAAGATGATGCTGGCAAAGATTGCACCATATGTTGAACCTGTAACTTCAGCCGTTTTTGTTTGTACTCTCTCTTGAAGTGTGTATGTAAATCAGGTCCATCTTTAAGTTAATCCCTACTTGACCAAAGGGTATGTCTGAACGTCAGATGTTTTTTTGTCGCCCTTTCTATGACCCTGTGTGAGTCATGTCAGGTCTCCAGCACCACATGTTCAATAATTCCCCAAAGAAAAAGATGGACCAATGTCCCTTTCAACTCTGTCCATGCAACTCCATTCTCTTTGTTAGCGGACTGACTCTCTCAGTCAGGGGTGGAGCTAATCCTCATCTCTTTTTCTGTCAGGTGCCTCATAGATAAACTCTGTTCAGGGCATGCTTGGCGTTAAAGTCTTATGGCGGTATTGTGTTTCTGAATACAGGACATACACAGCATGTCTCCATTCTCCAGCTGTTGGTGTTGCCCTCCACCTGTTAACATTAGAAAGGCATCTAGTATTATATGTACTGAATAACTTTCACGTTTTCTTTTTTTCTTTTTTTTTTATTCTTGTAGACCACTACAGAATAATATTAATATTAGAATAATATATTTTTTATTCTGAAACCTATTGAGCATGTCTAGATCTGTTTTTCAAAATGCTTGCATCGAGCAGATATTTCACCAAACTTAGCGTAAAGTGATATTTTTCTATTTTAAATTTTGACAGACACTTCCTACAGGTGTTGCTTTAAAATCTTAAAATAACTTTTTTTTGTAGTTCAGTTTCCACAAATTTGTTTTAAGACAAACTTGTCTGTTTTGGTTTTTATTTTCTATTCCTACTTGTAATTCTTCAGGCCAGGTGTCATCAAACATATTCTCTGACAATTTTTTTTCGATTCTATAAATCCAATTTTGCTCTTTGTATTTTTTACACAGCTTTAAAATTGTCTGATTCCTGCGTCTTTTTGTTAAAACTCTACTTCTGTTTCCCTAAACCCTCGTACTTTTTCTCCTGTGTTTTCTTCTAGGAAGTACAATGGTCATATAGACAACAAACCCCTGACGGTTCCTAAAGACATAGACCTACAGCTGGAGACTAAATGCATCACAGAAGTCGACACATTAGGTATTTTTCCCAAATATTTCCAGTCAGAGATTTAAAAGGACTTCTTCCTAAACATGCATTTTACTGTTTCTGTATTTTATTGTATTAATAGAGTATTTTGAATGTCTTTTTTTCTGCTTCCCCCCTCAGCGTTGTACTACTTCCCTGAGTTCCAGTGGCTGGTGGATTTCACTGTAGCAGCCACTGCAGTGTATCTGATCACAGAGCTTTACTACAGCGTAGCTCAGGCCTCAGGAGAGATGAACATTAGTGTGGTGTGGTGCCTGCTTGTACTTGCCTTTGTAGTGTATCCTTACATCATGCTTTGTCTTCGCCTTCTCCGTTCTAATTGGAAAGAAATGTGAACTAGTGCCATGAGATCTCCTGCTAAAGAAAACAATTAATTTTTGTAGTAAACGCCACAAATAGGAAAGGTTGGAATGGGTTAGTTTAAAGGAACCGATCTCTTCAGTTCCAGTATTAAGACTTTGATCATTTTGATCAGATTGTGTTGAAGGGCCTCTTTTTAAAAACGCAACTGACTGATTTGCTGGACAGAATTAACTGTGGTACTGAGAAAATAAGAAATTAAAGACAACTTTGTTGACATGTTTCTAAACATTTGCTCCTGAGTTTAGCTGCGCTTCACCTGTAAACCTGTGATTATAGCACATAAATGGTTGGGTTCTTTTCAGATTTCCATTTCCCAGGATTGTTTCTAATACTCTGATTTATCATAAGAATAGGGAACAGTTGGTGATGATAGTTTACAACTTGATAACTTAGGTATTAGTTTTTCAGCCACTCTGTCAAACAAACTCACCCTCCAAACATAGTTTCCGTGCACCAGTCAGAAGCAGCCCTGTGAGAAAACCCACAACCAATCCCATGAAAGGCAACAAGTCCAGCAAGTCAAGACTAAAATACACTGCGAAGCTGAGGCTAGGCCACCCCATAACAACCAGGGGCAGTTACCTCATTTGGACCAAACGGATGCTTCTGTCCCCAGACAGACCTGGGACCTGAGAGAGGAACCAGAATATCAGAACCTCTAATCTAAAAACAGGTTTACACGCTAGGAACTTACTAGTGTGTGAACCGATACTAGTTAATGGAGGTGATCAAAAGAACCTGGCAAGATTGATTTAGTAAGCAGGCAGATGTTTCTCAAAACTGATACAATGAAACGAAACATATTTTTAATACTCTGTGTTCTGTAAATAGCTTTGCAAAGCAATGTACATGCATATACTTACGTTTTAGTTTATTTTTGCTTTAGAGCTACTTGAAGTGAATCTCTCATTTCAGTGCATTTCCTTGACTTTGTCCTCATAGCAAAATCCTTTTTTCCCTCACGGCTCACTACTTCAAGCTGGAGGAAGGAGGCGAACGCTCGCTATGCGTTACGTTTGCTTTCTTCTTCTTTGTTAAAGCCATGACCATTCTCATTGTCACTGAGAACTACCTAGAGTTTGGTCTGGAAACAGGTTTGTGTTCCACTGCTGCTCTTACAAATCTCTCTGACAACCCTCTATTACTTGTCGCAGTAAAGTCACCGTTCGACATTTCTGCACTCTCAGGTTTTGCAAACTTTTCTGACAGTGCTCAACATTTTCTGGAGCATCAGGGCTTAGAGTCACAGTAAGTGCAATATTGAGTTTTCATTCATTTAGTTGCGGTCAATGTGGGTTTTAATAAAGAAACTAAAACATTGTAGAATAATGTATTGTATTTTTGTAAAAACGAAATTGTGGAAGAACTTTTGTTTTACTGTTTACCTAATACTACATAGCTCTCACTGTAAACCCTACAGTGGTCGTGACATATTGAAACAGAGGCTGCACTCAATCTCTGCTATGGTGTTTTGACACTCATCCATCAGTGCTTCATTCATTTTTCATTTTTTTTCTCTGAATCATTTGGAACTATCTTGGAATTACAAATGATCTGTACTTTGTTCCAATGTAGTTAATAAAATAGAGCCATTTATTGTGGGGCTTTTAATTTTGTTAAATTTTGCTGCAATCTTGGTGAAACATTTTATATTTTTTTATAGATAGCAGCTGTGTCTTGGTAGGAGTATTATTCGCCCCTTTTAGGACATTAAAAATAATCTGTTTGCAGTTTAGTAAATTTTTATTCCCCAGGTGTTTGGGTTTGGCTCAGTGTCAGCATCCTCCTCTCTAAGCATCTGTGTCCGTCCTCACACCTGTGATATTGTAGACCAAGCAGTTTGATTCATCTGTTTTTTCTTTTATGATTTTTATTTGACTTAAAATATAGTTTAAACGAGCCCTCTAAGCAACTATTCTTGCTTTAGGCTGGTCCCACCTGGTATTTAACTGATGGGTAAGGCTTCTCTCAGCAGCTTTGATTGTGTGCAACTGCTCTCTATAAACAAGTCTTCTCCACAGAGGTTTTTTTTTTTTTTTTTTTTTTTTTTTTTTTTTTTTTTTTTTTTTTTTTTTTTTTTTTTTTTTTTTTTTTTTTTTTTTTTTTTTTTTTTTTGCATTTGCACTTACGTCTTTTTGTCTTTCACAGGGGTCCCATATCTAAACTCACCTTCAAGCTGATCCTGGCCCTCCTCTGTTCTATAATTGGAGCGTTTCTAACATTCCCTGGCCTACGATTGGCCCAAATGCACCTGGATGCACTCAACCTAACCACATCGAAATTTAAACAGTGAGTTTTCTGCTATAATACTGTTCCTCCCTGCATTAATAACCATGTTTTTCAATCCTCCATATATATATATATATATATATATATATATATATATATATATATATATATATATATATATATAACCCTTATTGATATCCTTTTGATCATGCTGTATTTTCAGCATTATTTTTTGTTTACTTCATTTTAAATAAAAAAAATAAATGATTGGTTCCACACAATTTGCGAACCCAAACTACACACATCTGTTGAGACTGCAAAGCAAAAACAGTGAAACGCTGAGGAGGTAATGAACTAGTAGAAGCCTGAACTTACTACAGTAAAAATGTAAGCCCATATATCAGAAGGCTCCAAACACAGGGTGCAGCTCTCTGCGGTGCATTGACCCACTTAAACTCTGTGGCGAATTATATCAAACAGCAGGAAGATTAGAGACAGTAAACCCATACTGTTCCAGTATTTCTTCTTATTTTTTTTCCCCTTTTGTCCTTTTACTCTGTTTTGTCTTGTATTAGGCGAATCAAAAGTGAACTAAACATGCAAGTTTTACACATGGTGCCCACAACATTTTGTTTAGTTGTAAGTCTAAATGAACTGACCTAACTCTTGATAAACCCAGTTCTTTCCTCCCCCACGGCTCCAATCTAGAACCAAGATAGACCTAATTTATCAAGTCTAGATTTTTTTGTCTAAAATAAAACATGTATTAAATTAGCACTAGCACCTGTTTAGGACTGGAACTCGCTTGGTTGAGGGGAAAAAAAGCCTCTAACTAGAAGGTATTATCTCAAAGGCCCTACAAAATGTTTGTCTTGGTTATGTTTCCACCTCTTCCATGGAATGTTGCGTTTCTAAAGTAGGTCCTTATTATATACACATTTGGGGTTAAAATATGTGACCTTAGAGCAGCTTGAATGAAAAATAAGAAGAAAATGTTGCATTTACTAAGTTGTCTCTGCTTCTTTTCTTAATTCTTTCACAGGACTTTGCTTTACATCAACTTCCTTTCCCCTCTTATCATGGTCCTGCTGTGGGTGAAGCCCATTACCAAGGACTACATATTGAATCCCACTTTCGGGAAAGAGAGCGTGCCTTTGTAAGTAAACGTATCACTTGCATACTATCAAACAAAATGTGCATAACCCTTTTTTCTCTCATAAATACAGTGTGAGTTGTGTGCTGTACTTGGACATGTTGGAGCAAAATGTGAAATTCTCCGGGAGTTTTATATGAGAAACAAGCCATTCAAAGAGTTCAAAAATTAAATGTTTACTGGGAGTTTGCACTTGTGCTTAAATTATATAATAGAAGGGATATCAATACATGTTTTATTCTTTTGATAAAAGAAGGGAAAATGTATCAATTTCTCCAAACGAAGGTTCATAGAGATGAAGTCAGCTGATTTAAACATTAATATTGATTAGAAAAGGAATATCGAACATAAACAAATGTGCACATGCTGACTCCATTTTTCAATAGGAGCTCTGAATGGTCATGCAATGACTTGCATATGGACTCCTCGACAGCACATCTGTGACGGTGTTCAGTAGTAAAACAATGGCATAAATTAATATATATTTATGCAGTAGAAGTACTTTGCAATTCTACTACCACAAAGGTTACATTTACATTTATGTTGAACATTGAACAGTTTACAAATTATAAGTTGCCTGCAGTATCCTGGAAGAGCATTTAAAATGACCTACAACGTACAATTACAGATATAATTTCATCCATCAGTTCTCAGCTTTCTAAGTTTACTCTAAGTCAAATGCCAAATGTTAAACACTTATATATTCCCAAAGACAACAATTTAGCATTTTTTAAGTAAGATATATTCTATTTGTCTTTATTTTATCACTTTCACGTACTTTAAAAAAATAAATAAAAATTATTTTAATCACAACACTGGTACATGATGGCTTCTTAAGCCAAACAATTAAACCATAATTGTGCTTAAAGACCTCATTTTAATCTTGAACTATATCCTTGTTTGGTGTGGCTTGTTATTACTACACTACTCCTGAACCCTATGTGTATTTTTCTTCCCTTCAGGGTTTTTTCACAGTGAATCATCTTCACAATGAATTCAGCGCTGTGTACATGACCTACTTAGTTAGAATTTTTGACTAACCAGTTACCTATAAGTCAAATAAAAAGGCATTCATTCTCTTAAACACAAATAGAAAGTGTTTTTCTTTATCTCTCTCATCAGTTTTTCTAAGATATAATCCTCTACTTTTTGTTTGAAGTCTGTCATATATCTTACTTTTCCTGTGCCGTTGATATAAGTCCTTATTCACATAAAGGTCAAACATGATTACGTTTAATTTCATGTTACACTACCCTCCTTTCACCTTTTTACACCTCATTTCACCCTCTTGTGCTTTTTCCTCTGAGGTGTTTGTGGCTCTTTTTTTTATTTTTTTATTTTTTTCTTCATAATCCCGTGTCGGTGTCTTTGCTTGTCACCCAGATGGAGCTTATACAATGTGCTGAGTATGTGGACCAGAAACAAACTGCCATCTTTTTTTTTCTGTTTCTCCTCCCTTATTTCTGGCTTTCCCATTAATGGCAGGATGAGTGAGCAGACGTACGATACACTACGGTTATGGGGTATTATATTGATGTGTGTGCTCCGGCTCGCCATGATGAGACATCATCTTCAGGCCTACCTCAACCTGGCACAGAAGAGCGTGGACCAGATGAAGAAGGAGGCAGGACGGATAAGTACAGTTGACCTGCAGAAGATGGTAACTTGCTTCTTTTTAATGTTGTGCCTCTTTGAACCTATAATAATGCAACTACTTACCTAAAAAATCACATTATTTCAGATACCACATGCTTGGCAGCTTGTTGATTGATTTATAAATAAACAGTTATTAGAAGCTATTTAAAAAAAAATTTGTTTGGAAATTTTTTTAGAAATGATTTTCAGGTTAATTTGCCCCAAGTGAGGACCAACAGGTCAGAAACTTAAAAAGTATGCCATGCCGAAAACAACACTCTTCAGTGTGGTTGCTGCTACGGAGTGAAGAAGACACTTTTGTAAAACATATTTAGACATACCTTTTTTTTATTTTTTATTATTCTACCAGCAAGCAAGCAAAAGCAAGACTTTCAGCAGATAACAGAAAGGCTAAGCAAATTTGTGTCCATTTTAGGGCTCAGACTCAGTAAGAAATTTAACGTATAGGGCATAAAAATGTTGGCCAATTTTAAAATGCTCCAAGGAAATATGATTATCTCTACAGTATGCACGTTAAGAATTGTGTTTCTATAACTCTAGCCATACTGAAATCTAAAGCCAGTTTAGTTTGGTATCTGCTTAGGTTTTAGAACATTAACCATGCTGTGTTTACACCAGGATACCTAGAATACCTTATATCACAGCCCTTTAATGAGAAACTAGAATGCGTTACAATCTGCCTGTCAAACTTAAAGCTTCACAGAAAGTGGAGATTCGGATTCTGCCGCAAAATTATGATCAGTGCATGGATGTTACTAATTGGCCTAAAACCATGCCGGTGGCATTTAATGGTAAATCTATATATTTTTCTAAACATTGTGAATTAATGCGGTTCTTTCTTGTCTAGATTGCACGTGTTTTTTACTACTTGTGCGTAATCGCACTACAGTATGTGGCACCCCTGGTGATGTTGCTACATACCACTTTGCTGCTAAAAACTTTAGGTGAGCAACTCCATAGTATTTTATTCTCATGGTAAATGGTTTACTTCCTCTAACATCAAGCCTTTCCTTTCCTTTTTGTTCCCCAACAATAGGTGGTCACTCCTGGTGGATCTATCCCGAACAGGACTTGCCTTGCCTCCATGAGCTGAACTCTGATTCTCTTATCAGGGCAGAACAAATAGCTCCTCTCAAACCAGATACAGTGGTCGAAACGGGAGCTGGGGCATCTGTTGCCCAGCTTTCCATGGCTCTCGGGGGCCTACAGACTGTTTTCAGCCCCTTGCTTTTCAGAGGGCTGTTCTCATTCTTCACTTGGTGGATTGCTGCCTGTCTGTTCTCCACCTCTCTATTTGGTCTCTTCTACCATCAGTATCTCATGGCGGCATAGCAGCAGCAGAGTTGTGGCATTTGTTCTACTGTGTGTTGGAGGTGGTCAAAACCGACTCTCCCTCCTCCTCCATGTCTCTGACCAACTCAGAACAACTGATCATATCATCAGAGCTCCTGGTTTTACTCCCAGTGCTTCCTCCACAGATAACTGTGAACACTTATTTAATTTTACTTCTATAAAAGGGATGTTTGCAGCGAGTCTTTAGAAACGATCGTAAGTAAACAATGAGGTAAATAAATTGGCACCATCGCTACAGTGTCTAATTTTGATTGTTGTAAATGCTACAAATGACTAATGAATTTTATGTGAGAAAAGAATCATAGATTTTGATGATCATTACTGGTAAATGTAAAAAAAATGAAACTGGGAACTAACTAAAGGCCGTTTATTCCTTATTCTCAAACATTCGCTGATTAATGAAATCTTTACAAAAAGCATAAATGCAGCGTATAACAGGTCAGTTACCGTATCGTTTATAAAATGTTATCCTTAAATTATCTCTGATTTGATTCATTTTTCTGTGTGTGTTTGGCTTGGATTGATATGAAAGTAAAATCGCCAGTTTAACTGAACATTTAGGAGAAAAATCAATAAATTATTTAAAATCTTAAACTCGATGCTCCAACTGCTGTTAAAGTTTATTATACTGATTAAAAAAAAGTTAAAAATTTTTTATGGTGTTATTTTAATTGTGAAGCATAAATTATTGAAGAATTATAATATAAATTATAAATTATATTTAGCCGTAGTTTTCAAGTGCTTACAGCCCGATATTGTCCGTTTTTCACACTCGACTCTTACCTTAATAACAACGGCAGTCGAACAATTCTATATTAGCTGACCAACAGAACTGAAGCTTGTATGGAATACACGTTTATTTTAGTTTTAATTTTAAAAAAAAAGACTGCTGAGTGGGGCTGTTTTTAGTTTCCACACCATTGCAAGTGTTGTTATTGAAGAACAAGTGAAACATCCCACAGTAACAGCCTAAGCTTTTTTTGCAATTGATTATATGGCATCTGTAAATCATCACAGAATATTAGGTTCATTCTATTATTTTTATCTTATTTTTTGTCAGCATTTCTGCGTTGTTGTTGGGGGGGTTTTTTGATACTTTTTTCACCATTTAATTGAGTTTTTCTTGGGTTCTGGTCATTTCTTCCCTTCTCCTGGTCGTATTTTAATTAATAATAAATCGGGCTGCATGTGCTGCAGGATGGTTTTTACCCACTATGCGTGAATTGGTGTCTAGCTTTCCTTGAAAAACCTTGATTTAAACAAAAATTATCTAATCTGCTTGTAATATTCTCTTAAGCTAAATATAGGTGACTACAGCAACCATTAGCCCCTTGTAGGAGGTTTCTCATAGTTGTTTTGGTTTAAATGGGCGATATGTTTCAAATTTCAGTAGAATGAACTAGCCGAACAGGGTTCTCAATCTCAGTCAAAGTTATTAGGAAGTAATAAATTAGGTATATTTGTGCTTTTGTTTTTCCTTTTTAACATTTTGACTCGTTTACCACCTTAAGAAATTAACTAGTTATGCAAATAGGTATGAACTAAAAGGAGGTTAAGACCAAATGGCAGAGCCTGGGTACGGAATTAGGTTACGAGTTGTCCTTAAAAGTTTAGTTTTCTCCACAAAATTACCATTCTTGTACCTGAAATGTCTTACACAGTCTTAAAGTCGATATTAATACTGAGCACCAATATGTTTCTGCTAGAATGTGCAGAGGTTTGTTAGTGTTTGAGAGCAAGAAGTGTACACGCCGAAGAGTGAGGCAATATCAATTCCCCTTAAGTTGAACTTGGATGTGTTTGAAATTATCCAACTAAGCTTGCCATACAGAACAAGGTTGAATTCGTTACCCTCGTTGCTTTTACTCGAGCCATTTTAGTAGGTGTATGAGAGGATGAATCGGTTTTATGGGAGGCCGGCACATGTAACTGCTCGTATTCCTTGTCTATCCGCTGGTACGTTGTTCTCTGCTGTACGTCAGCTATGTGTTCACAAAGGGCATTTCGTTGAAGAGAAGTCAGCTGCTGTTAAGATGACACTCATGTTGTTGATTAAAACACCTAATTGAGCATTTGTAGAGCTTTTTTATATATATACATTTTAAAATGGTGCCAAGTAAGGGTCATAATGCCAAACAACCCTGTGTTTTGTTGCTGAAGGTTTTTTTGGGGTGTTTTTTTTTTGTCTGCTACTATGTGAAACTGCACTATAACATGGCGGCCTTCGATTTTCTTTAGATCTGACTTGGTACTTTGGGGAATTACCAGTTGTTGTTCGCACAAAGACTGCAGGTGGTCAGTAAATCTTTGTGAGTTGTTGTATGCGCACAAGCTGTCATTTTGCTCTTGGCTCACTGGCCCACACACTTGCCAGGTGTTATTGGGAATGTAGGGCACAAAGTGTCAGGACATTTAGAAATTTTCTTAATTCCAGCTGTTCAACTTTGGGTTTAATGTGTGATCAAGCTGAAGTTTATGATCTCTGGTCATCCGTTTTTTTTTTTTTATATACTGTGACTTATTCAGCTCCATATCAACATTTCCTAACTCCTGATTTCCAGTCTTACCTGTAGTTTTTAATCTGTATGAAACGTTCGGGAATACACATGCAGTGAATGTATCGATCCTCCCTGATTTTTGACGTTATGTTTTAGTGAATTGATTTCAGTCAATTTAACCCACTGTCCTGTTCTTAAATTCATTCCTTATCTAAAATGTAATCTTAATCATTTTTCCTAATTATTTACTTTTTTTTATTGCATTGTTTCGTCTGAATTTGTTTGTATTTATTCGCTGAAGGCGTGCAAACATTTTTAATTTGAATTGTAAGCTGTTCATTTTGTTGATGTGAACAATGGTTAAAATAATTTTTAGAATTTTGTTTCTCAAATCTATGACAGATTACCTTCGGGTAGGTGTAAAAACTTTTTTTTTAATATTCCCTGGATTCACTGTTTAAATCAATAGATTTTTGTTTTCCGTTGTTTTGTTGTTGTTTTGTTTTTTTACCACTTAAAGTGTTCATTACTCAGTTTTGGGTTCACACACTAAAATTACACATGTTCTTTCGTGTATTTATTTCTGCTTTAGATTTTGTCTTAAATAAATTATGTTCTTGGTTTGTCCCTTTTTTTCTTTTTCTTTTTTATTTGTCTCGTCTTCTACAGCCGTTCTGGGATGTACACATGAGGCCATTAGAGAAACTATAAGATTGTGTTTCAGAAAGTTTCGATATGCCTGCACAGAAATCTCTACATTGAAACTTCGAGAGTGTCTGAAAAGTATTTCCAGTGCTTCACTTTTTCATCATTTAGTTATGGTACAGGCAGATTCCCAAATTCTACGCACATGTATTAAACTGTTGGAAAGACGTTTTTGAAAATCGATAAAAAAAAACACATTCACAGTTTAATGCTTTGTTCATCCACCTTTTGTTGAAAATACAGCGACGAATCTTCCTAAATATGATGCTACAACCTTAGCACACCTATCATTATGCAGTTTGGCCTTTTCTTCTTAGGTGTAATTGTCAAAAACCAGTTGGGCCTCCTTTTTCCACGGTGAAGTAATGGTGCATTAACAGAGTGGCCATCAGGTGCTTGGTCATCTCCCACACTAAGGACCCTTTTCCCCTAATTGCTCAGTTTAGAAAGCAGGCCAGCTCTAGACAAACTCTTGGTGTCTCCAAACTCCGTCCATATAGCAGTGATGGAACCGACTATTTTGCATACAGACAAGTGTTTGCCTTAATTTGGAAAAGTCAAGTCAATCCAACTGACCCACATATGAACACCATTTAAGCTGTAGAAAAATTGTAAGGATAATTAGAAATGCTGTGAATACATAAAAGTACACTTTTTTAGTTTCTGTTTTGAATACTTATGTAATTGTTTTTGTCTGGATTATTTTTAGGAAACAGGCTAATTAATATCATTAGAAATAAGGCAGTAGTATTGCACAATGTGGAAATGCAATCATCCACTATAATTATAATTGAGCAACATCAATAACTGCCTCTTTTCACATATTCCCATAGGCCACATTAGGCCTGGATCTCCATACACAGTTCCCTTTACAGTTCTTTAATTAACTAATTGAATATTTAGAGACACTCTAAACCGGAGTTCTTCAACAGGGGGTCTGCGACCCCTAGGGGGTCCGCAGAGGTACAGCATAGGGGTCGCGAAAGTTTTGGTTGATTAGACTTTTTTTATTTTTTTTATACCCCCCTGCAATTTTTTCCACTGATTGAAATGTCTTTAAATACATATTAACATAAATTCAACACACTGTAGGGAACAGATAAATGGAGGCAAAACATGTCTTTCAGTCATCAATTCAGTCATCAGCCACTCTATCAAGTTGGGCACCGTTTCATTCACAACACCTGTCCATCAAGGAGGAATCAGAGTCAGAAATACTTTAATAATCCCAAGACCAATTACTTTCGTTACATTACTCCATATGTACTAGACATTACTTAAGAATATTATATATTTATATATATATATATATATAAAATTAGGGGGTCCCCGCTCCATCTCGCCATCAGTTTGGGGGTCCTTGGCCTGGAAAACATTGAAGACCCCTGCTCTGAAAGTAAAGGGCCTTGGCATTCTTGGTATAGATGTATAAAAATCTTTAAAATATTTTCATCCTTGGTGGATTATGGGATCCCTAAAATGTAGAGCAATTCAATTTTGGATTACGATTCTAAATATAAGATACAGTGGACCATATTTAGTTTTCATTTATTTTTAAATGGAACATAACTCCATTGTTCCCATAGTTTGCCTGTTTTTTAAATTATTTTATTTATTGCAGCAAATCTAAATTATTTGAAAGAAAATGCTGCTTAGGAAGCTATAATACTTTCCTCTAAGTGGGCACAATCCTACTTGAGAATCTTACAGCTGGTGTTTGCTACAAGGCAGGCAACCCATGAGCACCATAAATTTTGATTGGCAGAACTCCTCAAAGTGGAGATAAGAAAGATTGAAAATGTGAGCATCTGCAGTTGTAACAAGATGATTTTAACTGTTGGCATTTTAAGGTATACTTAATGTTTGAGCAATTAATGCAGAAGTTTTAAATATGTTTAGAGGTGGTCTAAAGTAATCTAGTGTAACTGTTTTTATTATTTACATTCCTGCAATAGTTCTTTTTGGGTAATCTAAATGTATAAATTTGTGACTTACAGCAAAAAAAACTATTTGTTTTATTTGCTTTACTTTTTTCACATCACTGCTTAACAGTCTTTATGTACTGTAGATGGTGTTTCATGGTTTTTATGCAAACAAATGACCCAATATAGCAGTATTTGCTTCACCTATCTTAACCGTAGAGATTTTGAGAACCCACGTCTATCATCCTCCCAACACAGTCAGGATGAACACAAGAAAAATCTCCAATTCAGTTTTCAACAGGAACAAACGGTAACATCTTCAGCCTGCTATTTGTATTATTTCACATCATTACACTGCCAGTTTGTGAAAGCCGATGCATGTGAATAAACCAAAAGAGTGGGGAAAAACACAAATAAAACTCTTTCTGAAAAGTTTTAAACATAGGTAAGGATATTTGGTGATGTTTAAACAAAGTGTATTTTTAGTTCAAAACTACAAGGTCCCCCCACAAAAAAAGATGATCATTTAGGGAGATCAAGCGCTCATGTTTGCAAGAAATGTTGTACGTCCTTCTTAAATCCATATTATTGATTTTGCCAGTCAGTGGCCATTGATTTGCTTTTCCTTGTTAACCGGCTCCATTCTCCGGGGAAAGGTTAGTGGATTCGGGGATGTAACGACAAGCATTCAGAAAGATGCTCTCAACGTGGAGCGTTCTCTGGGAATAACATCAGGGGCAGTTAATGCAGGCCGAGTGCCATTGTCTCTGTGAGCGGGAAAACTGGGCCAAGACATTCATTCATAGGTAGACAGATCAATAAGACAGCCTCCAAAACAAACCACTGGAGAGGCTCCTTTATTCCTCTTAAGTGGGGCCTTTTCACAGAGGTCCCTTCTTCGCGGAGCAGAAACCCCCACCTCTCCATCGCCACAACACAGCCCAAATAACCGAGAAGCTTCTGAAGGGGGCAACGCTACAAAAGCGGGCTTTCTATCTAGTGCAGGAGGGCTAACCCATCCCAATGCTGATTGTGAGAATCGGCAGCCATACTTGCACGACTGACCTGACCTTCTCCCGTGAATGGCCGAAAAGAGAGCACTTTACATTGCTTGACCTCCTGTTACCTTATTTTAGGTGCTTTTTTTTCTATTCACTGATACCTTCAATTAGAAGAAAGTGAAAAAGTTTTTGTTTTTTTTAAAGCTTTTTTAATTTCATTTGCAAATTACGGCGTGACTGAGCAAGATCATAGCAATCGTCCTAAATACTATAAACCATCCAATCATAGTCTTTTTCAAAACCTACAGCATGTACAGATAAGGCCGCACAAACACAAGGGTCTTTATACACGTAGCTATACATTTTTTTAAAAATTATGTTACTTATTCATTTATTTGTAAAACAAAAACTACGTAATACTAAAAATCCCTGCATCCATCAATTGTCCTCTGCTTATCCAGGGTTGGGTCGTGGGGGCAGCAGCCTAAGCTGGGAGATCCAGATTTCCTACTCCCCGACCACTTGGGCCAGCTCATCTGGGGGAATCCAAGGCATTCCCAGGCCACCCAAGAAACATAGTCCTTCCAGCTTGTCCTGGGTCTTCCTTTGGGCCTCCTCCCGGTGGGACATTCCCATAACACCACACTAGGGAGGCATACAGGAGGCATCCTAACCAGATGCCTGTGCCACCTCACCTGGCTCCTCTCGTCTTGGAGAAGCAGCGGCTCTACTTTGAGTCCCTTTCGGATGGCCGAGCTCCTCACCCTATCTTTAAGGGAGAGCCCAGACAGTCTTAGGAGGAAACTCATTTCAGCCGCTTATATCCGTGATCTCTTCCTCCGTTCATGACCCAAAGCTTATGACCATAGATGAGGATAGGAACGTAGATCCACCAATAAATCGAGAGCCTCACTTTTTGACATGGCTCTCTCTTCACAATGACGGACCAGTACAGCGCTCGCATCACTGCAGACACTGCACCAATCCGTCTATCAATCTCCCGCTCCATTTTTCCCCCAATCATAAACAAGACCGGGAGATACTTAAACTCCTTCACTTGAGGCAGGACTTAACCCTGACCCGGAGAAGGCACTCTACCCCTTTCCGGCTCAAGACCATGCCCTCGGACTTGGAGGCGCTGATTCTCATCCCGGCCACGTCACACTCCTAAGGTCACCAAAACAGATCCCCTCAACACCTTGGCTGTGCCTAGAAATTCTATCCATAAAAGTTATGAACAAAATCGGTGAAAAAGGGCAGCGTTGGCGGAGTCCAACTCTCACCAAAAACGAGCCCAAGATACTGCCGACAATGCGGACCAAGCTCTGGCACCAGTCATACAAGGACCTAACAGCCTGTATCAAAGGGCCCGGTACCCTATACTCCTGGAGTACGATTCACGGGAACCCTCAAGATACACGGTCGAATACCTTATCCAGGTCCACAAAACACATGTAGACTGCTTGGGAGAACTCCCGTGCACCCTCCAGGGCTCTACTGGGGGTATGGAGCTGGTCCGGTGTTCCACGACCAGGACAAAAACCACACTTCTCCTGAATCCGAGGTTTGACTATCCGATCGACCCTCCTCTCCAGAACCCCCGAATTGACCTTACCGGGGAGGCTATACTAAAAATGCCCTTTAAATTCCGTAGGACCTCCTTTATACTAGAAATCTGTAATAATTACAGACATATACAGTACATAAAAAAAAATGTTTTAATGACATGAAAAGGTCCAACTTTAAAAAACAAAACAATTCATGGATCTTCTGAGTAACAAAGAAATCTGAAAAAAGGTCATGTTCAATAATAAATAACAAACAAAAGGGTGTTCATTTAATTTATGGGAAAATATAGACAGTTCAAAGTTTTTTATTTGTTATTTGCACAGAGATATAAGGTAAAGCATGCAAATACAGAAGGTAAAGCTCTTTCAGAGGTTACAAAAACAAAAAATAAATGACCACAATCATGCAAAAAAAATATGTTTAAGAAATGTAATAAAAGTTATAAAAGTAATTTTAAAAAAGTAGGGGCAATGTGGATGTTCAGGAAGGTAGCAATTAAAATCTTCCCTCTGGCTTTTTAGTTGTATGCCTTTAAATAGCGGCCTGCTGAATTACTGTAAACAACAGTTTAGCTGTGTTTAGATGTATGCTTGAGCATTATGCTGTCTCTTTAAATAAGAAACTTTCTTTGTAATATTTTTGAAAGCAACAGTTTTGGCAATCTTTTTTTTCAGTAAATGCTCTGTGAATAAGACAATAAATGATGTTTCCTGTTCATTCCTATTGCAATAAAAAAAAATTGTCCAGTTCAAATTTGTCTGAGCCGTGATTGACAAAAATTCCAACATATTTTTCAAGGAATTCACAAACTGTACTAATTGTTTTATAAGAAAATATTCATTATTCCTTGTATGTGAGTCCAACAGTGGATCCCTCCTTTTACACCAAAAAGCCACAGGGTGGACTGCCCTCTAGTGCCACCGCCTGAGTGTCACACAGTGTTGAAGAAGGGGGGAAGGGGGATAGCATTCGCCGACTGCCCGCTTCTGCTTTTCAGCAACAGCCAATCACAAAGCCCGGTGCTAACTCGTTCATATTTCAGGCAGAACAAGGTGGCGAATGCAAATGCTCTAGGATCAAGGTGCCTCCTTGGTAGTGGTGCAGCACTTGTTTCATCCCTTTCATGTTAAAATGATGACAGTAATAATGTGGCCAGAGAACAGGCCTCGGATTGTGCCAGTGGAAGGATGAGTGCAGATGAGATCTTTGATATGGAACGCCGTGTGATGTTATTGTCAGTTATGCAGCAATCTGGATGACATTAGGAGGATTTTTGGCACTTTAGTGAATGCAGGACTTGAACTCAAGCAAAGGTGCCGCAGTGTGCATGTGCTATTGTCCTTTTAGGGGTTTTCTTCTTTTCAACTGTCTCCAAAGTAAATACCAATAAAATAAATATTATAACAAACACATATTTCTGCACTGATATATCCACATGTGTAAGAAAACATTGCTGAAAAAAACTGCTTTTTTTGTTGCTGTTTTTTTTTTTGCTTGACTTCCCTGTTTTGTGTGTTTTAGGTTTAGTGGAGCTAATTTTCAGTGTTAGATTTTGTTAGGAAAATGATGCAGTCAACATTCATATTGATCTTCAAGCCCCTTCATATAGCTTTGAACCCAGCTGATGTGTTCAATTAACTTTGGGAACAGTAAAATAGATTGAAATACGCATAGAAAAATTCTAATTGCGACTCTGTCAATTCAACTGAACTAATTTTAACTGCTTATTAGCATTTTAATTAACTTATTTATATACATATATGAACGTTAATCAGTTTAGTTTAACAATAAGGATTTGTCTTCTTAATGTTAGAAAAGGGAACAAATTTAGAGAAATCAATATTTCATTGCCTTCATTTCGGTATAGCGCTACACTAAACCAAATACTTCTGTAAATATAACTAAACCATTTTATATTTATTTCATTTCCATTTCAAAGTAATACTTTTTTTTGAGTTAAAACATTTTTGAGAAAGTAAAAGCAATGTGACTGAGGTAACCATCATAATCCTGATTGTTTCTGAGAAGGTTACATATCGAAACGTCGTTGCCTGAGACTACGTCTTTGACAGAAGCAGAAGCTCTTGAAGGTCACTGCTGTCCTATGGAGTGGTCCCTTGGGAGACAGACCTTAAACTCGGAGACAAGCCAGGCTGCAGACACATGTTGATAGTCCCGTTCTCTCCCGAGCTGCATTTTCTGTTGGAAAGACATAAGATTGTAAACAGTTTTTTAATGAATGATACATCAAATACATGTTATTGCTCTAAATATTTAATGAGTGGATGTTTTGGGGCAATTCACTCAGGGGAAAAAACCAGTGCCTTTCAAAAGCATTTTTACCGATTGATGTTTTACGCAAAAACATAAACATATTTTTTCTGTCTCTTTATAAAACGCAGTAACACAAATAGAGTGAGGGAAGAACGGCATACATAGAGAAGAATTCCTTTGAGAGTGATCTGTGATGGGTTGGCAACCTGAACAGTGTGTTCCCTGTCTCTCACTCAAACATAGGCAGAAACTTCCATGTTATGTTTACCAATCTTCCAGAGTATTGCCCATTCTCTTAAAAAAAAAAAAAAAAGCTCAACTAAATAACAGTGACACTGTAGAAATCAATTTTGAATTCTTGCCACATGGACACATGGAAATCTAAACAGCCTCATTTTATCTCTTACTGTGTGTTTATAGTTGTAGGTCTGCTGGAACGTGAGTCTTTTGTGGCTTCTTAAAAGATTTTCTGACAGGACTAACCTGTATTTAGTTTCATCCATTTTCCCATCAATTCTTATCAGCTTCCTAGTTCTTGTAGAAAAAAGGCGTGATGCTGTCACCACTATGTTTCAGAGTGTTAGTTTTGGAAGAAAACCAAAATATTATAATGTGGTTTTATTGTACTAGAACTCGTTTTTGTTACATTTTATACTTGTTATACTCCCTATTGGAAACTACAAAGGGAACGTTTTCACAGAAAAGCTTTCGGCTTAGATGGGCAGGCATGCGTAGGGTTGCCGTTGTGCCACTTTAAGAAGATAGATTTACCTTTGCTTTATAACATGTTCAAAGCGTTGAATATTGTTTTACAGTCGGACGCTGCTTTGAAATTCTCAACAACATGACCTGTTTGTTTTGGTTTCCAGGTTTCGTCCAGCAGTCTGTTCATGGAAGGGTTCATAGAAATATTTAGAGACTGTGAAAGTTTTGTACTTGCAAAAAGTCATTAAAGCCAAATTGTATATTTTCCTGTTTCTATTTCAGGATTCTGCACTGCTTTGTGTCAGTCTGTCACAAAATAAAATTTTAATTATATATTTTATATAAAGTTTGTAGTTGTACTGTGTTAAAATATTAAAAGTTCCCTGGGTGTTGATTACTTTGCAAGGCTTTGTATGTGTGTGTGTGTGTGTGTGTGTTTGCGTGCGTACGTGCGTACGTGCGTGCGTGCGTGCGTGTGTGTCTTGTTTTTAGTATGTATTTTCTTGTAAGGTTCATTTTTACAACAGATATTAGGTTGTGAGGACAAGGTCTGCCTAAAACCTGGGCCTGTTTAAAGGTCAGGGGTTAGGTTTAGGGTTAAGTTGTTAATTGAGTTCAGGTTGGGTTATACAAGTGACTGAAAAATGAGTGGGAGTCTGTGCAAAGTCCCTGTGAAGATAGAATGACATGATGTGTGTGTAATTTTACCCTTTTTAAGCATGCACCAGGCACTTTAAATGATTGAATAACATCAAAAGAAAACATTTGACATTTTTATTATTTCGCTCAAGAATATGAAAGGGGAATATCTAAAGGAAAAAAGGTAGCACACTCATCAACATCAACTTTGTTTTTGAAATGAAAGACTCAAAATTATATTTCACTTCTCGAGCGTTACAATGAAAACGTAATATAAAAATAAGACATTTTCTTTTATTATTTTCTCAAAAGGGCTATTATCTGGTACAGGTGAAGGCATTCCGAGCTAGAAAAGCATCTATCATTCATCTTCTGCAATGCATGGCTGTAAATTATGGAATTATCGTCCCTGCCACAGAAAAGGAAAGGCTAAGATGAAGAGGAGTGTTAAAAATGAGGAGAATTATGTTTAGTGAAAGAAAAAAAGAAAAAAAGACAAACTCTCCAACATGCACACACACCCTTGAGTGCGAAGTCAGTAAAAAAAAGATTAGGCTCGGCCTCGTCCCGTGAGGCCTGTCAGATTTATTTCCAACATCAAGGAACTCTCTCCTCTCTTCCAGTCCAAATCCATCAGAGCTCCGCCTGAGTTGCTGTGTGGCCAGAGTAGCTGTGGATGAACGCTCAGACTAGAAGCTGAGGAGGTGTATCCGCACATTCACCAGGATGTGTTTTTTTTTGGAGGAGGAGGAGGCAGCAAAAAGCCAAAGTATTTGCCAGGACATGCGGGGCCTCGTGGCATTGTGCGGTGTCTGGCATCCCAGCGAGTGATGGAAGCACCAGTCACCAGTGGTGGTGAAAAGCACTGTCACTGATGAAAAGGGGGCTTCCTCCGCTCCGCCACCAACCCGTCTTCAGATCTGTGAGAAAATTATAGAAAAGCGACAGAACCGCTACAGGGAGACAGCGAAGGAGAGAGTTTTAGGGAGCGTAAAATCGCTCTCACTGTAGTTCATGTCAATATGTCTCACATTTGAAATCCTTATTATAAATTGGGGTGTGTAAAAAAGAAAGGAGGATGTGTTTTCATTGTTCGGGGACATGTGCTGTCTCACACACACTGTTCCCCTTGCCCAGACGTCTGTGGCACACCACCTACCTCTGTCATTCTGCAATGTGTAACCTAGCAACTATTTAATTAAAATAGCATCAGCAAGGATAGAGGCTTTTTCCCCCCCTACCTTGCAAGGATTTTCTCCAATTTCAATGGTTCTCAGCGCACCATGAATCAAAAGTGATGCGGTGTCTGCCACTATATTGTACCCCCCCCCTCCTCTTTGTTTCTGCTTTTGGTTGTTTCCACAAATGTGACTTGTTTTACTGACTGACAGGATGGATCTACAGTAGATGCCATGTACAATGAAAGGAAAATATGTACTGTACACGTCAACATATTTTCTCAGTAGATGTATAATTACTCAATGGGGCCAGTAATATAAAACTTACAACAGACATCAGGAAACATTCAACCAGTCCACAGACTTAAACAAATCAAAACAGCTTAGTTAGCGGTATGTTACACTGAATATGTGTTCTTAAAAGCTTAATAAAGTGCCCAAAATAATGCTTTCAAAGCAATCCCGCAATCTGAGAATACATTTGTTTCACATGGCTTAGTCCATTCAAAAGCTATGTCATTATAGGTAAAAGCAAAGATTTCTAAACCTCACAACCTTCCTGTAATAAATATAATGACTGATTGCATTGGTTACAGACACATTTTCAAACTTTTGGATGTTTCAGTGAGCTTCCATTAGTTAAATGAACTCTTCAGAAGTACGGCAAATTAATCAAAAAGGTTATCGAAAACAGCTGCCCTTTTGTAATGAACTTAAGTAGAACCTGGATTTATCAGAGACAGTTTTTCAAAGAATACAATAAATAATGCACTCAACCACAATGTTGTCTGTGAACACTTGCTGCACAAAGATTCCAGTGCACAGGAAAAAGCATATTGCACCTAAAGTTTGCTCCTGAATATTTGAAAATTCGGTATTTGAAATATTGCTAAGAAATAAACTGTACAAAGAAAAAAAATATAAAAATTGATGTTGGTTGATTGAGATGGTAAAATCATAGAGTAGAATAGTCTTTGACATGTGGTTCTGGCATAACTCATTTAATTGAAGGAAGGATAAATACACTGGCGTATTCTATATCGAAAACGTAAGATGGCACATCCAAGGGTACTTTTTTCAGTAAGACAATGTTCCAAACACACAGCGTATCAAATTCTCAACAAATAAATAAAACAACCGGAAAGGCCAAAGGAGTTCTCTCAATTGAAATTGTTGGAAAGAATTCCATATTAAAAAAACTATGAAAAATGGGTAAAACTACACCTGAGCTAAGCATAAAACTACCTTCTAAATGCATTAGACCTCACTTAGATGCTATTAAAAAAAAATTGCTTTCCTTTCCTTAGAATTAAATATGTTTAAGGTAGTTTGTTCAATATTTCTTTCCTCCATCAATATGCTTTATTACACATCCATTAATTCACAAAACTCTTCTATTGAAGCATTTCTTTTATGTCAAAATTACAAAGGTTGTCACTGAAATCTAAACTGAATTTTTGTCAATATTCCTTTTAGAAATATACAGAAAATTGATTGTAGATCACTTATTTTTTCCACTGTATGCAGCAGATTGGTTCTACATCATATTAAATGCTTATTCCACAACAGACTTTTTGAAACAAGGTCGTCAATCTCTGTCCTTCAGAGTCAGATATTGTAAAACACCTCCCCTTCACGCTTTTCTCCTTCTCCTGCTCCTGTTATTTGTCTACACCCCCTCCTGCCTGCACTTTTTTTTCTTTGTATGCCAAAACACAGCGCCCACTGTTCCTGTCTGAAAAGAGGTGCCTCTTAACATGCTCTACATGTGTGCCAGGCTTGGGCAACGCTGAGCAATTAGAGGAAACGTGAAGCAGCTCTACATGTCAGCGTACGCCACACTCACTGCCACTCACACTGCATCAATGTGAAGCAAACAACGGAACAATGTTCTAGATTATAGCTGTCAAGATAAAAAAAAAGAAAGTAGGCCCTGATTTCTGTTTCTCTCGATGCCTCTTGCCTACATTGATACCCTAATGTGTCAGAGAGTGGGGAAGCTAGCTCTCCTTTTCTTGATTTTCCCGTAATGTCACAATGCACTACCACGGAGGTCAGAAGAATGATACACATAGAACCTTTTCACTCCCCTCAATAGGAGGAACTATGTCAAAACACGAAGCAGTGAAAGTCATGGTAAAGGGCTCTAATGACCCACCATCCAAATGGGTATATTACAGGGTTCTCCTCTGTCTGAGGCACCTTCATGCTTTCTACCAAAAGAATTTCACATTCCTGCCATCTACTGTATATCCTTCTCACCTTCCTTTTTCATTGCGTCCATTTCCTTTGCAGACATTACATCTCAAACACAGAAATATGATACTATGTAAAAAAAAAAAAAAAGAAAGAAGGAGATTTAGTAAATGTAAAATAGATCCAGTGACATAAAAATGTCTGTCTAATAGTCGCTCAGAAATTCACTCTCCACCCAATTTAATAGGGTATCACCACTGGGCTCTTCCTTGTGTGATCTTTTCAATGAAATGTATTAGCAAAGCAATATCCCCTTGACCTGAACGTATTTAAATTCGAGCACGAGTCTAATTTCTGTTCCAGTAAAACCTAAGTGTATTTGAATTCAGCTATACTTTCAGCAACAATTTAAAAAAAGTATTCAAAAAACTTTTAAAAAAATTCTTCACTTCAGATTAGATATATTACATACACACAAATAAAATGGCTAAAGTTCTACATCCTACGATTTGTAATCTACAAAAAAAAAAAATCTAAAAATAACATTTTATTTTCTTATTTAATAAATGCATTACAACTACCAGCTTTGTTCTATAAATACATCAACGCAAAGCATGAAGTTAAATGGATTTTACAATTCAAATTAATTGACCAATAAAAAATAAAAAAGAATTTAAGCTCAGGGACATCCTACATGCTTCTATGCATTATTAGGGTTTTAATTTTTTTTAATTCCTTCATTTTCAGCTAGAATCAAAATATCTAACTCTAAAAAAAAAGGAAAAACATTCAAAAAAACAAACAAAAAACTGCACATTTATTTGCCCTTGTGTCCTAAAGTAATAAAGTAAATATGTTGGAAGCCGTATGCTTTTGACCTCATTATATGTCTGTATAACACTACTTTAAATTACTTGATTTTTTTTTGTTTGAGCTATAGACCATGCAGCTTATGTAAATCTTTGGGTGTTCACACCACAATCTGCATAATGGCATATGATTTTGACAGAGAGAAGGACCCCTTGACATTTTTATAATGGCACTTTAGAGGGGTGGACAAGGTTGGGGGCAGGGTGGTATAAGCAACGCAATACTTGTGGAGCAAAACATAGGGAGGTGTAATGTGTTTTCGAACCAAGAAGTGAGAAAGTGATCTGTAGGAAGTTTCGTTATCAGGATCCCCTTGTTTCATATTAGGACGTCCGCTTTGAACAGTAATAATACTGAATTAGTGGTTTTATTGCAAAAATATTTTAGTTAGAAAAAAAGATAGAAAAATCTCTCTCCAAATTTATGTTCTTGTCATATTGCAGTCAGTTTTCATGTCTTTCCAGGCATAAGAGCTGGACTCTCCCAAGTTTGCTTCTACAATATTCCTCAAGGTCAAATAGAGGAAAAGCATCCCCACAGCATGATGCTGTCATCATTATGTTCCATAATGGGGACTGTGTGTTCAGGGTGATATGCAGTGAACTACAGCAGGTTATCTTCTTTCACTTGTGTCTCTGTATGGCCTTTGTGGACTTCTTATGGCTTGCTTTAAATTAAGACTTCCTCTCTGCAACACTCAAATTGGAGACACGGTTGTGTACGGCGGAAAAGATAATAGTCATGTTAAGAGATTCTCCAAACTGAACTGTGGATCTTTTGTAGCTTTACCAGAGTTAGCACGGAGTGCTTTTCTGCTTTTTTCATTAATTTTTCCTCTATAAGCTTGTGAATCTAGATAGACATGCTCTTGGTAGGTTTGAAACTGTGCCCTACTGCTTGCATTTCTGAATTTCTCTGTGGGATGTTGAAAGAGTTTAATGTTGTTTTAGAATCTTATCCTGCTTTATTTTATGTGACCTTCACAATGCAATTTCTTTAATAGCTATTTAGATTAAATTACATTAAGTTCACTCTGATAACCAAGAAATGGCGCCTGAAAAAAAAAATGTGCTAGGGTTTTCGAATTTTTATGATGTAGTGTGTCAAAATGGGTAACAGTTTAAGAGGTATAAATATTTTTTTCCAAGCAATCAATACAATAATTTTCCTCCACATTGATCAAGACAAAACTGATAATCAATCACAAAATCAAAAACCATTTGTTTTGGTTCCAGACATCATTCAAATCAAATCCAGGAGACATGATCTTTGTCAGTACCAGTGGGTTAGATAGACTCCCAGACTGAGATATGCATGGCCGACACATTCATCTGTGGGAGAGGCCACCAGCAAATTAAAAGGTCACAGACTTTGATGGCTCTCCCTTTTTACTCTGACACACTCGCCTATGTCTTGTCTGACAGCCACATGTAACAATGGCATTATTTTAGCTTGCACAAACAGCTTAGACAATGCTGCAGCCTAAGGCCATATGCTGTGCCTGAGGCCATCCAAAAGTCCCCCCTGTATGTGTCTGTGGGAACAAGAAGCAGACTGAAAGGAGGGTCTGGAAATCACAAGTCTGACATGTTCTGATGGAGTTTCTTTTTTTTCCTGCATAGATGGTACAAGATGGCTTATAAACAACAGATAATGCACAGCCTACCTTGAAAAGAAAAATAATCGGCTTAGAAGGTTAATTAAAAAAAAGAACAAATTTTTTAAGTCATAATTTGTTTGAATTTCTGTAACATATATTATTACTTTCTAAATTGTACCCATGGTGATTCTTTTCTTTTTTGTGATTTAAAAGCAAAACAGTAAATGGAAGATTCAACATTTAGGGTTTGTATCCTCAAAATCTGTACAGGTTTCGTATTAACATGCCCAGTGTTTTCTACACTCTTGAACCCAGTCTATGGTCTTACATCTGTCTTGCTCCATGCTTCAAATCTCCGTCATACTGACATGCATACACACTCGGGCATACGCAGACACTTCATTAAAATTTATAAAGATTCCCGCTCACACACTTGCACACACCTGACACATGCATTAATTAGCACACAAGAAACAAGCTAGCTTCTCCATTCACACCCTGAGCCTCTTTCATTAGCATGACAGTGGCTAGTGGGTCCAGGGGCCCGCCGACTGCAAAGTTCTCTCCTTGGGGCCCCTGATTAAATGGAGAATCCCTTCGATGATTCTTTACATCGCCGCTCCCATGCAGAGTGTCTCGGATGATCCTTGATCTGCAAACTGTCAAGTGTACCTGTTTCTATGAGCTTTTGTCTTTGACTCACTCCATCTCTAAATGCACCATCTTTTGTCCTCTCACTTGGACTGACAACAATCTGCTTTCTTCCATCCAAACATAATTATCACCTCGATTCCTAATTCTCTGTAAGGCTTTTCTGGCATCGTTTCAGGGGATTCTAAAATATATACGCAAAAGAGGAGGCCTTCTTGGTGTCGGCCCTTGTTCTACTCGTAGATACAGATCACATAACTCTTGGATTTACAATGACATCCCTGGATAGCCAACAGAACAGTGGTGCTTGAATGAATGCATATTTTACTGTACTTAGAAACAATCTTCTCCTTTTTTGTGCATCCAGGGATCTTAGCACCCTAACACCTGATGTACGGGGCAGCTATCATCTCAGGCCCTTCCCACCGGGTCTCCTGCATCCAGCCTGGATTTCAAGGCAAAATGTCTCATTAGCTGTGGTCCTTGAAAGAAGGGCCCTCAATTTCAAATTCATTTACACATTCCCTTTGAGTGGAACTGGAAGGCAAAGACGAGGGCTGATGGAGTAGGGAACCAAAGCATGGAGATGATCTCAATCGAAGGCTGAGGCCTTGGCCCCCAAAGGGAGAGAGAGCAGAGAGGGCTTTATGGTGTGCTGAGGAAGCCCTAATTTTACACCATAATTACCTTTAAGGACTGCAGATTTATGCTAATGCAAGTTCAGAAAAGAGGGACTGGACAAAATAGGGTTTGGAGGTTCATTAAAGGTTGTGTGGTATGAAGTCTGTATTTAGTCTAAATGTGCCTTAAACTTCTAATGTTTACTGTTGTCAATGTTGGATTGATCATTCACATCAATCGTTTTTTTTTTTTTACACAAGGCAACATTTGCATAAGTTTTGGTACTTTTAGTTACACCCTTTTGAGTCAATGTAACTGAAGCCTTTTTATTTTCATTTGCACATTACTTTGTTTAGAATGAGTCTGGGAGCCTTTAATTACTAGTAAAATATTTTTGTTTAGCTAACATATGATATTACATGACACTGAATAAGTGGAACCATGGTTATTTTGCCACAACCCACAGTGACTAGGATGTCGACTAATGATCCACACCAATGGACCAGCATAGGCATGACTCACCAGACACACAATTACATTATTCACTGGATTATTATTATTATTATTTTTTATTTTTTTATTCCCCGGGGAATCTTGTGGGGGGTGCTCCAGGAGTATGGAGTACCGGACTCTCTTGTTAGAGCTGTCCCGTCCCTGCACAACTGGTGCCAGAGTTTGGTCCGCATTGCCGGCAGTAAGTAGAATCTGTTTCCAGTGAGAGTTGGACTGCGCCAAGGCTGACCTTTGTCACCGGTTCTGTTCATAAGTTTTATGGATAGAATTTCTAGGCACAGCCGAGATGTTGAGGGGGTCCGGTTTGGTGGACTCAGGGTAGCATCTCTGCTTTTTTTAGATGAATTGGTTCTGTTGGCTTCATCGGGCCAGGATCTCCAGCACTCACTGGAGCGATTCGCGAACGAGTGTGAAGCGGTCGGGATGCGAATTAGCACCTCTAAATTTGAGACAATGGTCCTCAGCCGATAAAGGGTGGAGTGTCCTCTTCCGGTCGGGAACGAGGTCTTGCACCAGGTGGAGGAGTTTAAGTATCTCGGGGTCTTGTTCACAAGTAAGGGAAGGATGAAGCGGGAGGTCGACAGGCAGATTGGTGCGGCGTCTGCAGTAATGCGAACACTGTACCGGGTCCATCGTGGTGAATGGGGAGCTGAGCCAAAAGGCAAAGCTCTCGATTTACTGGTCGAACTACATTCCCACCCTCACCTATGGTCATGAGGTGCTGGTCTTGACCGAAAGAACGAGATTAGGGTTAGAGCGGATACAAGCGGCGGAAATGAGTTTCCTCCGCAGGGTGGCCTGGCTCTCCCTTAGAGATAGGGTGAGAAGCTCGGTCCTCCGGGAGTGGCTCAAAGTAGAGCCGCTGCTCCTCTGCATCGAGAGGAGCCACCTGGGGTGGCTCAAGCACCTGGTCAGGATGCACCCTGTACGCCTCCCTGGTGAGGTATTCCGGGCATGTCCCACGGGGAGGAGACCCCGGGATAGACCCAGGATGCGCTGGAGGGACTATATGTCCCGGCTCTCCTGGGAGCGCCTAGGGATCCTCCCGGAGGAGCTGTTGGATGTGGCCGGGGAGAGGGAAGTCTGGTTTTCCGTGCTCAAGCTGCTGCCCCCTCAACTCGACTTCGGATAAGCGGCAAGTAAATGGATGGATGGATTTTTATTCAGTAAAATCCATTAAGACTCATTGTCTCATTTACAAGAGAGACCTGTTACCAACGTCAACATTAATCTTTGTAAAACTTTTCCAGGACCAGAACCATATATTATCAATAAAGAAATTCTCAATGCTTCTAGAATATGCTTCTCCTAAAAACAAAAAAGGATATATGGCTGTCTTTTTGGCAAAAACATTGTGCATAGTATTAGCTGCAGAGATGTCAATAATTGTGCAAAGCCATTTTGGTTTTAAACATTTCTTCCACCCAGCTATTGTTTATACCCATGTATTCTAGCAGGGCCATAAGGAGGCTGCTGCCTATCATGATCGGTCATTCTGTCAAAGTAAGGCACACACTGGACAACTCCCTGGGGTAAAACTGAGACACAAGACAAAAACCCTTTTATCTAAAGGCAATTTAAAACAAATTCCCATCATTTGAATTACTCTAATAATTTTATATATTTAAAAAATATATATATATATATATATATATATATATATATATATATATGTATTTGTAAAAATACTACAGCATGAAACAAAACTTGTTGTACAGAACAGTTTTACAGTTTTCTTTCCTAATACGCTGAGCTCAGATTAATGTATTCCTGGGCCCCCATGGTTGACCAGTAGTTTGAGATCCAGCCCCGTGAAGGAAATACCTCCTGGAGAAACGTGTGGCGTGCAAACCACTGTTCACTAATGATGGCAGGATGGCAGCAGGGGGGCAAGCTGACAGTCCTAACGAGGAAATTTCATAGAGAGACAAGGTCAGATGTGTCACAACTGGGAAGATTTCTAACCATACTACATTACACACAGATGAAGAAATTGCCATGATATGCTCCTTCAACTAGAGTGTAACTCATAATTGGGATTAGATGATATCATCAAACTTGCCTGGGATGGTACTGCCCTGCTGGGTTTTACAGTTAATAATCAACAACCAGCAATAGAGAGAATGCAGTGGAATTATGTAGGAATCAATTACCTGTTAGATTTCTCTGATCTTTCATTGTGAACCGTCAATTAGGAGATCTATTGATAACGTATTTCTGCTGCTACTTTGCTGTGGACCAAAATGAGATCATTAACCTTGGCAAGGGCAGATGAAAAACATATGTAATGTGGGCCATTCCTATACATTTCCTTAAAAATGTAATTAAAAAAACCAAGACACATCTTTGTGACAATTAACCAGCTAAATCATTATAGAAACACGGATCAAATAAATAGGACACGGGGATGGAAAGGGAGACAATAGAGTTGCACAAGACTGATTGAAAAAAATTAAAACGGATTTAAGGGATCATGCAAGCAACATATTGTTTGACTTTGGTACAACTGTAGAGCAAAGTTAGTCATGTAAATATTGCTCCTCACAATCACTGTTCAGGTGGAATTTCACTGCTTCTCGTGGAGACCAAATTGAGTTTTAAAGGTTTCTATTTGACATCTGGCTTTTCTATGTCCTACATAGTACATTTCTCCGCTTTTGCCAAGCCAATCTATTTAAAACCAAACATTATGCAGTTTATTTAATTTTCTGGCCAGAAAGAACTTTTCACCTGGAGCCGCTGATATAAATTTGTGAGTGTGGGCACACTCGTATATAATGCCTGTCAAAGGTCAATTTTCTTCCTCCTTAAGCCATCTCTTATTGCTGCAAATTGAACTGTGCCACATAGATACCGAGTGAAAAAGGAGTTGCACATGAAGGTGGGGAGAGCCAGGGAGAACTTGCCGAGGCTGTATCATCCGGCTGCTGTCTGCAAGTACAGGGGAGGGAGAGTACATGTGCCCTACGGCACACTGCAGGGGCTAAAACGTTCCTCCAAATCTACACAGGCAGTGAGGAGGCTGGAGGCATACATGGGATTACACCCTGTGTTATTGCCCTAGGCTGTCAAGAGGAGAGGTCCCAATGCATACCAGAAAGCCACACATACATTATATACCAACTTACAAATGTTAAAACAAGATGTGCAACTTGTAAAATTGTGTAAATTAAGTTGTTTTCATTATAATCAAAAAGAAGCATCAACCTTCTGGCTCCTTTATCTGTTTAGTAAACAAAGTTGATGTAGGAGCCTCTTTTTTCCTGGGGCTGGCAGCAGGTGACTAAATTTAATAAACCCCCGGACGAACAATGAAGTTGTCAGTTTTAAAGATCTTAATATTTTATATCAAGAACACTTAGAATGATGCAAAGTTCAAAATTAAAAATCAGTAAAGTATCAAGTTTTGTAGATTTACTACAGCTCTTGTCTCGGTGCTGCAGAGCCCAAGTTGACATGCTTCCCTACGTCAACAACAGCGAGATTCATCACTTGCGTACACACCAGCAGGATCTTGGTGCCGAGCCAAATGACAGTACCTTCTTAGCACTATGCAAGAGGTACCAGAGGGGGTTCTCTACTGTCTGCTAAGCACACAATCCTCCCCAGTCAAGCCCACTTGTACTTGCGCTGACACAGCCATTTGCACTACTCGTTCAAGAAAAACTCCCTCAGTAGGAACTGAAAGGTCACACGAGAACTACAATGTGCTCCACTTACAGGTTCTGTCTGGAGAGAAATTTGATTTCTATTTAATCAGTATATTTTACTGTTACTGACAATAGGAATAAAAGTCAGTATTATCGTTAGTTTTTTCATGTGGGATTTTAGTTACTATTAAGTAATAGGAATGAAATAGAAATACTATTTTTTTTTGGTTTCGGTTAGTTTATGTTTCTCCTTTCACCCTCTGATATATTGTAATCCAAGCTTAAGGAGTGATATAAAAAGAAATGTCAGAAACATTTCTCTTACTCTTTAAACCCTTGTGCCCATTAACAGTTACGGCTCGGAGTAATTGTGATTTGAATGTAACCCCAAATCTGTTTAATGATCCATAGAGGGAGCACAGGTAAAGTGCTTTTAACAAGAGGGCCCTTATTTTACCAGCCGCGGAGGAGCAGAGAGGAGCCGAGCTGCTATTTCACATCCAGCTTCAAAGCAGCGCTTCAAATTGTGCCGACGTTACTTTATTTCCTCTTATCTGAGTGTGTATAGATTCTCCACTGTGAGAGTGCACCGAGCGAAAATGTGAGGGGACGGCGGGTGAAGATGTATAGAGCACACAGCAGCTCAGACACTCAGGAAGACTCAAATTAAACGAATATAAGAAATGGGGGAAATTGTTACACATTACAGCAGCGTGCTCGTAGGTGTGGGTCCACAGTTATGTTCACCTCCAGACAGACCTGAGAGATACTTCATAGCCATGAAAAGGTCTATGGTTTTGCATGAAATACACAGACTCCATAACTACCGTGGATTGGAGCTTCGCTTGAAAATATAGTGGTCTTTTGATGTGGTATTTTGTTTCAGATTAACAACACAGTGGTAAGCATCAGAAAACTGTTTTGTTATCATAAAATAAGACCATTCTGGGCCTATTCACTACCTTTAAATTATGGCGCATTATAGAAAGATATGTTCATTGTTACTATCCAAGACAGATTAAAAATTTTTAAAACCAACATGGCAATTCAACAATGAGATGAGAAACAACGTCATTTAACATCAACCTAGAAATTATGACAAGGTTGAATATAAGGATCCCTGACCCAACAAAACTGCAGTTGGTGCCAACATCCCCAAAGGGAGGAAACATTGGTGAGTGACCCCAAAAGTGGCTGGGCAACAAAATTCATTTAAAAAAATCTTTGGGAGCACTGTCCAGTTCTATCTATCTATCTATCTATCTATCTATCTATCTATCTATCTATCTATCTATCTATCTATCTATCTATCTATCTATCTATCTATCTATCTATCTATCTATCTATCTATCTATCTATCTATCTATCTATCTATCTATCTATCTATCTATCTATCTATTTTTTCCTTTCAATTTAATAAAATGTATAATTTTAATTGCAGTATATATATTGTAATCAATTTGATTGGTGTAAAAGCACTAAAAAGCATATTCCAAAATATTTCTATTTCATTTACCCTAGAACAAAACTACAAAAGTCTTCATCTGTGTTCATTTTTGGACTTGCGTATTCCTTTCTGTTTAAAAAAAAAAGCTACTACAGTGGGTTTTTTTAACATATAAACTGCATCATGTATTCCAGTGCATTAACACTCCTTGCTTAATCTACTGCTCCTGATATAAATCCTGGGAAACTCAGTGTAACTTGAAGGCCCTTCACCAATACAATAAAGCATCTTGGACTGGAAAACTACAGTTGGAAAGCTTTGAGGTTGGATTGAATGAATAAAAAAAGAGAAAATGTCACCAATTCAATCTTCGAAGATTTCAGATAGAGCCTGACAATGAAGGCACATCAAAGGGAAATGCAGACCCCAGAGCCTTCAAAAGGCACTGTGAGCACATGCGTGGTTATTAAATAGATGAATATTGACAGGCTTTTTCCTATTTAAGGTGAACAGAATTTCAGCTATATCTTCTCAGATCCAACAAGAGCGAAGAGAAGGCAAGCACAGTCAGGCACTCTTCCTACTCCCAGCAATTCTCAGAAGATCTAATTGACAAGCAAAACCTCCAACGGTTCGCCACCTACCCATCCACCTATCAATTCCTCCCCCATCCTCCGCACACATCCCCACTGCTAACTTTGCCCACTGGACCGAGATGTTGTTGAGCCAATCAGAAGAGGTTTTTGTTTGCTTAACTCCGATACGTCCTTCAGCACTTTGGCCCCATTCATCTCACCAAACAATCCCCCTAAGAATTTAACTGGTGGGCAAACACACAATACACGGGTAATTATGGGGGCACCTTGGCGGTCTGTGTGAATATTTACCCTGTCATCAAAGGAGGGGCCTGCATATAAATCTTCCCCTGCCCTCACAAGTTCAGGTTCAGGGTTTGGATGTGCGGGTGTCGAAGTGAGAAAGACAGCGAGCGAATATTCCCTTACATCTAACAGCCTATGGAATGTGATGGAGCTTTAAACATATGGAGTATGGCTTGGTTTGTAACTCCACAAGCACACAGAGGTTGCTTAAAATGTCAGATCCATGAATAAATACATTTGAAAACAAAATGGCACCCACCCACGCAGCAGGGCTAGTCGATTGTAGATGTGTGGAAATGCTACGGTTCATCTAAAGCACCTGGCTCTGTTTTTGTTTGTTACATACAAAGGTTCTGTGCTCTGTTCCTGCAATGAAATTGAAACAAAGTTTGCTTCCTGAGTTTTTACAGAAAGTTGTGACCTTTTCTGCAATGTTTTATTCTGTTGTTTAACAGCCAATAAACAATCCCCATTCCATTGTTCAACACCCGATAAACTCAATTCGTGAGGGGCCAGGAAACAATTCTGCTAAAGAGAGAGGCAAGAAAATAGCTGCAATCATCCAGTAGATTGCAGAGTTTTGTCTGCGATTTGGAAGAGTGGAAAGATTCCATCTGACCAGTTTTGCAGCTGATATGGTACTGGTAATATGTTCAGCCTAGGTAAACCCACAATGGGCTAAGTAGATTTTTTATTAAAACATGTTGTGTATATAGCGGTCAGGAGCTTGCATGGTATATTAGAAAAACAAACATTGCATTTCTTTTTTTTTCTTTCTTCATGTGAAAAAGTTAAAGTATTTGCCATTTTTTATTACCCATCAACCTTGAGCAAATCCCTTTCTGTAAGTGTAGATGTGCCGCTGCTTTTTACAGAAAGGCACAAATTACATTTGTGTCCTTAATGAAGATGTGAAAATTCTTAAGGAGAGGTTATAATTATTTTCACTATAACAGTCTTAGGTTTAAATATTTTTAAAAGTCCCTGTAAATAGATCCAGAGCGGCTGACGTCTGCCACTTATTAAGTGAGCACAAAAGTCCAAATAAATATTGTAAACAAAACTATCGGTGCCAAATTCAACAGCTAATATTAAGGAAGCTAATAAATAATTATAAGTGATTTGTTATTTGCACTTTACTTAATTGAGGCAATCAAGGTTTACCGAATCTATTTGTAATCCGTAACTTCCTGTTTCCCTGGCTCATAAATATGACATTACACAGAGACCCCGTTCTCTTAGTCCTAATTCTTGTCTAATCTATTGCAAATATAGATCATTTGTGCCAGAAAAACCAAGAAAACTCCTTTTTGTTTTCTACTGTCAAAAATGTAAGTCTGAGGAGTTGTATAAATCCTATCACAATTGTAACAGGGACAACATTGTTTGTGCAGATGACAGTAAAGTGCTGCAAACACACTGTCTTATTTCTTGCTATGAATGTTGTAAAATTATAAAACATCTAATTTTGCTGTAAATACGTGGGTAAAGACGCGAGTTTGTTGCACATAAAGTTTTTTAATGGCTTTTGAGTATATTTGTTGCTTTTGATGCAGTCTAAATTTGAGTCGTATGTCTGACTGAATTGAGATTAGGTGTATGGAGTTTATGTCGCTCTACTGTTTTAGGACAGGGTACCTTTTTGCTTGATATCAGCATCCGATTTTCTTATTTTATTTTTTTATGTCAGTGAGGGACCCCAAGTGTTCATATAAATAGCAACTGATATATTTAGGAAGTAGGTCACTCTGTTTAAAGGGTCCAGGATTTCAAAGTGAAAAAAAAAACAGATTCTCATAGTTTTATTGCTAAGAATAGTGAAGTATCGGTGATGCTGTGGGCTCAGTTCTTTCATAAAGGGAGTTGGAATCAGGACATTTTAAAGAAACATCTGCGGGCTTCTTATCGAAAGAAAAAAGGTCTTCATCGGATCTTTCACCAGCAGAATGAATAAAACATTGCTAGAGCAACAAATACATGGTCTGATCTCTCTTTGTACGCACCAGTTTTTTATGTGTGTAAAGTGCTGTATGTGGGATGTTTTGTGTTTAGCTTTAAGTTTTAGGGTTGAGAAGATCATTCATTCCCATCGTTCCTTGAAACGAATAACTTCACGGTACTTTCAGATCAATAAAGCACTTGTTGCAGAGTATTAAACATGCCCTGCCCTTGCCGCTGTAAAACTAGACCTTTGACAAGCGATCACAGACCCAGAAAGACACAAGAAGGATTACTATTAAAAAAGGATGACCTTCTTACAGCATGGAATGGGCGTTGTACATTTTTTATGGCATGAAGGCAGAGAAAAGGGGTGATAGTGGCAGCATGGTATGTTTTATTTATTCATTTTGAGTGTATGCAGTTACAGTCAAATAGCTGACTGTGTTTGCTTTAGATAACAGCCTAAGTCAACAACAGGCAGATGTAAATACACATCTGCTTAGTGAGACATTAAGCAAAAGAAAGCGAGAGATTTGTGTTACACTACACAGCTGTAAAAATGTAACTGAAAGTTAAAAACAAATTAGAAAAATCTGCCTGTATGCAAATAATACTATTAGTACAAAATTTCTTCCAGTGTTGACGAAACTTCGTCTTGTTAGGCTATCAGCGGTACAAAACACCAGATTCATAAGTTAGTTTTTTACTTTCTCTCTCCACAGTATATTCTGTAATTCCTGAAATATAATTAGTACATTTTCATTAGTATATATTTTTTCTATATCTTGCCAATTAGCATAGAATTGCACAAATAAAATCAGAGACTTTAAATGTACTGCCAGCATTTTAAATCCCACGTTTTTAGACTAACACCAACCTGTGGATGTGTGCAATCACAGAAGCATCTCTCTTTCTTTGCCTCTTTCTCTCTCTCAAACACACACACACACACACACACACACACACACACACACACACACACACACACACACACACACACATACAAACAAAGCCTTTTGTACCATCTTCCACACCAGTACTCCTCTAGGGGCCAATACTGTGCTGCAAAGCCCTTTAGAGGAGCAGCAAGCCGGAAAATGACCCCATGCTGTCCCTGCTCGCCCCAGTCCCGCCTGGTTACGCCCGTTTCCCAAGGACCCACCAAGGGTCCGCTGCCCCCAAGCCTCCCTCTCACACCACTCTACCTCCTGGGGCCAAACGTTAACAGGGGCTGCTCACTGCGGACAATGGCTGCCGGGAGACGTGGGAAAGAAATGTCACAAGGCTCTCTGACAAGCAGAGTTCGACCCCCTGACCTTGAGGGCTGGTCCCACTGGGCCTCTTTATGTAAACACAGGGTTTCCAAAGAAAAGCATACCCGGTGTTAATCAGATTCATAACCCATGTGAGAAAATACCTAAGAAGATGAGGTGTGAAGCAAGGTTTTAACTGGTGGTGACTTTTTCACTACAGGAAAAAATTTAACAGACACTTGTTTCATTGCTCGGTTTTTGCATATTGATTTGTGATATTAGGATAGTTTTAGCATTTAGTTCAGCAAATAAACACATCATTTTATAAACACTCTCACTTCAAAAAACCTTAGAGTCCAGAAGAGTGTCTGCTTCAAGCTCAGCCGTTACAAACCTTAAAGGGCTTCTTTTTGAGCGCCCAGTTTCCTTGTAAACAGTCTTGGTCATTTAACCTCTGACCTGACTTCTCAATAGGTCTAACACCCTCTCCATATGGGACATGTAGGTCAAATGACAATACTGTCAGCCGTTCTGTGCCTTTAGGCAGGGAGGGGTTCGACACGGGCCTGGTAGTTGTGCAGTGCTAAGGGTGCAATTTGTAGTCGAATGTGGGTTAAAAAGAAGACTGAAGTCACTCATTGTCTAAGTTAACCTCACAGTCACATGCTTTTAATGGTTTTGGAATAAAATATAAAATCGGAACTGTGTTGACTTTCAGTTCAATCTGTTGTGTTAACATTTTTACTTTAGGTTTTTATAAGAAAGGAGGAAAGTCACAACCGTAATAGTTACCATGAAACCCGCAATAAGTTGCTGTATTGGTAAAAAACTACTCTGACTACCCCTGAATAAACATATTTTTAGTACTGATTTGTTTTTACATGAGTCCCTTAATCCCAGTGATGGGAAGTAAAGCAGCTTCTCCCCCTGTTGACCAGCTCCCGATCTACTTCCTAAAAGCTCTTGACAAGCTTCTGTTGACAACCCCTCATTGGTATTAGAGCACATATAAGAGGTCAGACCGTTGTGGTCAACAGGGGCCAGAGTTCACTAACCAAACACCCTGACCTCATTCCCAGGAGACTCTAGCTGATGGACTCCACACGCTAGTTAGTGGACATCATTATTAACTGGGGCTGAAAAAGTGACGGATTGATGATTCTGGATGGGACTGACTGAGATGCTGACAGCCTTCGACCAGACCTAGAAGCCGAGACAAGGGATGTATATAAAACATTCGCCCAGTGTGTCTGTGGATGTATGCAATTATATGAGTTAATTAAAAAAATGCCTGTATTAATTAACAACATATTATGGCACTAAACTTTTAGAGTACAAATAAAGGCAAATAATTCTAGAACAAAGATACTAATACTACAAAAATACAAAATGGCAAATGGTCAAAATGACCAGCGCTATTGTTAATATTGCTGTCATTAGTATACAGTATTCATACATTGGAGTTTAGCATGTTCTTTTATGCATCAATATTTCATGTGAGCGAGTGTTTTTTTCATTTGGAAACCACTTAATTTAGTTTAGCTGCATTAAAAATATTCACCTGCTATTCTAGACTTTCACTGAGACCATCACTGACACCACAGCTCAATGTAAACTGTAAACCTGCAAAACTCACTATATGCGGGCATATAATAAATGCCGTGCTGTCCCCCGTGTCTCCTTGTACCTCTCCTGGCATAAATCTGTGTGCATGTCAAATGATCATTTATGAGCACTTTACATGAAAATCATTCTCACAAACAGCGCCCTTCAGCTTGTAATGAAAGCGAAGCATCAAAGTTAAAGATCAATGTCATCACAGGGATTACTTGCACGTGTGGGCAATGTAAAGAGGAACGCAAGAGAGATCCATAACAGCATGAGATAGGCTTTGATCTGTTGAGGTAGATGCAATTTTATCTTATGTAAAAAAAACATTTGATTGGATGCTTCATAACAAGTCAAGTGAGATTCCCCAAAGATTTATCAATGTAACGCCAAGAGCCAGTTAAGACAAACTGAGTTCCCTTACTAGGACATGCATTCAGCCTGTATTAAAGGTCAAGGGGGTTAAAAGGCTGAGGTCACTCAGGCTTGACCCACTGTCTAGGGAGCCCTCAGATCAATCTAAAGCTGTTGAACATGTCAAAGGATCAAAAGAAGAACATGTGTCATACGGGACAATTGGTTTCTGATCATTGCTTGCAATTCTTCTGGAGTTTATTAATCCGTAAAGGATGTGTCAATTTGCAAGAGAAATGGTATGAAGCTTGGGGAAGCAATTTTTTTTTTTTTTAATTCTACAGGTAAAACATAATCATAAACTATATCACTAAAAAAAGCAATATTTAAACATAAACATAAATGCCTTTTAAATATGAACCCTAACTTGCTTTTGGACAACATTAGAATTTTTCTAGTAGGAAAACTTCTAATGAAGAGTTTGACAAATCAATAGTTAAAACATCTCTACACAACTACAGGATTAGAATTTTTTAGTACTACTTTTTATTCATAATTATTACTATTACAAAAAAAAAGCTAAAATATTTGCTCACTACAGATTCCGCCAAACCTCTTCACCTTTGTCTAAAATATTCACTTTTAGCTGTTTATTGAAGGTGCCTTCTCCAAAAAGTAGTGTCAAAGGCACCTTTAGACCTTGTTTACAAACACTTTATAATTTTATAATAGATATAATTTGTCTCAAATTATACAAAGACCTATGTAAAATAAGGGCTGTTGCCCTTAGGTGAAAATAATGCTGAAATACCAATCCCAAACAATTACGGCATTTTGGGATTTTTTTGTTGTTATTTTTACAAACAAAAAAAAAGCCTGATTTGATTCAGTAAATCAATAACAAATCAGCAAAATGGTTTCACTATTATTGTATCTAAAACTCAACAATTAGTAGAGGTGGTAAAGGTAGTCGTCTATATTACCATTTGTGAAACCATCTATGTGGACTGAAAACATATGATTTCTTTTTTAATCCCTCTCCAAAAATATATTTCAAAGTATTTTTTTGTCTAAAAACATGGAAAGCGTGTTGCCTTGGAAAAAGTGTTGAAAACAAAATACGGGATCAAACAAATCTGATTTAAAATAAAAAAAGACATGAAGTCAGAAGAATTAAAATGTAAAAATATTAACAATGATTGTCTAATATTAAGAAAAAAGAAAGTATCCTTGTTGTGGACACAGACCTGTATATTAAGGAACTAGTAAAGTAGAGGAAAACCCCAAAAAACAAACAGGGTTGCAGGTTTTTGACTGGGAAATTACTGTCATTTTAAAAGAATACTTAAAATGGTATATTATCAACACTCTAAAAATAAATTGTCCGTTGAACAGAATCAGCCAATCAGAAAACAGGAGATTGTCCATGTTGTGTCCATGTTGTTTTCATAAAAGTGGATATAAGTAATTAATGGCTTTACGACTTACTATACTATAGTTCCTAACATTGGCATTGACAGGTCAAAACTCTGCAAAAAAATGGGGATTGGAAATGATTCGTTAAATCTAATATTTTTTATTCTGAGCGATGTCAGCTAATTTCCTTATTTGTTTCATGGCTGCTATTAATAATATTCTACCATAGTCATTGTTGCAGGAACTGTGTTTATAACAACCTTAATCCAAAATGTTTAAAACAGCCATATTTATTCCAACTGAACTGCCCCCCAAGACTATTAACTGCCTGGAATCGATCCATTCCTTGGATCAGGCTCAGGCTCAACTGTGTTCAGGCAGGTTATAGCTCAGATAAGCAACCCCCTCTCTTTGGCCCGGGCCACAGATGAAAACACATCTCGCCTTTTTACTACTTTCATCTTTGGCCAACATTCCATCCACGCATTCCCTATGGCTTCATGCCCCCTGCCTCTTCTTATCCTTTTCCTTCTCCTGCCTCTATCATGCAGGGGACCAAGAATGACATCCAGGGACAAACTTGAGACCTTGTGAAAAAAGAGAAGATAAAAACAGGAGGGGAAAGACATATAGAGGTGCGGATGGTGAAATAGAAAGGAGTTGTAAAGAAAAAGAGAAATGCATATTGTACTTTTCAAATGGATGGGAAATGATTCGCTGGGATTTGCTGACAATTATACGGTGGGGTTTAATCAATTCGGACCATTCACAGCGTGGAGAGGGCTGATCCCCCAGTACAAAGGAACAGACCGTGGGAGGGCGGTACCTAAGAAAGCTCTGGCCTGGTGTAAGTAACATGAGGCAACACTCCCCTCCCCACACATTGCAGTGCAGCATATGGCTCCTCTCTGAACTTATTAGCTGGCGGATTAAGGCCAATCGCAGAGACCCAAGGGCCTGTGGCTGCCTCTGCTGCGCTCTCCCTTGTACTCCATTGCCCCAAGGAAGGAGGCCGAGTGACAGGGAGCATTGTGTTGGGCACCTGAATTGCCACACCTCTCACTTACCCTGTCATACAGTGGAGTTTGATGAGGTTATTTGTTAGAAGGAACAGGACCCAGCCGCAAACTGAAGAGTCACTGAACAGAACGTACACATCTTAAGAATCACTCTAATGTTGCATTAGAGCAGTTACTAGAAAGAATTCCCACATCTTTATACCCCTTAAATTTTGTTTTTACCAATTTTAATGAGACTGCCTCCAAATTAGCAAGCTGTTTCGCAATGGAGAAAGCGCCTGAATGTGAACACACAGATTAGCCCTGTAGAAATGATGTCTAATTACCATCTTGTTCCAACTCAACAATCAAGTTCAACATGAGTGCAGACGGGCTGGGAAAAAAATGACCATTTGACATAGCTTGATTATAGGTCCAGTATGCACAAAGTACTTAGGGATTGGCTAAGAGTAGGAATTAAGAGCTTGATGGTTACTGTGAGGGGACATGTGGTGAAGAACAGCAGTATTAGCAGTCAACAGGGTCTTGGGTCTACAGGAGGCCAATACTGGGGGAGGATGTACAGTAGTTTCTGTCCTTGCTGATTGGTCCTGTAGAGAGATCTGACAAAAGAAAAGTCTTCACTTAAGTCCTCATTTGATCTGCAAAATGGCAGGTGATCCTCTGAATCTTTTTGTGTCCACTCACAGGGGTCATATAACCCAGAGTGAGTTGACTCACCTGGTGCCCATCAAATCTCCTCATTTGGAGCACATGGTGAATCATTCTCTGTTATCCACCCCTCTGAGAGCTCCACCTGGCTATAGGATAAAGAGGTGAGCTCCACACCGAAGCAGCAGGGGTCCTGCATGCCTGCTTTGCTAATTTTGTCTCATACTGCGAATGAGGTTGAAAAACCAAAAGCTCAGAGATAGATCGGAGAATCTACATCCTTGTGTCCAGACAGGATTAGAGGACCAGGGGTCCTCATGAATAAGGTGCCACACCTTTAGATCACAAATGTATTTGCGATACAAGCAGAAAAATCAGATTTTGGTAGGATCATAGACCACCTGTGACCAATGATCTTGCAAATACTTAGTACATACTGTTATGGATGTATGATTTTGTATGTATGATTTTGTGACCTTTTCTAATAATTTCTTTGCTGGACTTAGTGTATATCTGCCCTTGTTGTTTATCTTCTGCACCGCTCACTGCTACAGCTTACGCAACATAACTGCTGATCACAGAGATGCAACACATGGTCAAGGATAAACTGATACAAGAGGATGACACATTTTAGGAGGGTTAAGAGTGAGGAATAGATAAAAGCAGGACTAGCGCTCCATTCTTTGTATCATTTGGTTCATCCCTATGATGTGCTAAGTGTAGCCTGGTACCGATGGTGAATGTCACTCTGTATCTGTTCCATTGGCATAATTGTACACTGATTGCTTTTATATTAAATCTTGATTTTATACTTAACCATTTGTCATTATTTTTACATGGTAAATATTTTGCTGGTTTTACTGGTTGGGTCTCGAAACTGGATAGAACGGACCTGGAGCAAGTAACACCATTTCCACAACAATATATTCTGTATGAAAGCCATGACTTTCATGAGGATGCTGAAATTACAGCATAGAAGATCTTTAATGCACATGTTTAGTTTATTGTTAGTGCAGGTGCCTTACAGCTTCATGTCAAACAAAAGCCTTGCAGTTGCTTTTCTTTTGGTGAAATCCTACCTTTCCAGGAAGGTCTTGTACAACTTATTTTGTCACTGTATGTGGCTTGCTGTTATTGGAATTCAAGGAGATTGCCTGTTTTGAGGGGCAATGATTGATGGTCTTTAACATCTTTGGCTGTTGTAAAAGTATATCTCACATTTTGGATATAAAAATCCCAAGACACAAATAGTGATGCTGCAGATAGGATTTAAAAGAGAAATATACATACTCTGCAGGAATTTGATCGACACAGATCTAAAAGGGCATCCTGATAGTCAAGTAATTTTCTTAGTTCATGTTAACCCACATGAGAGCAATCAACACGTTGGCACCAATTCTGACACTCTCTCCCAACTGACAACACCTTGAAAGCCCAGCCTTGTTTATTAGAGGCTTTACTCATAACATAATTATCAACAGTGCAGCCATCGTACTTTCAGCAAGGCATATATCTAACTAGGAAAATAATATGTTTGGAAGGTTCTGTTAAGAGGTTATAGGCGAATAATACCTGCAGTTAAAAACTGACAGTGTCTTTATTTTATGTTGCATAAGATTATATTAAGTTGATCCATGCTGTTGATGTTAAAAGTCTGTCCAAGAAATGGCTTCTATAATACTAAAAAAACTCCAGCTTTAAAACTCGTATGTTTGCATTGGTCTGTTATTTGCAGATGTATAGCATATTACAGCATTTCCAGACGTAAGAAGTTTCCAAAAAAACACAATAGCATTTAATCTGGTATGTTGATGACTTATATTTTGTGCGGAGCACTAAGTGTTTAGGGTTAACATTATTATTACCACTCAGTATAAACATGTTGGTAAAATTAGGCGATACCTTCACAGCCAAATAAACAACTGCTAGGACTAAACGTGCTTTTAACTGTAAATCCATGACGTTTTGTTTTTTTTCTTTAAGAAAGTAAAAGCGGCCTTTGGACTTGGCTTCTCCCAGACTAGCTGTTACCGTCAGCCTCATGGACCAACCAAGAGGCTGAATTTATATTAAATGAGGATGTCAACTGTATGTACGATTTTAAATGATTGGAAACCTTTTGACAAAACATAAATAAAATAAAAAATCTTGAACTAAACCTTTAGGCAACTGTGGCTTTGTGCATAAAAGAGAAACAAACTTTACTGAGACCAAAAGCATTACTTCCTAAAAAGAAGCAAAATAGTCACTGGTTACATTTAGGTTGAATTCTGGAGAACAGTCATAACTTTTAAATTATTACTGAATGAGAGTAACATTTTGTTTGAAGCTATATAATGCTTGATCACATCGGTTAATGCATGTTATGTTAAGGAACGTTTAGTTGAGGACTTTAGATAACCATAGCGATAAAACCCTGAACAGCATCAATGTAATGCCAAGTGTTAGCATTTCAGATTAGCTCCATGTTGAACCTTGGGGTGTATTTGGTTCATTTGCCTTCATTATTGACTAAATAAGCAGATTGGGCTGGCAGGGATCCATCTCCCTCCACACACTGTAGCCCTTTTATCACTGACTTAACTCACTCAAATTGAGCCAGGCAAATCGAGTTAGCCACTCTTTAGTATGAAACACACTTTTGATTCAAAGCATCACTTCATTGTCACTCGACATGTTGGCATGCCAGAGACCGAGTTGTCAGTGCTTCTGCACTGATCCACATCCTCTAGGGTCAAAAAGACTGGGATGCTGGGCTGCCCTGACTGTAGATATGTGTGTGTTCTTGTGTGTGTGGAAAGCAGGCAGGAGGTTGACGGTTGGACCATGAGATATTTTACGGAAGGCTGAGAGGAGTTACTGACAACCTGGCAGTCCTTCATGGTGACATGTGTGTTTGATGGTATACACAGCCTGTACTCAGCCTCCGTGACCCGATGCTGTCACTGAGGCTTGAGAATGTGGCAACGTGCCACCCTCTGTGCCTTGGAGGAATGAGTTTTGTTCAGGATGGGTTGGCTAGGCCAAGGACAGAGTTCGGGGTTTGAGCCAAGGACAGGGGATGTGTCAGATCTGCCAGTCTTTGTGGTTATCGCTGAGTAAAGATACACACACACACACACACACACACACTCACACACACACACACACACATATATATTCATGAAAACCAAAAAGATTGCAATCTTAATTCTAAAGCCTAAATGCACATGAGTACAATGTTTTTAGAAAGTTTGAAATTTCTGAAAGATGAAACCATGATGCTTATACCACTCTTATTCTATCTGTCAATTTTCTATCCGTCCGTCCGTCCGTCCGTCCGTCTATCTATCTATCTATCTATCTATCTGTCTGTCTGTCTGTCCACATCTCAAGGATAAAAAAACAACACACATAACTGCCTTTAAAGCACACTCCACTCCAGCTTTTTTTCCATATTGAAAGCATTTGTATTTATATAATCTCATGTTCTCAAATTGTTCTCATACCTTGCTAATGTCATTTTCCAGTACCATTTCCTGTGACACCTTTTCTTCGTCTAGAGTGGCAATTTATTGCACACTATGGAGCAGTTATGCACGTCGCTCTGACTCATATATATACGCTCCAAGGTGGAATCAGGTGGTCCGAACGTGTGAGGCTAATAGCAGAAGAGTAGGAGGAAGAGGTACATGGAGAAGTTAAAAAGGCTACAAGACCAGCGGGTGTAAGCAGGTTTCTGGGTGTAGGTGTGTATGTGTGTGTGTGGGAATGAGTATGCCTATGTATTAGTATATAGACACCTTGAGGTGCACTAATCCTACTCTGATAAAAATGTGTGGGATGTGAGGATGGTTGTGGAACCCCTGAGCCAATCTACACAGGACCCTTCCTCTTGCTCGAGGGCCTCTTCAGTACCTTCTTGCAACTGTCTGCCTCTTTTTTCTATTTATTTATTTATTTATTTATTTATTTTGCTCTCCTGATACTTAAACTCTATAGGAATGTCTGAACAAAAGGATTTATCTTTTAGTTTTAACCTAAACTTTTAAGACTTTTTTCCCCCCGGGACATTCACTTAATTCAATTAAAAGGGAAACAAAATGTAAAATAAAATAAAAATAATTATTAAAAAAAAACATTTACTAATTAATATACCAACATACAACAGATAAAAACACATGATTTCGTCTAACTTGTTTCTGATGAAACCATGAATTAGCAGTGCAGAGAGAAGCCTCTCTGACAAGCGCCCAGCAAACTCACGCTTCGCATCAACAGTCTGCAATTTGTTTGAAATATACATCACACAAACTCTTTGTAAATGTAATATTTACGCATTTGAACTTGGAGTGGTGCAATAAACAATTTGGCTATAACATAAAGATTGTTTGAGAGGAAGAAGAGAGTGATGCAAAAAAATAAAATAAAGCAGAGCTGTGTAGCAGAGAGAATAAGGAGGTTTTGATCAGGAGTTTCTATGGGATAATTGTCAGGATGCGCCATTCGGAGGATGACTGACAAAAGGAGCGGCATGACAGTGTTTTTTTTTTTTTGAGGAAACATTAAAATGTGTCGAACATCCATCATGCAAGGAAATGCTAAATTTACGGAATGCTGAAGAACCTCTCTCTACCTTTTCCTTCAGACAGACATTTGCATATTGTCTTCTCCATGTCTTCTGTTGGAATAATTTCCAGTTTGAATACATGTCTCATTTATGCTCTCTCATAACAGGTTCAACGTTCAAGAAAAATCTTGTTGGTACCAGTTCATTTTGAAAATTTAAGAGACATGAGGCACATATTTTAATAAACACATGTTCATATTTCCTTGGTGTCAAAAATACATTTAGGAACTAGGGTACTTAAAAAACATGTTTAGAACAAAAAAAAATTATAGAATCATGTTGTTAAAGTAGAACATGGACTTTAAAAACAATTCCACTCTTTGTATTTCCTTATTCATGATTCCCCACAATTTTCTCTGCTCTACACCTAGTTGCAGCATATTGCGTACAAGAAGCAAAGGTCCATCAAACTAAAGTTTTTAAATGCCCGCATTGGCAGTCTTAAATAAAAATATTAATGAATGAAAAACTACAAAATCATGTATTGGTTTGTATATTCAGTAATTAAGAACTGAACCGGTTACTATTCTTCTCCTTAACTATGCTTCTAAAAGATCTATTAACAAGACAACAATTACCACAGAGAAATAAACACAAATTAGTCCATGGATTATGCTCTGTAATAAACAGTGAAACAGGGAATAACTAAACACATGCTCCAAAGGAGGTGCAAAAAAACCATAAAGACTGAATTCTATATTTAGAAAGAAATTTTGACATTAACTTGTACTGATGTAAGTCCACATTAATATTAACTGACCTAATGACCTATACATTTTTTGTTTTGTTTATAATGGTGTTCATGATATGTTCATGATATGTACAATCAAACAGTTACCTTAACCAATTTTGCAGCCTTTTATTGCAAAAAAATGCCAATAACAGCAGAAATTGCTGTCTTTGTACTTTTCTAAACAAGCCTATTTATAATCTGGAGGTGCTTACAACATAAAACAGCCATAGACCAGCATTATCCAGGTGTTCCTTGGAATTTTAGGTAATTGTATGGCTATTACTGCATGGCAGAGAAAACATAGCTTTACAAATACAACAACTGCTCTTGAAAAACAAAGCCATTTGTGATGTGTAAATGATTGTAGACAATCTGTAGCGTCTGTTAATATTAAATTAGTTTCAAGAGGTGTGTTCAACATTTAAATAATTGCACATAATGATTGTTGTTTAATTAATTTAATGTGTTTGTAAGTTGTACATAGGGGTGTTCCAATTTGATATTGATATTGGTTAGCGGCTCAATATCAACCAGAAAATGTGTATTGGATTATTTCGGCCTACATCTAACATCTCTAAAATCGTCACTCCAGCACAAACTGTCTGTTCCAACGTTTGATCCTTGCCACCATTGCTAAACTTGTCATTTATCGTGTTCAATTGTAGAACCGTCTTTCTTCAAAGAAAGTTTAATATTAATGTAACCCATTCAATAATAGTAAATGTATCAGTTTTTCTCACAACCACTGTTGCTAACTATATACTCTGAGTAATATCACTTGATCAAGCCTTTTCTATCATTCCACACCGCAAAAGTAATACAAGGTATAAGTAATGCAGATATTAAGTTGTGTAAATATTGGCATCAGGCACTTACTTATCACTAGTAAAAAAGTTATATCTGGACATCCCTCATAACTTTGTTTTATAGCAAAATCTTTTGTGAATTTACTGTCAGAAACTGTCAGAAATGTATTTATTGTGAAAAATGTTGATAATGCATATGCTTTACACTTATTTGCACTACAGTGTTTCAAATCAAAGTACAGTTCTTAAAGTATCGAAGTAATGTTGACACAATTATCTACATACTGTCTCCTTTAATAAAAAAAATGCAGATGTTTAGAAAAAAAGAGAAGAAATATAGACAAAAGCCTTTTTTTCCAAAGGCTGCTGATTAATTAGTGCTATCTGTTTGAAGACCTCCTGCTATGATTAGAGAACCCGCCCCTTCCTCACCTCTTTCTCCATTTTTAACACACACACACACACACACACACACACACACACACACACACACACACACACACACACACACACACATATTACAAGCAAACACAAACACACACGCTCACAAACCCACACATCTACTAAGAAAACAAAACCTCCCTAATCATTTGAAGCCTTTGCTTTGTAGGTGGGGCCCTCGGTCATTATCAGGGCCCCCAGCAGCAGCAGGTTTTGTTGGTTTTAGCTTTGCATCCCCAATCAATCCCTAACAGGAAGAGCTTTAATCAGGGTCTTAATACAGCAGTACAAGAGGTGGGCCGGCCCTTTGTGTGGACCCTGAAAAGCCTGATCACAGGGGAGTCCTCTCGCGTTTCTTTACATTCACCTGCTGGGCCTTATTGGGTCTCTTGCTGAAAGAAAAGGGAGCCTGTAAATGAATAAAGAACACAGGCAAAGTGTAGGCCCGTTCACCCGGCTCTGTACAGATTAATTAAGGAGCTACTTGTCATCTCCACGGAGTCTCCCCTGGTCTCTTTCCCATGTCAATTCAGGCACACTGAGGAGCTGGGCAGCGGCGAACAACAGCAGGCCATAACACAACATTGAGCTAATGATACGCTACTTTAAAAAACGAATGCGGGAAGCGGGGAGGAGGAATGGGGGCAAAGAAGAAGGGGAGGTGGAAAGAGTTGATGATTTGCAGAGAAATGCAATTTTGAGAAAATATGAGACAAAGATATAGAAGCTAAAATAGAATCAAAAATATTGTATAGCAGGAAGTGATTTTGTTAAAAGCAAACAACAAGCACACTGAGCAGGCGGACGGATTTTCACAGATTGCAAAGAATATTCAACAAATCACCCACACAGCTAATCCCTACTCGCTGTATGGAAAGAAAAAAAAAACTGAATTGACATTTCCATATCTTAGATTTTGCCTCATTGGGGTTTTTCTTCTTACTTTATAAGAACATCAACCAGAAAAACAAAACACATTTGTTTTTCAGTAAAATCTGTCCAGATTATGCAATTTTGGACTATATATTTTCTATAGGTTCATTAATAAATGTATGCTTGCAAAGGTGTGAGGGAGGGAGGTTTTACCCTTCTGTGAAGTGATGCTCTTACTCCATCTAGTGAAAACAGTGAGCAATTCCCCTCATACACTCAAGGGACTGTGTGTGTGTGTGTGTGTGTGTGTGTGTGTGTGTGTGTGTGTGTGTGTGTGTTTTCTTAAACTAACATTTTAAGAAACATAATGTGGATTTCAGGGGAAAAAAAATCACAATTCATCACAAATATGCAGACATATAATAGCCTAAAAAAATATTTAAAGATGCTTCAATCAGTAAGCCAGAGGTTTGAAACAGACAATTTATTGTTGATTGAGTCTACGTCGAACTATCGAAAAATCTTCTTTTTTTTTCATTTACTATTTCAAAAGCAACAAAACTGAAAAACGTAATATTGTTCTACGATATAAATGTAGCATGTGCGTCATTGCACTTTTCTTGAGCGTAAGAAACTCCCATAAAGGCTATGGACTGGTGCTTTACTGCAAAAATGAGGATACATTAGTAATATCTTCCTTTACAAGTAAAATATTTCTTTTTAAAGTAATATTTCATAATATTTAGGGAAAAATGTATTAGGTGAATCAGCAGGACAGACCTGACAGAATACTGTTTTAGCTTAAAATAACTTGATCTGTATGTCTCTGTTTTTCAGACTAAAATATTCTTAAATAATGTTTTTAACTAAACAAGAGTTTTTCACAAGCCATATTATTAGCAATATTATTATTGGCATTTAAAAACCATATACTAATACTCCTATTCTGAGTCAGAAATTGGGTTTTTATCACTGCTAATTTTCAACTGTCACTCATTTTTTGAAATTTAACCAAGCAAAGGTCCAAATCTGCATTTTCTATCAACATGTCATCTGTTTAAAAAAAAAGGAAAAGAAAAAAGAAAACATAAGCTCAACTTAACGGCTCTGACATTTCCAGGGATAAAAACGCCGGCAATTTGTGAGGCACAGAAAGCTCTGTCGAATTATGCGTGTACTTTAAACGTCAAATTTGTCAGAGACAATGTAGACTGGCGCCTAATGGATGATCTACCTGACAGGGCTTTTTGTCGAAAGTCCACAGACAGTCCACGGGAGGCCTTCTGTGCTTTCCAGCAGGAACCGATGCACTTATAAGAATGCGCTCCATGTAACAAAAAGGGATGGCAGCAATTAGAAAACAAAAAAGGGAAGGAGGAGGGGGCCAGGCGATTGTAGCAGAAGTACTTCAACACCCAGTTTTTGCATTGTCAATTAGAGAAGCCACAGACTTTCAGAGGAGAGAAAAAACAGATCTCTCTAACTGGTTGATATTTCCAAATATATATTTATTTTAACAAACCCATCGTGCGTATGGAAAAACAAAAACGAATCATTTAAAATATGCATCTGTGCATTATCTTTTTGTTTTTGTAAATAAAAAATGCTAATTATTTTATATATAAAGCCTAACATTCTATTTGTTTTCCTTTGTCTGAAATAAATTAGACATCCACAATGTGAGACCTGTAGGGATGGAAAAATATTTTTTTTTAGTGCACTACAGTAAAATTAAAAGTGTATGCTTAACAACTGTGTGCACATGCACACTCTCGATCTGTAGAACATTTTAATAAGATGAAAGCTTGTTTATTTGATCTGCAGGCTTTTTGGGTGTATTCTTGGCAGGCACACGCAGCAGAAGGTCACCAATTCACCTGTAAGGAGAGAATTTAGCCTGCCTAATTTTTCCTGTCCTTCAGGTTTAGCCTGCCGCCCCGCTTAGCATTTTAATGAAGACTACATGTTTATTAAATCTTGGAGTGTCCTTTTTATATATTTTTATCTCTGAAATAAATGGTTTAGGGTTGCTCGGGCAACACTACTTGATCAAACATATACACCACAAATTTGAGCCCCTAATTCATCATCAATATTCAGGCATCAGTTCTTAATTAGATTAAGATGCATAACACTCCCTCTTCCTAACTGGAAACATCTTCACCCACACAAATTAACAGAAACTCAAGCGCATCCGCAGGCAAAAGCAGGATTCAACAATGAGGTTTAAAACATTCGCTGATGAATGGTGATTTAGGGGGAAGATCTGAGATTTTAAATATAACTACTACAACAATAAAATACAAATAATAATAATGATTATTATTATTTTGCTTTTTTGAGAGCAGAACCAACGTTTATATTATACAGTATAATATCAGTGTTTGCTTTTTAGTTTAGGACATTTTAAAATAAATAGTACAAATAGAGTAAGTCAGTTTTTAATTCTAAAAAAACTACTTAAAAATACAGAATAAAGCAAAATTATAATTATTTTCCAAAATGGTTTTACCCATTAATATTGCAGTTCATTTTGACATTTTACCGTGAAGTATTTGGATTTACCCTTGAAAGACTGTCCTTTTTTTTCTATAAGTACTCCAGACCCACACTGTGCTATTCACTTCCTGAAATTCTAATCCAATGCTGTCATTTATAAATGGCAATAAAAGATTGATTAAGCAAAACATAGAGAGACAAAACAAATATTGCTATAGCTTCAAGGTGAAGTTAAAATGGGGTCATCAAATTTCACCACAATCCTTAAAGGTGGGACCGTGGAGAAGGAGGAGATGTGTGCATAGCAAACCAAGGACGGTTGGATTTGGTACAAAGAGCGCGGTCGCTTTGCTCTCCCCAGAGTCCTGGCTTTGATTTAGCGACCCAAATAAGTTGAAATGTCACAAATCTCCTGCAGTATGCCAGAAATGAAAATTGGCCTTGTGGCGGTTTTAAGGCTTCCATTAAGGGTGGACTTAATGCTTTATGTTTAAGTGTGCCGTTGGAGTGCATCTAAAATATAACATTATTATAGCGTCTCCCCACAGTCAAGGAAAAATACTCCCCTGGAACATCTCAATGTAGGTGGAGACTTGGGTTCTTATTTTACTTTTTAAACAAATAGCTCAAAATCAGAGACCTTGATGGGACTAAAGGGTAGGAATAAGCTCAGAGAAAGATGAGTGTAAATTAAACAAAAAAAGAACATGGTCAAAATGGAGTAAATCATGTGATTAAAAGCAGAAAAATCTACTGTAATCTTTGATTTTAGGTTTTATTATAAAAATATTTGGTAAATCACAGCCCATCTGACAACTGGATGTCTTGATTTATCGAGAGTAGCGCGCTCAGCTTACACATAAAGCTTTTCTTGTTAGAGCTGAAGGCACTGACTTGCTAAATCCACAGTCTTTCCTGTTTACCCCTCATCTGTTAGATGGCTGGATTTTTTTTCTTTTCGGGAAACGGTAAAAATGACAACGCTGGCTGCTTAGTATTCACATCACACAAAGTGGGTCTGTGTTCCTTATTTAGTCTCGTACTGTACAGCTGGGGAGCTGTCCAGCAAGGAGCGGCAGTATGCAAATGAGCCTGGATTTGAATGGAGATGGAGGTAGACACAAAGCTCAATTAGAGACAGAAAGAGAGAAAGGCGGCGGGGGAGCGTCTGGATAGAAAGGGGGGAGGGGGGAGGAAAAATGCTTAATGCCAACCTGAGCAAAAGCAGTGTACAAACATTCTGAACCGCAAAGCGACATGCAAATAGCCAGACGTTTCTAAGTTCTTCAGTCTGTCTTTCCAAGGGATCAGACAGCTGATCCGCTAAAAAACTCCTTGGCGTGTTTCTGTCACACCAAGTAGATCCCACATCATCCGTAACCCACATAAAATCAAAACAAAATAACAAAAAGGTTTAAGGCCAGCAGAGAAAACAATCAATGCACGAATATAAGCAAAGAACGAATCGGCGGCCATTTTGTTCTTGGATGTCCTTGTTGATGCCCGGCCTAGGCTGTCCTTGGAGTAACAGGAGCAGTGTCACCTCTTGTTGCTGTGGCAACTGCAGAATCAATTATGGGGGATGGGGGCAGAATATGAATATTCACAATTAAAGGAGACCAAGACTTACGGTCTCTTGAGAAAGTATTTGTAATCACGTGTGGGTTCCTGTTTGGGCTTTTTGGTTTTGGTTTCATTGTGAACCACGTTTTTCATATGCTAGAACAAAACAAAATAGTGTCTAATTGTGAAGAGGAGGAAAAATTATACACAATTTTGTTTTGTTTTTTTTTTCCCTTACGTCATGCATTTGTATTGAGCCTCACTGCTTTTAGGTTTGTCTATCACAACTTTCGCACAATTTAATAGAATGAATTGTTATTTGGAGAACGACTCAAGCTTAGTCGCATCGTATGAGGAGCATTTTTCAACTGAGAGTTAATTATAAAGGATTAACTCTATCCAGAGTCTAATTAACTCTACTAGTGCATTTCTAGTTTAATGCTAAGACTTCAACTGTTGTCAATTTGCTTTGTGCGAACATCAGTTCTTACTTGTTGCTCTGACTGTTCTTTAGATTTTGGTCTTGGCCCTTCTAACACAGGAACATCTAAACTATTCAAGCTTGAGAATACCCTCCCTCCTTTCAAAGCACGATGCTGCCACCATCTTTTTTTTGGCCAGGATGATATTGTGTTTAGTTATCTGTCATGCAGAATTGTGCACATAGGCCAAAATATTGTATTTAAGTCTCATCTGACCAGATCACAACAGGTGCAGCAAAGACAAATGCACCAATACAAGGCAATCGTTTGCATGGTTATAACAGCGATTATAACTCTGAGTCCCAGCGATTATGATGAGAATAATAAACAGTTTACAAAAGAAGCATACAGGAAAAGCTTAATGCAGATTTTTTTGTTGACTGCATTGTGTCAGTGACCTCGCCTAGCATGCAACAGACAGGATTGCAGGCTTGGCTCCGAGGGAACCAGGCTAACCCATAGCGGGAGAAAGACTGGCAATGTAACCTAAATTTAAAGATCGGACTTAAAACACCGCCTGTCTGATATTTTCTTTGCAGCATCAAAAATGCGATTTAAGTATCTTCCAGCAAGCACGGACAGAATAAAACCCGGGACTGCAGAAGCAGGGTGAGTGCCAAAAAAATAAGTCATCACTGGAGGGACGATGCGAAAAAAACGCACGTGGCGGCAGGACACGACCTCATGGACAACAGGCATCCACGCGGGCACCCTGCCCTGCATGCGCGCGTGCGCGCGTCATCAATAATGCATCTGCTCTTCATGTTTATGCAATCCCAAGCGATGGAGCCGCACAGAACCACGCAAGTCACGCGCGGGGTACAAGTCACGCATATGCACGACCCACACACACGCGCACAGGTTATTATCATCGCCCGCCTGTGGAGAAGAAGATTTAGATCACACACATACCTGTTTAGGGGATCTTTTCCTCCTCTCTTGATTCTGTTGTTATTTTATTATTATTATTATTAATACTTTTTTTTAATGCAAGCTGGAAAGGACTGGCACGATAAGGCGCGCACTGAGCCTGAGCTCATATGCAAATTACCAGCTCCGGCTCAATGCAGGCAGCATTTATTATTCATAAATTACTCATGTTTATGCAAATGACGGGGCTGATAGGAGACACTGGTGGGGGTTGATGTGTGATTCCATTGCTGCTGAGCTCAGTCGTCTGTGATCCACGTTTCACCAACAGACGCAGTCATGCAGCAGCTGCTGAACTCTGAACTTTTCCCCACGTAGGATTTAAAAATAAAATATTTCAGTGTATTTATTGTGGAGGAACAGGGTATTCCTTGCCGCTATAAGCGTGGGTCCGTGTTGTTGCTGGTCCTCTTGCACGCATATGGAGATCTAACATTATCTTTTGTATTTCAAAAACATGAACTAAACGTTTATCTTACACATTTATTCAGATTGATGCAATAATTACTGCGTCTTTCAAAAGTAATCACCCCCTGGAGTTTTCAGTTTATTTAATCACATTGTGTGTAATTACAACCACAGACTATAGACATCTCTGCAAAACTATACAAATGTATTAACCTTTGCAGAGTGGAATGTAAAATCATATGTGTGTGTGTGCGCTGCATTTCCCTTTTATTGTTTCTAAATAAACTTCTGTCCCTCAGTCTTTATGTTCTTGCTATCTATTCTTAATTGCCTTAAACTGATTGATAATGGGCCATATTTAAAGGATTCATATATGTTTTTATGATAAAACATTGTAGTCACTCTGATGCCATGCTATTAGTTGTTGTCTATCTAGAACGAAAGTCTCTTGACATCAGGTTGTGGAACTTCTGCCATAACTCATGACTGTTAAAAAAAACTTTGGTGAGTAAGATGCTTACCATATCGCATTATTGAATTGAGTGCTGCAATAAATAAATTGTAAACTCCAAAAATAAGAATGTAAAGATGAAACCAGCAGTTTACCTACGCATAATAAAAAGACACATATCCATTTACTTCCCACTATTTGAAGTTAAATAAGACAAAACTTTTTTTTTTGTCAGTTAGAGTCACTAGTATCATTTCTTTTTGCCTAATGCCACAACAATGAGAAGATGTCAGATTTATTTATTAACATCTTCAAAGCCCAACATTAGTTTAAATTACGTTTCCTCAGTAGTTAGTATCGCCTTTAAAAAAATTACTTTGTTGTCTGTAAACCAGCTTGTAACTTATCTGCCCTATTTTGCATAAGCTTTAACTTCATGTTATTGGATGGCGTCTATTTCGTGGAGTTCACCAGTTTTTCCTTCTGGAAGACATTTCCACAGCATGATTCTGCCATCCCAAGTTTTTTTTTTTTTATGTTTCTTTTCGAGTAATGTATTTCTCTTCACTGAGTGGCCTTTCAGCCCATGTACAGAAAACGTTTCAGTATTGATAATTACATTTCTTACCAGCATCAGCCACCGCCTTCACAACATCTTTCGTTTTGTTCTAGGGTCAATTTGCGCTATCCGGACGAAAAGACTTTCATCTTTGGGACACCAAACTGGTTTTCTTAGTGGGAGCTAAGACAGTTGGGCATCTTTATAATGTCTAAATTTGCATATAATTGTCAGACCAGATGAATGTGGATTTCTTTTGAATCATACAAGGAAGCTGTGTGTATGAGGTATGTCCTGAAAATATATCCACAGGCTTGCCTCCAGGTAACTAAAATCTTTCAATTAACATCTCAAATCCATCACATCTTCATCTGGGCTTATCTTTATTGTTTAAAGATATATTATGTATTATTTATTTGAACTTCTTATTTTAAAGACATTAGTAAGTCATTCTCTGAGATATTATTTCTTTGATTATTGTGGCATTTAGCATGTAACTGTAATTTAGGTATCATCTGAACATTGCATCTTCTGTCCCCTGGAAGCCTTATCACAAACTGCAAACAGGACTACTTTTGACTTAAAAATCCCAAATCAGTGCATGGCATCTCACATGTAACACCGCAAGTGTTTGCCAATAACAATGGACTTCTCTTCAGGTAAAAACCCAAACATTGCTGCAAACATCATACCATTCAAGACATGACACTTGCTCTTTTAAACAACTTTATACTTATAAATTATCAGTAGAAATCATTATAGTAACAGGTGACTCTGACAAAGGATTAATTTATTCTACTCTTTATTTGTTTCATAGCCTGTAAGCTCCTGGTGATGGTCTTTGGTCCAGTAGGTTGAACTTCACAAGACACACTGAGGCATGCTGTATTTATTCCATTGAGAATAGAAAACAAGTTGGGGGAAAGAGGGACGAGCTGACTGTGATGGCATTTAAATAATTGATCCACACAACTACTTTTTTTACATGAATAGCAGTGAACACAGGTATTCGTAAAAAAAAAAAAAAACAAAAAGGTGAAAAAAGAGAATACACACATAGTTATTGTTTAAGGATTTTTACACAGGTGGCAAATGAAATGTAAATTTGTTTAAAAAAATGAAAACATATACATATGAAGAAAGGAAACCAAGTTAACAATTATCCATCAGCTTCTCCTCCTTCACATTAAGAAAAATACAATAAATCATAAAACAAATGCTACAGAGCAGTGATCAAAACATTTGAAAAAAACAAAACACAGATAAGATACACAACATTAATTATAAGTAACATTTAAAAACACGTGAAAAATATGGCAAAATGTAAAAATCACTGGTTTTGTCAAACAGCTCTCTGTACATTATTGTACCTTAGTGTTTTTGTTTCTTTTTGAGCTCCCTATCAAAATGTTTGCGCGTGCATAACCCTACATTACGGTAGCAAAGACATCAACATATTACGGTAGGCTCACACGTCATCGGTGGAGGACTTCAGCTGACGCTCAAAAACGGCGACGCGCCCGGGCTCGTGTGTTTACTCGGAGACTAGCTTGTTTTAAATTGTTTTCGAGCGATGAAGCAACAACTTTAAGCGTTTGGAGGTTAAACGCATCAACGCCGTTTTAATTAAGTAATTAACTTCCAAGAGCCTTCAGTCCGACGGATGTCGGGACTGAATGTGAGCCGTTAGTTTCGGAAACGTTTACTTTGTCGTTCGTACTTTGGATACAGAGACCAGAAATGTTCCACAACAGCTCACAGAAGAAATTCTGGACGTTTAAAAACGAGGAGGAACTGGAGCAGATGAGGTTCTCGGCCAATGAGAAGCTCCGTAGGAAGGCGCGAGACAGTGGAAAGGTATGTTGACGCACCAAAAACATATAATTTAGTGCTTTGAGGTGATGTCTGCTTTATCGCTGCTTGACTCTGTGCGTCTCCAGCCTACTGTCAGCGGCTCCATGTTCCTAGAGAGACGCGAGGAGGACGCATTGTTTCGACACTACGAGAGGAGACTGTTGGATTTCTGCACAGCCTTTAAACCCGCGATGCCCAAATCTGTGGTGGTAGGTTCTGGGTCGCCCTTTTTTCCCCTACCATGCATCCCCTTCACCTCTTCAACAGACCAATCAGAGGCGTGTTTCCTTCCTCCCGCAGGGAACAGCCCTTATGTACTTCAGGAGATTCTACCTGCAAAACTCCATCATGGATTATCACCCCAGGATTATCATGTGGGTGCTTGTTTGACGGTGGTTTCTTTTATACTCAGTAGGATTTTTACTCTACATTACAACTTATCTGAAATTGTCATTCCTTTGTTTCCCCACAACCTGCAAATGAAAATATTAGCTATTTTTTTAAAGATCGTCACTGAGTTGTTCGCTAAATTGAGTTTAGGGATTGCTGTAAGAGAGAAAATACCACATGTAAGTATCAACAAGAGTTCTCAAAGCTGTATATAGACAAAAAAACTACAAACCAGTCCATGCATAATCACTGTTCTCCTTACAAGTCGTTGGTGCATAAATGGTTTAAAACGATCATTTTGATGATCTGTCTCTTTTTAACTTTTATTCCTGCTTTTCCTTCAGACTTTCAAGTAAAATCAGTTTTGCCCTGACTATAGAGTAGAATGGATTTGTGTCATATTAACATCCTGCCATGATTCTTCATTAATAAACTAGCCTCCCTGCACCCCTCCTCGTTTCAGGCTGACATGTGCGTACCTGTCCTGTAAAGTGGACGAATTCAATGTGTCCAGCACCCAGTTTGTTGGAAATCTTCTGCAGGAGAGCCCAGCAGGACAGGAAAGGGTCGCAGAGCAAATCCTAGAGTATGAGCTGCTACTCATCCAGCAGCTCAATTTTCACCTGGTGGTCCACAACCCCTACCGGCCCATGGAAGGTCTGCTTATTGACCTCAAGGTTTGTACACTTCTAGAAAATAAACTTCAGTTTAAATCTTCAAACTGCATTTTATTCAGTTGTTTTCTCCTCCTCGCAGACTCGATACCCAACGCTGGAGAACCCAGAGACACTGAGAAAGAGTGCAGATGACTTCCTTACGCAAGCAGCCATGACAGATGTGGGACTTCTGTTCTCTCCATCGCAGATTGCTCTGACGGCAATTCTAAACGGTGCTTCCAGAGCTGGTCTCAACATGGAAAGGTGCTAGTCAGAGATGTTCATTCGTTTGTCATAATGCAACAATAAATTGTTAGTTCAATTTTTCTTAATGATGTTCCTCAATAAGCTACCTCACTGAATGCTTGAGCCTAAAAGAGGACAAAGAGACTCTTTCTAAGATGTACGAGTCCATGAGACGTGAGTAGTCCTCTTTCGGTTTCTCTCCACAAGATGGCGATGCCGAGCTGTTTAACCACACTTCTGGTATCTTGTCTTTTTTTTAATGCAGGGATGAAAACCCTCCTGAAGAAGTACGAACTTCCCAGACAGGAGGAGGTGAACATTTACAAACAGAAGCTGGAGAGGATCCACGCAGAATTCGCTACTTCTACTAAGTAAGGAGATGAAGAACGGTCTATATTAAACCAGTTTTGTACTTTTTCCTGGGGTATGTGAATTCAAAATATCCAGTATCAAACTGGAAACTATTTGTGTGTCAAGATTTTAAATCTTTGTAATCTGGAATGCCAACATGTGCATCTTTAAATGATTTTCACACTAAGGTTTTATAGGGTTATGGTTGGGGCTAAGTCAATAACTGCACATATTCATTATTTATGTAAGAACAGTTTTATTTCACTCAGCTCATTGTATCTAAGATGCAAAAGGTTTGAGGTTCAGTCTCGGGTAGAAAAATAAAAAGGAACACATCATCAGCTGTAAGAAATACAGAGAAGCCGCGCTGCTACTCGTGTCGTTCACACCAGAGAGCATATCTGACACTGGTAAAGTCGCTGACTTACAGGCTTTTGTGGTAGACTCATTCTCCTCCGCTGGCTCGCTTAACACTTTGAGGTTCGCGGCAATCGCGTAAGTGCAACTACAGTAAACGGTTCGGTAAATGTCCGAGCCACGACACAGCAACGGGTAAAGACCGTGAGGCCGGCCTTTTTACAGGCTTTGTGAGGTCGACGGATCTGTCAGAAAACCGCAGTGTGAGAAACAGTCATAGCAAAGAGGGAACACCACATGTGGTGGTGAGAGACGGACAAAAAAAAACTGCAGTGTAACTAAAGCTTTTGGGTTTTTTTTCTTCATTAAAAGGCATAAAGGGAGTAGAAGGTGATGCTTTGTTAAAGCAGCAATATATGTAGGCCCACACACTATAGTACAATCCATTTAGAGCAGGGGTGGGCAATTCCAGTCCTCGAGGGCAGGTGTCCTGCAACGACTGGAGTTGCCCACCCCTGATTAAGAGGTTAACACATGCAAAGGTTCTAAGTATGTTCTACAAGCATGTAGATCTCTCAGCATGGTTTAGCTACATCGTACACAAACAAGTATTTGCCTATTAAACTAAATGCATAACATACGAAAGCAGATTTTTTAATATAGATATATATAAAAATAAAAAAAACAGGTCTGGTTCGTGCTGCGAGAAAAAGAAAAGAAAAAAGTGAGTTATAATAGTTTGGTAGTGTAGAAAAGATTGTGAGTAGAAAGGGAATTAAGGCTCATGTTGACTTGGAAAGAGGTGCTATGTTTGAATTCCCCGATGAGAGCAGAAATCCCTACATCAGTGCTTTGGACCCCCCCCTCCCCCTCTTCAGTTAGTCCATAGAGTAGTAGCCAAACAGGAAGCCGGTTACGTCTGCTTCCTTCCCATAACTGTTCAAGACTTGCGAGGAAGTGACAGAAACACCAGGATAAAAAGGTCAGATTTCTGCAGCGCAGTCTTGAGCGCTCTGCGAGGTCTCCCCGGCCTACGTTTTTTTTTTGTTTTTTTGACAGCTTTCGGATTCAGGCGAGGGCTTCGGGGGGAGAGAGAGACAATATTTGGATAGCCAGCAAGGATCGTTCCACGGAGAAGCAGTCGAGTTTCGCTTCTACTGCTACATGCTCATAGCAAAAGCACGCACTTGCTCAGAGTCTTCGGTATTTGCAACTCGTGGGAGCCAGGCGTCGCGATGGCTGCGCGATCCGATTACAGGTCTGACACAAGGAAGTCCGTAAAAGTCACATTACCTGGATGGCAGCCGCCAATGACATGATGGTGCACTCTGTCCTGTAAAATAAGATGGAAACATTTGTGAAAGACACAGGCTGCTTGGTTTTATTTCGGGGACAGAGACCACTATGTATGAGGAACGCTGGACTATATGACCATGAAGATGGGGAGCAGACTA
>JAVLVB010000891.1:362784-422580 GCA_032876305.1 Orestias chungarensis | reverse complement strand
CACACACACACACACACACACACACACACACACACACACACACACACACACACACACACACACACACACACACACACACACACACACACACACACACACACACACACACACACACACACACACACACACACACACAAAAAATCGGGTCATAAAGTTGCTTAACTTTCCCAAAATAACCGCTGTTTTTTTTTACAGTAAACGAAAAAGAGGATATCAAGAAGACGGCCATGTAGCGAAGGAACCTCGTTTGACTGAAGAGGTTAGACGATCTTTAATTTATACAAGACCATATTGTTGTCTCCTGACCTCTCTTAATCTGACAATTGGTTTTCATTTCAGGACTGGACTGATGAAGATCTCCTATGAGCCTGTGGAATCGAACTCCTACATGTTCCCGCTGGACTCCTGTGCTACAAAATGGGTCCAATCTAATTGCCAGTGTTATTTGGACAGAAAATTAAAGTATTTTTTTACAAGTTCTGCAACCGAGTGTGGATGTCTGGACCTTTTACAGGGCACAATAAAGGACTCCATAACCTACTTTACAAAAACAGTTTAATAATAATAAGTGCATGCATGTCTGTTATACAGTCAGTACTATTTAAAAAAATACCACTGTAAACTTTGGATTTTACTTGGTTTCTTTGATTATGTATTCTGTCTGGCAACGGGATGTTTTAAAACAGGAGAAAAACACAATCAAATATAACTGGATACAATTATAACCAGGAAAAACAAAAACATTCAGCTTATCTCAAATATATATACTCATGATTCCAGCAAGAGAATTTATTAATATAAAATAACCAGAAGTTTTCTGCAAGACTTTGAAGAGAACAGACAAAAATGTTTCTTTCAGTGTTTTTGCAGATATTAACACTACCTTAAAAATTAATCAGTAAACTAATTACAGTATAAAAAGCTCAGAATCCAGTTTACCGTTAAAGGAGTTCGAGAGAACTATCTTCTTCATGTCAGTTTCCTTACGCTGAGTTGAAAATTGGGGACCGTAACTTTGGCAATTGGTGCCATTTAAAAAGCACAGAGGGTACAAGGAAACCGTATAAAATCCTTATATTTGGTCCTCTTGCTGAACGAAGGATTTGCAGCCACATCAGTCACAAACAAAGTCCAAAAGGGGGGGAAAAAGTTGAGCAATCAGTCCTTGGTGCAAGTTTTTTTGTTTGTTCGTTTTTTTCATGTACTGCTTTAGGAGCCAAGTAGCTTGTTGTACTCTGATGCTGTCGCATGGCTCTTTAGTGGTGAACGAGACAAAATGATGGGTGTGGATGGGACTATCTAGACAGACATGATGGAGAGGGGTTCCACTGTGATGAGGAGAGAGCATGCTAGGTCTCCCTCTGGGCTGCACTCCGGGAATGGGAGGGGACTTGGCGCAAAGATGGTGAAATGGGATCAACGGACTGCAGTACTACCTGTTGCTGTTGGACATTGCATAATGAGTCTTCCTCTGCCCTAGGAGCTCTGTGATGGCCAGCAGCTTTTTCAATACATGCTGAAAAAAAAAGAAGAAAATAATTACTTGTAAAGCAGGATAGGAGCTGTGAAGACAGCTAAAGTGTTCCGGCTGGTGTCTAACCTGCTGCGCACCCCTCTCGTTGCTCAGAGTGCGGAGCTCGTCCGAGTGCGTGGCACAGACCTCGTGCAGTGCCGCCAGGTCCCGTGAAAGGTCTGTCCGAAAAGTTTCTGGCTGTTCAGGGAGATCGGGGACGTTCTGCCAAAAAAACAAATATTGTCATTAATTAGCAGCTTCTGCAGTAAAGAATGAAAGCAAACTATTTCTCTTAGATAAAAGTTAAGATCAAAATTACATTTGCCAAGAAAAAAAAAAGCTGGACAAAATATACAGAAATGACAAATTTTAATCAGTGCGTGGCAGAAAGTCAAAAATTTTATCCGTTTCCGATCAGGCATCATATCCAAGCACTAGTGACTCATGCTGAAAGCAGGTTATTGTTTTATAAAGACAGAATCTAGTTTCATTGGGTTGTTTAAGGCAAAAGTAACAGGTAAATATTTGGGGGGGAAAAAGTGCACTCGTGTCATTTTTAGTGTCTCAAAGCAACAAGGTCCAGGGTTTAAATTACAACCTGAGCTCTTCCTGCATAGGTGGGTTATCTCTGGGTACTTCTGGCTTCCTCCCACAAAACTCTTGTTTTTATGACACAAATTCAAGTTGATGAGATTGCAGATTGATTACTCCGCCTTGTGACGTAATTTTGATCATTTTCTTCTAGTACCCACAAACTTCAATTTGTTTTTACTCTTAGAAATTAAGACTTTGCACGCACAGCTTTTAGATTCGAATAAAAAAACAAAAACCTGATCCGTACAATTTCTCAGACTCACGAATATTTCAGCAGAGTTTTGGGTACAAGAACTTCATTGACATATAAATACGAATGTTAGAGTTGTGGAGGCATCTTTTTGACAGGGATCTTACTCCATAGATAATTAAATCAAAATACACACTTCCTTAATAAGTGGGCAAACCGTTTATAAAAAGATAAACACTGGTCCAGTATCTTTTTCTATTGTGAGTGGTAAACAAATCTAAACTGGCTAAACATAATTCTGATCGGGGAACCCCTACATAAGACAATATGTTCACCTTTTTTCCTTCGATCTGAATAGAAACGATGGGTTTTGATTAACTTTCTGTTAGATATTGTAAAAGAAATATAAGAATAGGACTCACTCCTAACTCATCCAGAAACCTAATCATACGATGCTTGTTGTTTTTAATGAAGGGGTTAACGCCCTCCATGTAGGGTTCCTGTTAAAGCAAAGAGGGAAACAAACATCAAACGCTTATAATGTTCACAAAACGTCAAAATTGAATCCAAACGGAAAGGTTTCCGACCTTAGCCCCAAACTCAACCAGGTTGGCCAGATTCTGGACAGACTTGGCAACCAGTGTGAGTGTCCTGGCTGCCGTTTGGGATGGGGGGTCTGAGGACAGGAGAGGAAGTAAAACAGACATTCAACACGTCTCTGATGTTAAAGGTATAGGAGAGGATCTTCAGCTCATTCTCATTTTCGCAACACTGCGCATGCGCCACCTCATCTCCAGCAACGCCCCCTGATATCAGGAGCGCGCAAGTCCTCTGCACATGCAGTCTGTTTACATCTGCGGGAGCACAGCCTCTGGCGCCGCATCGGACTTATTACAGAATTGATTGCTTTTACAGCAATGAATTAGCTACCAAAAGGTTATTTGTTTAGGGGAATGCTTGTACAAGAACATTTGACAGTAATTAATGATTATCAGTGATAATCACACCATTGGGTAGTAATTCTACATAAAGGCTGCACAGCCAGCGCTTTCTGACGGACCCTGCATAGCGATTACAACACATGTGTCAAATCAACACAAATCCTTCTAAATGAGCAGGTATAAGCACATTAACTGTCTAGCAGAAACTCCGCGACGAGTTGATCGGTTTTGAATCCCTTTTCGGCTTTCAACGCCCGCCACCCCACAAAGCAGTAAACTCAGAGACAAACTCGTGTTTTGTTCATCTCTGCAGCAGTCTCTTTTTTTCTCAGCGACTTCGAACACGGTTTTTCTCTTGCGAGCTTCCATTTTCGCTGCCGTACGGGGAGAACCTCTCTTCAATGGCGAATGATGCGTCTTGTCCGTCCCGTTTTACTTCGTAAACAATCTGCACATGCGCGAATTGAAACATGAGCGCGCGTTGTACGGGTCGGGTGGGTTGGGACATTAGTGATATACGTCATCGGGTAAATTTTATTTCCGCATTGACACCCAGTTATTTTTCACCACTGGTCGTTTTTAATTGGCTGTCATTTCCAATGGGATTTTCCATTGAAATTTTTCTATTGAAAAGATCCTCTCCAATACCTTTGAACAAAAAAATGGGTTTAAAAAGAATTACAATAAAATACTTACCAGCAATGATATTGAACATTCTGGGGTTGAGGATGGCAGGACAGATCAGCCTTAGAAAGACGAAGCCGCTAGAAAGAGGAACCATTTATTTTAGATAAATAGTATGTCAGGGGAGGGAAAAAAAACAATGCTGACTGCAGAAGTATCTTATTTGGCTTTAAACTCTAATAAGATCTTTCTGCCCTACACCGTTTACGGCTCTCCATTTACCTCACCACTCTCGTCCGCATGGTGTTGTTGCTGGGGAACTTCTGCTGAACAGACTTCTGCAGGCAGCCATAGATGAACCTTAATGTTCTGGTCCAACACGTATAAAAGGGATCATTCAACTTTAAGGGTATTTATTTAGAGAAATAGTGCATAAATCTGTGTATTTGTATCTTACGGTGGAAGGATGTCTGCCGCCATGAAGATCTTCTCCACCAGCTCAGACAGTATGTTGAGAAGATGAGCCAAGTTTATACTAACATCCTCATTCTTTTCCAGTTTTGAAGGATTTAACTTGGAGACAAATGGAGATTAGTTATTGTAATAATCATACATGATCAGTAAAAAATAATGTTTTTACATTTTTCTAATGCTACAACTAATCTTGGACAAATTTCTTGGACTTTATTTTAAGCAAACACAAAATTGTGCAGACGTTGAAGTGGCAGAAAAATTACAAGGTTTGAGTCTTCATTTCAACCTGCAGATTTAGACCTTCTCATTTCTTGCTCATAGTTCTATGTTAAACAGGTCAAGCTCAGTCAGTTCGGATCAAAAAGGAAATGAGAATCCACTTTCAAGTTACTTTTTCACGTATTTATAAAACCGGCTTCACACCATGTTTCTGCAGAATTACGTTTAATGTGACGAAAGTATTTTATACTAATTCATCTGTGTGTTCTTTGAAATGTTTGTTGTATGCACAAACTTGGGACAATGAAGCTGATTATAAACACATGGGAAACCCATTTAGAGGATGTTCTCTGGACTACATTGTGGGGAGAAAAGAAAATACAAACAGGACCTTTTATGGGTTTTCATTAACAGCAGTTTTCTTCTACAGGACAAAAATGTGAAAGAGCAACGAGTAGTAAACAAAAAAAAAAACATGAACACCCATTACTACGCTACGTCGCATCGTACCTCACAGGACTGTTTGCTCTCCATGATTTTGAGGATGGCGTCTTTTAGCGCGTAGTGGACGAAGGGCGTGGCTGTGGCCTTCATGTACTGCTCCATCAGCGTGCTGGCCAGTGTTGTTGCTCTGAACAACGTCGTTGCTTCATCTGGGAATGGTCCGCAAAATATAAAACGTCACGCAAACAGCTGTGCATGTCGTCACACACATTCCTTCAGCTCACGTCACACATGTTAGACACCAAATTGTGCTAAAACCTGCAAATCAATGCAGAGGTGTGTATTAGTGAGCTGCGAGACAACCTGTGACAGCATGCCCTCACTTTTAAATGATTCCTTTATCCCAATTCCTGAAGGAGGGAGTAAACCAAGTCTGGGATATAGGTGAACACTGCTGGTTTCTGTGCTCCTTACCCTCCATGTTTATCTCTCTGTCGTTGAGTGTCCTCAGCATTGGTGCTTCGGCCTTCTCGTGTCTGAAAATCCGCAGGAGGAGGCTTGCCAGTAACGTGCGGTCCTGACCGCAAACACTGGCCAAAGCGTAGATGGCATGGAAATCTTTCTGCAGGATCATCTGCATTGAACAACACCTTTGAGTCAAAAAACGCTGTTGATACTGCATTGAGATTGGAATCAGAAGTCTTTTTTTTTTTTTCCCAGTTAACCGGACCTCTTTGAATTCACTGTACTCCTCCTCGGGCATGATCTTCTCCATTGAGTAGCGGTGGCGAACCCGCAGCGAACCCGGCTCGATCCCCTTCAGAGGAACATGGGAGCTTAGGGGGAACCACTCGTCGGTCATCTGACCGTTCGGCAACCGGCCCAGCGGGCAGCACATGTACACTGCGACGACGTGTAAAAAAAATAATAAAATGAGCGAGTTGTGAACAAAACACCTGAAGAAATGTCTGGAAATGTACTTGCTGTACTTACAGATATTGCTTTCTTTGCTCTTCTTTGTTTTGTTGCTAAGAGAGATTTCAAATCTGTTTACTTCACTGGACAGATCGCTGAAAAAAAAGAAGAAAAAAAAAGAGGAGAAAACATGTTTTGTAATCATGTAAATATGGAGGAAAAGGTCGATTTAAACCAAGAAGAACCAAATGTGGTGCTGGACCCGCTGACTCACTCAAAAACGAACTCTTCTGTAAAGACGGGATTCTGTCCTTCTCTTGGATGCGTCTTTGCGACCTGGACGCTGTTCAGGTAGATGTTGCAGTAGGGGTTTGTGAAATACTTCACTGGCAGCTTGTGAGCCTCCTCTACATACAGCACCAGGCTACTCACCTGGGACATTTCATCAACACACACAAAATGTTAAATGTGGGCAGATTTTGAATTAAATGGAGCTTTAAAAAGTAAGTTAGCAAGGTTTTTGTTTTATTTTTCCGATTCGAAGAGATACAAGCTTTTTTTTCTTTTCTTCTTTCACTTTCTATTTTTTCACCCCTCCAGGGGGTCTTTTGTGGGCTCTAGTGTCCCCTTTTTGTAAGTAGGTGGACAGGAAAGGGGGAAGGGGAGGGGGGAAGACGTGCGGCAAATGTCGACAGCTCCAGGAATCGAACCTGCGACAGCCGCATCGAGGACTCAAGGCCCTATGTGGGTCGCGCTTTCCCCTACGCCATTAGCGCTCCGAAGAGATACAAGCCTTACATAAAACCTGACTAATTTAGTAAAACTTCCTGGTTAGTTAGAATTTGGGGACTTCGGTACAAACACCTTTTATTACATTGCTACTGACTATGAACCGCTTTGTTAAGCTTAAATCAAACGATAAGCATACCTGTCGAAGCCTTTTGTTTGACGTTGGTACAGTGGTTTTTCTTAGGTTACTACAGAAAGTCTGAAGGCATTTCATCCAATCCTGCAGAAACAGAACAGAGCAACATCATATTATTTGAAAGATGCATATCTCTAGCAAAGTGGAAAAAAATTGAAATCTATAAAATACATTACTCTATAACTACAACTATTTTTTTTGACATTAGAAAAACTATGTTTCCTATAACCTAAAATCAGCCAACACACAGAGGGAAGTAAAAAGTTGTCTTTTTATGAAGTGAATTCAGAATGTAAAACTTTAGCAAGCTTTTTATTTTTTAGTCTCAACTGGACCCAAATAATCACAACTTTAACATCCCCTATTAAAGATTGCCATTTAAGTTTAAATACTGGGTTCTACCTTCTTTTGGGTGTGTTACCACTCAAACAGGAAACCTCACATTTTAACACAATGCAGCCATGTTACCAATTTTATGTAAAGTAACCCTAACTAAATGTCTTCACACCCAATAGAATGAAGAACGGCAAGGAGAGGAATTAAATAGTTTCAGGGCTCTTGCAAAAACCGAATACAGTTCCAGTAATGTTATTTGTAGCATCGAGAGAACAGCAATACACATTCGCTCTGGTTATGTTGCGGTGTGAAACATGAACGATTACCTGCGCCTGTTCTGGGACCTCACCCGCAAAGAAGAATATGTACTGATCCTCGCTAAAGTGCTGAACAACAATCTGGAAACAGTTTGGCCTGAAAATGTCAAATAGAAACCAGAGGTTTACATTGTTTTCTGTTCAATATAAGTCACTTTGGTTTTGTGTGGAGTTTTTTTTTTATTTTTAAACCGCCATCCATACCTGCCAAACAGACTGTCGTGCACAACATACACGGAGCACACACTTAGGTCTATCAGCCCTTTGGGTTTGGTGGCTCTCTTTTCGCTTTCAAAGTAGATGAGCTGTGCATCGTTGCCCTCCAGGATGAAATACAGATTTTTCCACCTTTTTCCTTTTCCTGAAATCAAGAGGAAAAATGTAAATACTGTAGGTTCTGACTAAGAAACCAATTATGTGATGAACAGAAAGCTATTACTGGCCGAACAGAATTGGACAAATACCTTTGCTGAAGAGGAGATAGCCTTTTTTGACTATGTTTTTGTAGAAAGCATCTTTTGTTCTCCGTCTTATAGTGTTATAAATCTCTCTCCCATCTGTTATGTCAGTAAGTACTTGGTCCTGGTGCTAAATATGACAACAAATCCATCCATTACAAAAAACCATGGCAGATAATGTCTTTAATTTTGGAAACATTGTAGAGTATGACAGTGCTGTAAATATTTGCATGTTGAATATACCAACCAATCTCATCCTAACAACACGACTTTCACAATCAGTTCCTATGCTTACCTGCACTGAAACAGGTTCTTTCAGGTTGTAGCCCTCAACAATCTGTTCTTTCTTGTAATGATCAATGATATCATCGAGACTGCAAAAGAAAAAAAAAAAAAGAGGGAATATCACTGAAGTGAAGGCAACCCAACTTTATTTTCAAAGAGGAATTATGTGGATGCAGTGTATGCATAAAAAAAATAGATGTGAAACACAAACAGAAAAGTGACGCAATCAGAGCATGTTGTGCAACATGCCTGCATGACGGCACACTGGCAGGCTTACCTGTTGTAGTACCTCCCTCCCATCATATACTGATTATTGGGAGTTGGGGAGATCTTGAACCTTTGGATGTTTTCACTAGTGCGAAAAAAGAGCGAGTAGTCCCCGGGTGTGTTGTCCGACGGTCGGACAAGGAAGCTGCAAACCTGGCCAACTGAGACATCAGCAAAGCACAAAAGGAGACGATTTAAAAAATAAAATAAAACAAATTATTTTTTATGCAGACAAAGAAAATTCTACCTGACATAAGAAGGTTATAAGCCTCCGTCTTGGTGATCTTTCCATGATACCAACTAAAGGGGAGCATTCAAAATAATAATACATTTTTTTAAATTAAAACACAAATTGAGAGATTCAGATAATGGTGCATAAAACATTAATAAGTAAAAGTGATTCATTTCCTAGGATCAAGCAGTAGGACCCTTCCTACGTGTGTTATTTTGAAAGTTGCGTTTTAAAAAAAGAATATAAATTACAAGCTTACACTTTTCCCTCGTGTGGATCCTCCTCTCGGCCCTGAGAAGAAAAACCCATGTTCACATTTCTCAAGAGACAAAAACTAAGCTAAACCGTTAACACGAGTATAAAACCATTTTATCTGTTCACCACCATGCAGGTGAACATGCGGTAGGATATAAACAAGGTGCTCAGGTTTTGTTTGTGGGAGTTCTTTTAATTTATTTTTTTATTAATGTATGGCCTAAATGAAAATAACCAAGATCATTTAGTCACATCGTCCTGAGAGCTTTACCTTTAGTAAACTGTTGAAAAATGCCAGAAAAAAAGCTCATTAAAATTCAAGTTGGTACGCTTTTAAGGAGGCAAATCAATAAAATGTAGAACATATTACAAAAATTTTTTTTTTATAATTGTTTAGAACTTCAAACTGTGACAATTAAATTAAAAGCGCTTTGAAATCTGGCAGAAACCCGACAGTTTATGAGATGTTTCCCTCGTTGCTTTCTACCATCAGCGAGCGGTTTGCAAGAAAGCTCCGAAAATGAGCCCTGATTATTCATTTACAAGTCTGATTATAAGTCTATAGTAATACATTTTGTTTTTTCTCTTTATTATAACTGTAATTACCATTATGTTACATTCTGCTCATGTTTTGTGCAAATAGGAGTTGTTATATGCATAACATGAGTTGTTATATGCATATGCAACATTACCAGGCACTTTGAATCTCATAAAGGCCCATCTTTACTCACCACCTCCTCCACTAGATCCTCCACGATGAGCCCTTGCTCCCCCGTGCGAACATTGGCCACCCACATCCAGCCGTCCTCCAGGTCATTGTGCACAATAAACATATCCCCTTTCAGAAAGCTAATGGGAAAAGGAACATTATGACAAAACTTTACCTCATTAGTGAATAACATTAAAGACAAAAAGTCTTTATTTGAATCATTATTTGGGGTAAACTATGGTACTGCTGTGTGGCCAGTAGGTGTCTCCTGTGGCTATAGCCGTGAAGAGGCAAATGTTGCACATCGCTTAAGGCTTGCAGGCATACTGACTTTTTTTTGTGGCCGACAGATGTTTATCAGATTTAGGAAACAAGGGATACGGATTCGAGCATTGGTGAATGTACGCATCGCAGCTTAACATCTGCTTTTTAATAAGTCAGATGATGTGCTTCGCAGGACGCTGGGGCATTCCACAAAATCAGGCTGCTCTTTGTGAGCGAAACAGGCGGACGCTTTCTTAACCATGCCTGGGATGTTTGTGCTCATCTTGTTTGAATATAAATCCCAGTAAGGAAAGTGCTTCTCAGAATGAATCTGAGTGGGACAATAGTGCACACGGAAAAGCGCTTACCTGATTTCATCTGTATCCGGCACTTTGGTGTATGGAAGTATGGCCCTGACTCTCCTCCTGTCTTCTACAGGCTGTGAGAAATATACAACAGTAATGATAAAAAAAAGGAACATCTCTTAGCCATGATCCTGCAAAATCAATATTCATATTACATCTTCAAAACTGATTTCAGCAAATCCACTAAGCAACTACATCGTTCACATGGTGATACGACACGAGGATAAAAATGTGATTAGCATTAGCTTAGCCTCGAATGACCTCACTACTTCCTGTTGACAAAATGAGGAAAAAAGGGAATAAGAAGATACATTTGTTTATACAATGTGGGCGGGGAGAATAGGAGAAAAATATATTCCTTCTAAACAGCAATCATATAAATATGTATTTCCATCATTTCTCTCCCCTTATTGGCGCAGTTTATATGTAAAAGGACTTCTGATTAAATTCCTAGAGATTTAACCTCTAGTAAAATTAAATCTTAGATTAACTGGAGCTTTGAGTTTCCAAAGCTTTCATATGATATCTCCAAATTATCAAGGGAAATGTCTTCTTATTCTAGCCAAGAAGAAAATTATTTATTCAGAGGTGACCAATGAACACACCTGATGATTTTTTTTTTAAATCTTTCTATTTTAACAAAGTAAAGAAGAACACAAAAACTGGGGATTATTTCTTTTTACTGAGATTATGATCAGACAGACAAATGCAAAGAAAAACAGAAATCAAAAACGACATATTTCATGAGTTTATACATATAAAAGCATAATCTGGCATCAAAAGAGAATCGGGACAATTTATCAAATGCTGTAAAATGGCTGAAAGTAATTCACAGTCTGATCATCATGGTTTGTATGCAGGTCCTGTTTGCAAGTGTTACATTTTTCCAGGATTCCTTTAGGATTGTTTATTTTATTCTAAGGGTTTAAGTTCTGTGTCCTATTTTATTTTTTTTGCAATTTATTTAGCAGAAGGTTTAATTGGGTGTAGAAGACATTCCATCAATCCAAAATAAAGTACTATAAGCAACTTCCACAGTTTAAAATACGTCAACCAACTGTTTAAAAACCTGTCGAATATTCAAACCGGAGATTTTGGTCTCACCTCTGGAGGCGCCACTGGTGACAGGAGCTTCTCTCCTTTTAACAGGCAAGACACATAGCTGTAGTAACCAATCAGATCCGATAAAGAACAGAAGCGTCGACCGCCAATGTAATAGTCCCCACACATGGCAATTATCCTTATAAAAAAAAAAAAAAAAAGATACAGCAGTTGTTTAAAATACAGGTTTTTTGAAACAAAACCTTTTTCAACATTTCAGTTTTTATTGATATTTTCACTCATTCATTAAAATCAGTTAACAGACTTTCTTGTTTAGATTAAATGTAATCAGGAATGTTCAAAACAAGAAGAACAGAAATCCTCAAGTACAAAAGGAGTTTCTGACAGTTTCTATGCAAATTAATAAAGCTTTACATACTCTGAGCATTTCAATTACTGTTTATTGAACCCAATTTTACATTAGGATTTCTGATGAAGGTTTTCGATGAACTTTGGGCTCACCTGAAATGGTTGACCACATTGGTCATACTGAGGAAAGATAGGACAAATGAACCGGGCCGGCGGTCACTCTCCCTGATGAGGTAGCTGCCAGGGGTCCGGGCCTGGCGTAAGCGCTCTTCTGCAATGGTTCGGTCTAGCTTGCCATGGTACCACCTGTACAAGACGAAAAAACAACGAATAAAAAATAAGAATCAAACTAAAAACAGTAAAAATGTGTGACACAAGTTAAAAATAAAGAAAATAATAGTCTCAATTTTTTTATATTTGTGTTTTAAGAAACAATGCATGTCTCCTCTTAAAATTGAAATGTGACAGCTTTTTTTTTTGGGTTTTACACACTGCATGTTAAAACATTAACATGTTTTTTTTTTCTTTTTTTCTTTTCTAAAAAATGAACAATGAACAGAAAATCTTATAGTGAGACAGAATGAAGTGCAGCAGCAGCTGTTTTCACAGGAGACTGAAACAGCTTGGTTTAGGAAGCGCAGGTCTGTGCTTGTAAAGAAAACATGATAAAATATGCTCTGAGCCATTAGGGTGCAGATAGTGTGTTGAAAAATCCAGTAAAGGATGTAAAATAAGAAAATAGTGCAGTTGTACAGAAAGTGATTAATATAGAAACAGTGTCTTTTATGTTCATTCTAAGTAGAAATAAATTACACAGGCTAGATTTTGGCAACAACTATACAAAAACACACTCTACCCAGAAGTAGGCCAAGAAAAACTCAAACAAACAAATGACCTCAAGATGCAACAGCCAAAACGATAAAACCCAGCAAGAAAAAAAACAAGACTCGGTTATGATTGCTTCTGCTTCAAGCCGATCTTAGTAATCCACGTGGAGTCTGCATTTTGCAAGACATGCATTGTAAAACAGTGCATTGATATGACATGACAGGAAGATGCTCTGCTTTAACAAGCTGCTCGGTTTTCCCGGGTTTTCCGCTCCATTTCCAGGTTCGGTCCCTGCTGCTGATGTGAACTAACAGATTAGAGACTTTCACGGTAACTATCACAGCACATATAAAAATGTTAGAAACACCACTAACACAGATGAGTTGTCGCAGTTTTCTGATAGGTGTGCCACAATGTTTTTTAATAAAAGAGAGCAAGAAAGACTGACACAAAGCTGTCAGTTTTTAGCCCAGTTTTAGTTTCAGGAGCAATAAGGATATTTAAAAAAAATGGCAGGAGACATAAGCCTCAGAATATGAAAGCAACGCAGTTTAACCTCTTCCTACTTTGGATGTTATGACTTGAGGAGTTAACCAACAGTAGAGGAGCCTGGAGGCGACATGTGTGAAAGATTTAGTTTCTGAATGAACTAGTGACAGAAGAAGCATGACAATAAGATAACATGACGTGGGTTAATAATAATGTTACCTGCAATAAACAAACATGTAATTAACCTGTAACAACCGTTTCTGCTTTAAGTGCAATAGACAACATACTCCCGTTTAGTGAACATCCTTTCCAGCAACTGGAAAAATATAGACCTTAAAGATAAGATTTTAATAAAATTACAGGCATCCGGAGTCAGAATGCATAACAATTGAATAATAAGCCAAGGTTTACAGCAGTTCTACAACATTATATATATATATATTTTACTTCCAGCAAGTGTTCAGACACTGAACAGCACAGTCATGATAGGCTGTAATTAACATCCAGCTGTAAGTTCACAGAACGTTGCATACGGGTCTCGATGACCTGGAAAGTTAATTTGTAAACTCAACGGACTATAAAACTCAGCTATGAAGATTACAGTATATAGTCCTACCATCCATTTTAAGAATGGGCCATCATGTCAGCACACTTATAGCAGGGAAAGCTGAAATATCTTGGCTCGGCTGAATAAAGCTGAGCCAGTCTTTCTGCAAGCAGTTCCCTGATAGTCAGCAAAAGACGACGTAAAAAAGCAAATAGAAATATTTTTAAAGTCTTGTAGTCTTTTTTACTCCAACCATAAACTTGTAGTAATAGAAATAGTAGTTCAGCGTGATTCTTATCATTAAGTCAACACAAAAAAAGGTAAGCAAATACAATGTTGTTTGAAAGTATAAATGATAAAATATTTCCTTCGGTATGTTTTCAGATGCATTCAATAAAATGATCTGGAAAAAAAGAAAAACCCACACCAATACTTCCCTGCCAGTAAGAAGATGGAAATAATCAAATAGTGATTTTAATGCAGATACATCATGCACGTCTAATATTTAGTTCTGGTTTATAGATATAAAAAAAAAAATACAGAAAAAAAAAAAAAAAAAGTTTATTTTAGTTAAACACTGAAATTTTGTGAACTCAAACTCCACTAAAGCATGGAAGTTTTGATTTCTTGCAATGGCCATCTTTTTAAACTGCCACCTAAGGCAATAAACTCTATGCAAAAGGCTGGACTGCGGGGCAACAGGGAAGTGCAAGTAAAAATAGATTCTTAAAATTACTTTTAGAAAAAAGATGCAATAATTCCAGCTAGTTAACGGAGGTTTTCCATTTCAGATACCCATGTGCATACCTGAAATTCAGCTCAGCCGATGTTATAGAACAATGCAGCTTATAAATACAGTAATATAAACTGCATTAGTAATATGCCCTTAACCTGTAATCAGAATTTTATCCTTTTCTTCAATATTAAAGGAGTAAAGAAATATGCCTAAATCAGCTGATTGAACCAGTATTTTTACCTTTTGTGGTTCTTTTAATCTTGATAGACATTAACAAAAACCTACATTTTATTATTATTAATATTAATTATTAACATTACTATTATTATATATCGCATCCTTAAAAAGATACCATGTCAGAGTCAAAGATTGTTAGCACCTTTGTTTTCAAATAGATCCCAGAGAAAATAATTATGATGAAATGATTGGGAGAGGCAAACCTCTGAGTAATCTATATTGCAGTGCACAAAGTTCAGCTCACTTATTTAGCACGTCAGTATTTAAATAAGAATAGTGTGGCAATCTGTAAACAGCAGCGTGTTTTGGAGTTAGCCAACAGTGGCTGTGTTGCCTTTCATATGTGGTGACACAGCCGGAGCCGCGATGTGCTTCGTTTCTTACATTTATAAAATACCTAAATCACGGTAACAGAGTTCTCCTGTCAGACAGGGGGCAGCTGTGAACGTGATCGTTTCTTCACGTGCAGAGCAGCTCATTGGTGCCATTTTTGGCTTCTCGGCCTGCCGTTGTGTCAGCTAGCCTATTCACAGAGAGCAACAGCTGCTGCATCTGGCCTAACACCAGGTAAGATCCCCGGTGCCGTACACAAAAGGGACAAAGCAAAATTTAATAATTTGTTTTATTGTTATGATCCTTTTCAGAAGTTGCACAAAGACTAGAAAGTGCAGCATTGTGCTTCCTAAAGATGGGATAGATAGGATAGGATGCTTAAATACCTCAGGTAACAAATGTATGAACATGTTAATAGTTAAGTTTAACTTATGTGTTTAACCCAAATGGACAATTAATCTGTAATACGTTAACTGAAATTGGTTTTTTTTTAGAGATGAATTGAAAATATATATTTTCTATAATATTAAACCCACCTAAACCAGATGTAGAGTTGTGAAAGAGAGATGGGAGATTCTTCTAATTATTGCTGCTCGCCTTCCCAGTGTGGTCGATGCAGCTGATTTCAAATTTCCCAATAAACCTCTCCAGTAGCTTCACTCGTGTAAAACGCACAGATATAAAAGCTAAATGGAATAGATATGTAAACTTTTTTTGAAGGGGGAGGCTGGGGCAGGTCATAAATTAATTAGTTTATCCATGACACATTTTAAAACACTTCAAGCAACAGATTATGATTTTTTTAAACACCATTTAAAATCCCAATTGAGAAAATTCACTTAACGTGAAGTTTTGTTTAGACAGACTAGGAATCTGGAATTTGAGCTTACTGGTAGTCTTTAAGCTACATAAGAGCAAAAGAAGAAATACAGCTGTGACTGTATGTTACGTACAAGTGATTTTATTTTATTTTTACATTTCATCCAATTCTTTCTTTAAAAATATGACAAGTTGTTTCATTTGTTGTGTATAGAAAGCGTTTGTTTTGTTTGTCTTTAAAGGCAGCACACAGCAACAACAACTAAAACACTGCTCAGTGAAACAGTCAACCTTTAGCTGAGTAATCAGCAGCGCATGAAACCAACAAACAAATAAGAGTCCCTGTTGTTCAGCGTCATCTCAATGGAAGCTAAAAATTGAACTCTACACTGAACACTGCGACCGCCGTCTCGCCTTCTCCTACAGGATCTTTATGAAGTAAAAAGATGATGCTAGGGCGAGATGGCTCCACCCAGGCGGAGGTTTGAGCAAGGCCGGAAAACAATTCTCTGCTCCAGCAAGTTAGTTCATTATTTAAACAAATTTTTTATCTAAGCAATTAAAATTTTTTTTTCTCAAATGAAATATTGTAACGAAAGTTTTTTTTTGTTATTTTTAGAGGAACTTGTGCCGGACAGTATGAGACGGCATGTTAAAATGTTGGTTTCCTATCAGGATAAAAACACAACTTGAAATATATAAGAATTAATTTGACTGATTTTGTTCCCCAAAGCTGAGCAGCAACATCTATATAATTAGCTGAGATTTATTGCTAAACAAGCAATTCGTTGTTCTAATAATAATGCCGTCACTGATATTGCGACGGTGAAAAATTTGCAAATGTTGCAAAGCTCTATTAAGAAAGGCCAATTATTGTATACTTTATTATTACAATGGGGAAAAATGTGAAGAAAAAAAAACGATAGTTAATTATCAAATGATACATACCCAACAAATGTATGTTTCTAAATCATAAAACCTGACAGTGGGATTTGGAATGCTCCTATTCAGTTTTGGCCAAATCACTTTCCAGATTGACGTCTCCACAAGTTATTAAAAACGCATTTTACACTTAAAATATAATTATTAATATTTATCCTACGAAGTTTCGTCACTGAATGCACATTTCTGATCAAAGTATGATTTATAACGAGCTTAATGTTTGGGGGAGTATTTGTGCTCGTGAGGCTGTGAAGGTCTACTGGGACGGATTTAGAGCCAGCAAATACTGCCGAATTTTTAATGCTACGACTTTACACTACATTAATTACCGCAAAACATCCTGAGAAAATATGTTTAGTGCATGTTGCCCACCCCTACTTGATAATATGAATTCATTTATAGGATTACAAAGAAAGTTTAAAAGGTGAGCAGAAGCCTCACTTACGCCGAGTTCGCCCTCTCCTGCATCTCTATCCTACGTCCAGGACGCTCATAAGGTGCATCTGCTCCACCAACACCGCCGCTGGTCTGGTAGAAAGTGCAAGCTCCAACAGCGAAACGTGACAGAAAACATTTCTAAATCCATTATAGGCGTCCGGGCGTTTTCCAGGCGGAGCATCGACAAGGTCATCTCTCGTTCAGGTTCAATGAGGAATATCCATGGAGAATAACTGACCAGGTAGAGCCAAAAATCAAAGACGACTCATGTTTGTGTTTACTTTCTTAACTAATCTGATCAGTTAATTTAGAAATAATGCACGTGTTGGTCCTGCTATAATTTTAAAGGCTGGTTTAGTGAAGGGCACTAATGCTGTAGCCTTGTGGTCTTTGCTCCGCTTAATCCAGCAATGATTTGTCTTCCTCTGAGTCTCTCCTGGTTCCCTCTCAAAAGCACACATCCTAAAGCATGTCGCCTATTGGTTTCTCTAAGACTGGGACGAAGGGATAGGGAGGGGCATACGTTTTAAAAGAGGGATGTAAAAATACCAATTTAGGTGCAGCGTATGAAAATTTAAATAGACACGTGTGACAGATGCAAAGTGTGACAACCTTTACAAAGTCACAATTTATTCCATGTCCAGTATGTGCAAGCGTTTTTTCCCCCTCTTATACCACTTTTTTAAATAAATGAATTGAGGTCAGTTTGATGCAAACACCGTTTAGGTTTCTGTACTCTCCAGTCACTACACTGTGATCATGCTATGCTGTTTATGCAGTCTGTTCGCGTTTTCACAGAACATTAAAAGAAGCAGGGAAATGACATATGACCAATGCAGTTTTTTGTTGTTGTTGTTTTTAAATGATGGTAGCAGCTTTTTCTGATTTCTTTTCTAAAATCACGATTGCGGTGCTCTGTCATTCTGTAATAAATCTCCAATCAGACGAGGAAACCTTACAACCATGTGATCACGTGATGAAACTCCACGGCTGTTTAACTCCATGCAGGCGAAGACGACGACGGGAAAAGTGCCAGACGTCCATCTGATGTGCGCAAGAGTCATCCACGCGTCTCGACCGGCACTTTCCGCACGACAGTGAGCAAACTAATGAGACAGACGAGGACGGACGCAAACCCAACAATTTTGCTTTCCTGCTGTTAGTCAGTCAGCCCAAAATAACACCATTAAATCAATCACGGTCATCACCACGTCATTTTAGTCCTGAGCAACAGCCGAAAAGCAAAGATCTACATTTCTGGCCGACCCTTCTCATACTAAAAATGTACAATTTAAACACCTGTATTTAGAACAAATGAAGAAGCGAGTTTATTATTAGAAAAATAAAATAGCAGTAATAAGAAAATAGATCGAGTTGGTAATTTCTCTTTATCGTGCTTTAGTGACTCAGCTGCTTATCTGTTATTTTACAAAGCAAATTTCCACCGACGACTGTTTTTATTTTCCCCTTAGACACAGTTTTGTTGCTTAGCTGTTTGAACAAGCAATAAACATTTTTGGACTTTCAAACCTCATTGCAGAACATTATTAAGGCTGCAAGAGTCCTTATTCAGCGCTGGAACTAGGTAAACAATAAATGGCGAAGTCATTTAAAAATCTAGAGTATTTTCCAATCATATCCCAGCAACACTGTTAGTTTTTAAAAACAAGATGTAGCAAAAAAAACAAGAAGTGAGAATTTCAGGACATTAAATAACAAACTAGCAATGCTTAGAGGCCACAGCCTTATCAGTCCAAAGCCAACTTGGAGGTCATTTCAGTCGGAAGGCCAGAGCATTCGTTGTAGAAAACTAGGTGTTTCTTTGTATTAACTGGGAGTTTGTGGGATATGTCTTCATCAAACCAGCTTAACGGTGCTTAACGCCTGTCCGACTGGCAATCCAGACGTGTTAAAGTAATTTTATGAACTATTTGCTGAGCTCACCAGCCAAACACTTGTGCAATGACTGCAAAAGGCTCACTAATACCATCCCTTTTGTTACAGAAGCTCTTGAAGAATTTTCCAAGAGGAAAGCTCCTCCTTGAGAAAATAACCCAAGTAGTGACAATGCGCCCGTCTTTCAAGCAGTGTCTAGCAGACCGACAGAAGAAAACAAGATCGTAATGAATTAATGCAACTATAGCTATACAATCCTCATTCTAATGGGTAATTTAGATAAACTCATTAACACAGCGGCTGATTTTAAAACCCCACCATCTAATCAGGGAAACCCCTTCGTGGCTTGGAAATCGCCTCTAATCTTCGTGGAAACGCAAGTTCAACCGCTCGTTTCCCACTGCACTTGTTGTATGATACAGTAACTTTAAATGCGCTCAGACTTGTCGCAGTTCCAAAATAAACGGTGTTAAACAGGCGTTTGAATGTGGAACGTAACAAACCACAAACTGGTTTAAAAACAAAAACAAAACAACAATTCAAACTTTAAGCGAAGTCACAAATTAATGAGGTAAAGTGTTTACAAACGTTCCAAATACCTCAACTGTGATAGAGGCCAGGCTGCAGGCATGACAGAACAGGGTTTTGATGAAATAGAAGAGGCATGAAAGCGATAAGGATGCTACTTAAATAGATGGCATGCTCTGACAAGACTGAAAGCAGGATTTCCATGGTACTATTTAAAATCAAATCCTTAGCTTGGATCACAGCTAAACATTTTCTAATTTACCCGATCGTACCTGATGACCTACGACGACTAATAGATCAATCAAAACGATAGATCAATTAAATAAACCGTAGAGCGTGTTAAAGGTTTCACATTGAAAACAGTAAAGCCTTGAGAGAGAAGGAAACTTTTTAAGAAAATGTAAACTTACACTTGTTTTTTTTTTTTAAATCACCAAACCAATTTAAAAAAGTAATAATAAAGTTGTTATTGATACTTTAACTTAAAAACCTGATATGTTTATACAATTACTAAATGCTCACTGCTTATATAGTGGGTATGATTGCTAACCGTGGCTTATACCGCATCTCATATTTTGCTCTCTATTGCAACCAGTATAGGAAAGATGGTGTTAAAAGAAAACTGACCTTATCAATAAGTAAAGAAAGTAAAGTTGTTTTTTTAAATGCCTCAACAAGATACGTACGATTAGATTATACTGAACTACGGGTGTAGGTATGTTCTAATTGAGAAAATATTTTTAAACCTTTTTCGACTAACTTTTTGAGTCCACCTGGTAGAATGTATAGGAATTACAATTAACAGGATAAGAAATACAACATGTTGTGTTCTTGTTAATAATATAACTGAAGATAGTGGTGTACCAAAGTAGAAATGCATATTTATTTCCAGCTGTTCGTGAATTGTCAAAATTCAGAAGTCTTGCCATCTTTAGTCGACAAACAGAACATGGTTAAAATCTAATTTTTAATAATTTGTTAAAATTTGGCTACATTTTGGGAGATGTATGCATCTTCATTCTCCTTCTTTTTTTTTTCTCAATTCAAAAGTACTACATCAATAAATGAAGTTGCAACACCGCTGTTTTATCGCTGCTAGGAAAATTTGAAATTGGTAAAAAATATTAAAAAAATAGAATCAGCAGGTCAGACATCAAAAGGAAATTGGAAATGGATAACGGCCGGCGAAACCCTGACTAGTGCACGTCTGCTCTATAAGAAAAGCTTTGCAGCAATACGTTTTGCATACTAGCCAGGTTGGCACAGTGTTACAGAAATGTCCCTCTCTTTTACTGGATATCTAAATATAAAGTGCTCAGGGTGAGTCGGAACTGAAAAGGAATCACAGCAGATCATTTTATAAACCGGACTATCAATTTAAACTTTGCTAATAAACAGTATCGGATCAAATTTACACATTGCAGTTCAGGTATTAATTTTCACAGTTTAATACATCAGGTATATAGAAATGTAGATTCTAGATAAGTTTATTTGTATACAAAAACACTGTAATTCGGCACAGAAATCCCTTGACAAAACCCATCAGACAAGCACATTGTTGGATTGATAAGCGAGTTACCTTAATTGTATTTATGGAGGACACTTCCTGAAACTATAACTTTGGCAAACTATTAAGCTGTCAAATAATTATTTACATTTCTCGTTTGCTCGCCAATTAGAGGGTTCCCTAAGCAGTCGACTGGAATAAGTTAATCACCTGTAACAAGTACTTCCACCTGCATGATTTATGAAAGCATCAGATTCTACAAAAATTAAAACATGTGTGCCGCATCAAATTTTGAAGTGCTCGATATGAAGTTTAACGGGTGGTTTGCAACTTTTCTTTGGCATCGGTTGGATAAAAATAGAGTCAAAAAGTTTGGGTTTATATCAAAGAAACACTTTAAAAAACACAAATACAAGAAAACACCTTGTAAAAATACAATGATGCTTGTAACAATGCCGAAAACACAGTAATGTATATGTGCTTTTAGCCCAAGTCTTAAGGCGGCGAGTTAAAATAGGCTTTAAAGAGGAAGCTGCTGTCTCTTTTTAACAAAGCTGACATTTATAAAAGGACAAACTGCTAAACCATGACGGAGCAAATGAAGTGTTTCAGGTTTTCCTCTCCCTCAGTTACACACACCTGTTGCAGATTTTAGAACCGTCTAACAATAAGAACAAAAACCTGAACGGAAAAAAAAAAAAAACATCCTGACAAATACCTGGATAAAAAAAACATGCAAGGTGAAGGTAAATAACTGAGTCATTATTACACATTGGTGAAGTATAACCCAAAAAAGTGTTTCTAACAAATATTTAATAAATGATTGATTTGATTCTCCGTGATTCACTGACACAAAAACAAACAAACAAATTAATTAATTCTTGGATTATTCAGTAAAACACGCAGTTACTAAAAATAATGGATAGCTGCAGCCCATGACAAAAACACTTGGCTGTAAGCGAGCACACACAGAGGCAGGATGTCCAGGTTTGGCTGATGGGTAAGTTACAGTAAGATAACAGACGCCAGTTGTTGTGGCTGAAATTACAACTTGAGTTTTAAACTGTTTAATCACATTTCCAGACTGCTTACAAATTATATGTCTAACCATGTATGCAGCCAGACTAAGCTTAGTGAGATGTTAAAGTTACAGCTGGCAGTAATCGAAAAACTTTCTCCTATATATGACTTGGCATAAACTTTTACCAGAGCATTGGGGGTTGGACAATGAAACTGAAACACCTGGTTTTAGACCACAGAAATTTATTAGTATGGTCTAGGGCCTCCTTTTATGGCCAATATAGCGTCAATAGGAATAATATATAAGGATCCACAGAGCATGTGGAAGGGCATCAAGTGCATTACAGACTATAAATCTATAGCTGCACAATGCCCCAAAGACCCCTCCCTGCGGTAGGCTCTCAACCAATTCTACGCCCGATTTGAGAACCCTGACACCCTCCCCAGCACCAGAATCACGACTTCACTAGGAGAAGAGCCCCTCAATGTGACTCCAGCAGACGTAAGGAGGACGCTGAGGAGGATCAACCCCCGAAAAGCTGCTGGCCCAGAAAACATCCCCGGACGGGTGCTGAGAGAGTGCACGGACCAGCTCTCAGACGTGCTGGCGGACATCTACAACGTCCCCCTCATCCAGGCAGCTGTCCCCACCTGCATGAAGACCGCCACCATCATCCCGGTCCCCAAGAGCTCCGCAGTGACAGGTCTGAATGACTATCGGCCAGTAGCCCTCACACCAATAGTCACAAAGTGCCTTGAAAGACTGGTTCAGACCCACATCAAAGCCACCATCAGCGTCACTGTTGATCCACACCAGTAGGCATACAGTAAAAATCGATCCACAGAGTACGCCATTTCCTCCGTGGTCCACACTGCCCTCACCCACCTGGAGCAGAAGGATTCCTACGTCCGTATGCTGTTTGTGGACTTCACCTCCGTGTTCAACACCATGATTCATCAGGACCTGATAAACCAACTCTCCTCACTTCGACTGAGCTCTCCCATCTGCAACTGGGTCCTGGACTTCCTGACCAACAGGCCGCAGTCTGTGAGGATGCACAACATCTCCTCCCCTACCATTACCCTCAGCACTGGCTCCCCTCAGGGCTGTGTGTTGAGCCCCCTCCTGTTCACATTGCTCACATATGACTGCTCGCCTATCCATCCAGGCTGTCATATTGTGAAGTTTACGGACGACACAGGAGTGGTTGGATGCATCACAGTGATGAGTCCAGCTACAGGCAGGAGGTGGAACACCTGGAGGGCTGGTGCAGAGATAACAACCTCTGCATTAATGTAAAGAAAACCAAGGAGATGATTGTGGACTTCAGAAGGGGCAAGTATGCCAACCTCCCCGTGCACATGGGAGGAACTGCGGTGGAAGTGGTCAACAGCTACAGGTACTTGGGTGTGCACCTGAGTAAGAACCTCACCTGGAGCAACAACGCTTCCACTCTGGTCAAGAAGGCGCACCAGCGGCTCTACTTCCTCAGGAGGTTGAGAAGAGCTGGACTCGGGAGCCCAAGATCTGAGCTCCTTTCATCATTGAAACCAACGTTTGGTATTGGCACAAGTAACCAAACGTTTGGCTATGGCAGCCTGGCCGTGTATACTGACCCTGTGGAGCTCCCGATATACAGTTTTGCTGGAAACAGTAGAGTTGAGGTACACATTTAATTCTGCCGTGATTTGGGCAGCTGTGGTTTTATGTTTTTTGGATACAATCCGGGTTAGCACCTGTACATCCCTTTCCAACAGCGTCCTTTTGGGTCCACAGTTAATCCTGTTGGATGCGGTTCGTCTTTCTTGGTAGTATGCTGACAGTACCCTGGATGCTGTGGCTCTTGATACATCACAAGGATTTGCTGCCTTTATCACAGATGCGCCAGCAAGACGTGAACCAACAATTTATCATTTTTTGAACTCCCATATGTCCCAATGTCTCCCATAATGTTATGTGCATTGCAATATTTTAACTTAACCTGATTATTAGACCTTCACATTCTTACTGGTGCAATGTGCAATTAATTAAGATTGGCCACCAGGCAGGATCAACTTATCCAGGAAACCTCCCACATTAAAATGAAAGGTGGTACAGTTTCATTGTCCAACCCCTGTAGTTTATGCCATTTACAAATCAGAGGTGGTAGTGTTTTCTTCTCTTAAAGGTTTAAACTACAATGTTTTGTTTTGGATATCCCAGTTTTCCTTTTTAAAGCATAAAATCTTTTTTTGTTTTGTTTACTTTCTCACTGCTGCTGCGTTCGACACAGGTGTAGCTGCAAATTCTTGTTTTAAAGAGGTAAATTACCATGGTAATATAAAAATAACAAAAGTTATTTATGTAATTAAGTTTAGCTGTTAGCATCACTTGATTTGGAGGTTTAAAAACTTTTATGTACAAAAACAAAAAAATGAACAGGTTTTAAGGCATGCGTCCTGAACAAATGCAGCATTGTTTAAGTGTCTATAACGCTACAGCAACAACAGAAAACGCCCCACCATCAATCAGGTTGCAGCTCACCAGTAAAACTGAGTGACAAAGAAGTGAGTTGGGTTTGATCTCGAACTTGATGAGGAGCGACAGAGTGTGCGGTTCCAACCATGTGACTGTCTGTCAATTTGTACTTTAACCGTTGTGTGTTTTTTTTATACCAAACTTTAACCTGTGAAACAAGAGGTGTGCAGCAGCCTTTTAGAATTACCCTCTTGAAATGACAATATTCAAACAATGAATAAAAAATAGAATTAAAAAAAACACATATATAACTAGTTTGAACAAAAAAACTGCACCATTCAAAGAGCACATCACTAACAAGTCTGGGTAAAGTTTACAGGAATTGATTTTTAAATGCAAATAAAAATGTGTTCCAATTACTGTAAATATGTTTTTAAGATATGCTTTTGAGAAATTATAAGTTTAAAAAGATAAACCAAAGTAATTTTTGGTGACTTTTAGTAGCAGATGCAACTGTGAGAGGTTATTATTACAGAGACAAGTATGTACCAGCAGAAAGGACGTCACCACCACACAAAAAAACAACAATTTTAGCTTAATGTTGGATACAATTTCAACATCTTCAAACAACAAGAGCGTGGTTTCAATACTCACTGGTTGGTCGGAGGTGCGGAGAGAGGAAACTCCAAATCCTCCTCGTCTCCCCAGTCCGGCAGGTCGTTCTCATCCATGGGGGGCGCAGGTGGCAGAGGTGGGAAGCTGACCGAGCCGTCCTGGCCCGTGGATGTGGGTGAACTCCGACTGGTCGGGCTCTCCGAGGTGGGAGACCCGCACACGCCGCCCCCCGTCCCTGAGTTGGCTCCTTGGAAAAACGATCCCGCCGCATCCCCGCCGGGCGCCGGGTAGACACTCGTGTCGGGGAGCGAGTCTGGGGAAGTGTTTGAGTGCTGGAGTGGGATCTGGTTCGGCCTTTGTCCCAGATCGGTGACTCTCACTGTGTTTGGCTTAGGGTAGTAGGGGAAAGGAGTCGTGTCCGGGCCTCCTTCACCTCCTGCCACCACTGTCCCTGTTGTGACCGAACCCGCATCCTCGCTGCTGACCTCCGTAGCCATCATGTTTTAAAAGTACGCAGAGGGGGAAAAGTCCAGAAGGGAACCTGCCCTTCCCCTCTGTCCTCGGAATAATCCGTCAGTGTTTGGTCTTCGTGGAAACAACGCAAAAAAAAGTTTGAGCGAAGACGAAGAGGAAAAACACACGCGCGCACGTTCAGCTAGCAAGCTAACGTTAGCCAACAGCTAACTTAGCTCCCTGGCTAACGCTAGCAGCGTCGAGACACTTGAGTTCTTGCTGACTAGGTCTTCATTGTTTCCCCGAGTTTAAAGTTCGCACAGAAGTACTACGAAGTAAATCACGCACAGTGTGTTTACAGAAAATACACGTATTCGGAATATATTATTTTTTTGTGTTTGTTTTGTTAAATCCGGACCTCACCCTCAGCACCAAGCAGACCACTTCTCGAGTGTTTTATTGTCACTGTGTGTAATCCCAGTCTTTTTTTCTCTCCAATGTTGTTGCTTTCTTTCGCCCTTAGTTCACTGTCTTCTTAAATAAAAACCGAAAATGTCCTTTTCAGCTGACGCTTTGTATGGTTTGTCATTTAAAGCTAAACAAATCGTTCTGTTGTTCAGAAGTTATGCTTTCTTGATCATTACCGCTAAATTCGCTGTTATTTCTGGGTCTCGGGGCTGGTGGCTCGCTGCCCGCTGCTGCTCTGCTGCTTTATCGTCCCTCCCTCCGCTTCTCGTCTTCAGTCACAAAGCAGACATTGCTAAGTGAACACCGAGCTTCCAAACTTCGGTCTATCTGGTCTTCAGCCACAAAGCACACATGCTAAGTGAACACTAAGTGCCAAAACTTCAATCTATATGGCCTATAATTACACTGTAGACATGGCTAAGTGAACACAGAGAGCTCAAACTTCAGTCCATCTCTTCTCATGTTACACTGGACACATGACTAAATAAACACCTGGTGCACAAACGTCTAACCATTTCGTCTAAAGTCAGAAAGCAGGCACGGGTTAGTGAACACAGAGCCCCCAAACTTCATTTCATCTGCTCCTCAATCACAATGAAGACATGGGTAGGTGAGCTCCGAGCCCCCAAATCTCAATGCATCCCATGTTCAATCACCCTGCAGACATTGCTAAGTGAACACTGAGCGCCCAAACTTCATTACATCTTTTCTTCAATCACGCTGCAGACATGGCTAAGTGAGCACCGAGTGCCCAAATTTCAATCTATCTGGCCTTCAGTCACACTGCAGTCCGAGATAAGTGAACGCCAAGCACCCAAACTTCATTCCATCTCCTCTTCAATCACAAATTAGACATGGCTAAGTGAACACAGAGCACCCAAACTTCAATCCATTTCACCTTTAATCATTTTAATTTGACAAATACCTACAATAATAGTGCCTCTCGCCCACTGTAAGCTGGAGATCGGCGCCAGGAGACCCCTGCGACCCCACAAGGATAAGCGGGTTAGATAATGGATGGATGGATGGAAATACCTAATAGTTATTAAATTATTTTAAACTATGTAACTGCTGTGTTGGAAGAGTTAACACAAACAAAACCTGTGTCATAGCATGGTAAAAATACTATTGATAAATTTATCTTGTTATATTTTGACATCCCATGCCTTCTAGCACCTCTATATGTCACAAAATTTCACAAACGTAATTGTTAATTGGATATAAAACTATTTCTAATCACTTATTTTACAAGATAAGTTTGAATGAGAGTTAGGTCACGAAACAAAAATCAAAAACTTATGAAAATTTCAAAGAGACCACTGCAAACATTCCAAAAGCTAACCATCTAAATTATTCGTAGCAACGGAAAACTAGATCTGCAAACTGTCATCAAAGACACTCTGTTATCTTTCTCATTTCACTTTGCAGTTCTGCACTTTGTGGTATTGTACTACCTTAAACCCCAATGGAAACTGGGTACTGGAAAAAATATATATAAATTGGTCTGCAGTTAAAAAAAAAATATCCAGATGATTTTCTACTAACTAATTCCACTCACCCCTAAAAAGAAAGTTTTGCCATAAATGAACTTTTCAATAATATGTATGTTTATTTTTTAGTGATCCTGTTATATCAAGAGTACATGCATGTTTGCACTTCAAGTTTACTTTTTAAGGTTACCCTTTTAGTCATTTTAAAGTCATTTACTCTTTACTCTGGGAAAATTAGCTGTGATAATCCATTGGAACGAGGTCATTAATTCTTAATCTCAGGATAGCAGCTTTACAAACTGATGTCACACTCAAGTCGTATGAAGGCTAGAAAGGTCATTTTGGTATTTCCTGTTAATAAGCCATGTGTCACTGTTGTTCCATTTCGAGGCATGCTCTCCTAGCAGCTGCTTTGTCCATTCCACCTCCATGCTGATCTACTCCGAAACAACTGGCACTGTAAAAAGGATACTTCAATGTCACTTCTTCTCTCAGCACTCACTGAAATTTGTCATTCCAAAATTAACCCTCATTTTTCAAACCTTACTTGTGTCGTCTATTTTTAAATACCAGTTTCACAGTTGGAAGAGTGAATGAAACGATTCTGTTTTCTTCCTGATCCTCTCTAATATCTGGCATTCCCAGCCTGATTCATTGTAAGCGAGCACAGAGACATCTGAAGAGAGCTCTCCTTCACATCTCTATCAACTGCTCAGGGAGACGATGCCTGTGTTCTCCACCAAAGCACCGGGATCCCCTAAGTCCAGTGACACAGAAGGTCATTGATGTGTCTATCTAAACCACATCACTGACTTGACATCTCATTATCACATTTTTTGGCATATCCATTTATTGAAGCATACACTGGAGTCTTTTTAAAAGTATTTCAATAACCTGACTTGTTTTCATTACGATGTCGATTCCTGCTCTTAAATGAAATATTCCAGCTTCTTTGCCTTTAGGTCCAGCAGTTCCTACTCCTCAGCTGACCTTATTTAGCGTTTTTATCATTGGGATTATGATCATCCTTCCCTGCATGGCAGCACAACTGGGTCCCATAGATCCTTCCTGACTGAGTCTAATGAGATTGCAGACAGGAAGCAGCTAATCGCTGTTCCTCAGCGGACATATAGTATAGAAAAGATCAACCCTGTACCTCTCATACAATGTGTAACAAAGGGGATTTCATAACTGTTAAGGGGCATTTAATCCGTGTCAGAAAGTGTTAACTGGCTTTATGTGCTTTTGGCTGCTCGTCCGTGCAATTGAGTTCTTTACTGCTCTTTGTGTATGTGTGTGTGTTACAGAATGAGAACATGCTACTGGCACTGACAGATGGTCAGGGGTGAGGGGGGGGGGGGTGGGCATAAACCAGAAATGTGTAGGAGGGATGTTCTGCTCTGTTTCCTCATAACCCCGTTGTCGGATATGAGTATGGGTGCTGATGTGAGCCTGGCTGTGTTGGCTCTCCTCACTGATGGTGCTCCTTCACATTTATGTTTTAATTACCTCTTCAGTGCCGTCATTATTTATATCACACATAATATATATATATAAATATATATATATATTTTTTATATGTTTTATGTTTATATTTCATTTATTTATATGTCTTGTCTTATAAAAGTAAATGAAGTAAGTGAATTAGTAAAAAAGTTTCTGACCTTATTGCCTAAGATCTTTTAGACCTCATTGTCACTTATGGCAGATAGGTCAGGCTGCTGCAGCAAACCCAGTTCAGTTATATATGGTTCTTCGTTCATCCTGTGTGGTTAAGGTGCTATTTTTCTTTTTAACTTGAATATGCAACATCTCCATCCGTCCTTCTGTTCAGACACGATGCAGTGAGAGAAGCCTTTTTGTTTTTTCTTAAACAAATCATCTTGATATTTGCTAACCTCCTCACCCCTTCCTGTCTCGCTGAATTCCGAAAGCATCAAGAGTGTGAAGTGAAGCACTCCCATGAACGCGTGGGTCATAAATGTGTGTTCATAAGCGATGGGTTCAGTGCACAAGCCCAGTTCAGTTCCCATTTAAGCCCTTTTAATCAGGATACGTGTAGTCACTTCGGGTCTTGTGTGAATAATTTACTGGATCCACATTAAAATTTATAAAAAAGAGTGAGGAGTGAGTGGCATATGGATGGATGGCGTGAGCAAACCTACCCTGAAATTAGTGGATGGTTTCTAAGCATTACTTACATTGCATTTATAAATCTTTCCTGTGCCATAATTAATGCTAACCGGCGGCCCAAAGCTTAATGTCATAGGTGAAATTAAAGATGATTGCATAAAATTTTAAGAAGGCTTTTGAAAAAATAAAATGAATTACACAAGCTCATGCTGGAGCATTTTACTATTGGGCTTGTTATAAATCTGTTTGGTTTAGCTCACATTATGAATATATCTTTTTTACAATTGCTGAATGCAACTCTGCAAACAAACACTTAAAAAAAAGAGCAATGCATATTTTAGGGTAAAGTTTGTGAAAAACTGTATTATTTCTCACCAACCCACCTCAGTTTCAGTTTTCTGTTTTGTGGTCGAGTTTGCACATAGTCCGGCCGTAAAACGAACATATTTTTAGTTGATTTCAGTTACCACTGGTTTGCGTTCATTTACTTTACATTTCTAGTTTTGAGCCAAATGCTTTGGGTTAAAGGAAGCATCATATGGAGTAAGATCAATGTCAAAAAGGTGTATGCAAAACTCTAAACATTCATATTCGTATTCATATGTCAATTTGTTCCTTGTACCCAAAACTCTGCTGAAATATTTGTGAGTCTGAAAGTATGAATCTAAAAGCTGTGTTTGCAAAGTCTTATGAATACAACTCAGATTATTACAAACTCCTATTTTCTCTGTGGACAGGAATTTAACTTTGTTGGTATGAGTAAAAAATTGTTACGATGACGTTACAGGGCAGGGTAATCGATCCGCAATCACATCAAACACAGCCCGCTCTGGGTGGAGCAAACACATGTTTACATAGAGATATATATTGATCTTACCTGTGATGCTTCACCTGAGGCTGTTGCTACACCGCTGTTGTCCACTGTCTACCGCTATCTTTAAATTTGAGCGGGCTGTGTTTGATGAGATCGCGGATCGATTATTCCTGCCCAAATGTGTGTTTGCATACCTCAAGCAACTCTGATCGTAGTGTCTTAACGCTTTCATTGGAGCACTCTCCTGTTTAAAAGTGCGTTGAATTGGTGAAAAATGCAAAGGAATACTATCTGCAGCAACATGATGTTGAGAGTCTTCAGAGGTTGTCTGTGGTTTACTTCTCTCATTGCCTCTCTAATGTTTTTCCTGGGCTGCCACTTCTGGTCCTAACAACAACTTTGCCTGGGGTCCTTAATTTTCTACTGCTCATTTGAGAGTTGTTTAAAAGGCCCCATGTTGCCACTCTTCAGATGAGATAGAAGAAGAGAGAACAACTTAAAACTGACCACCTTAAATACCTTTTTTTAAATTATTGGATAATATTGGATCTACAGGGGTTGGACAATGAAACTGGTTTTATATTTTTTTTGCATACAATCCAGGTTAGCACCCAAACATCCCTTTCAGACAGGTTCCTCTTGTGTCCACAGTTAATCCTGTTGGATGTGGATTGTCCTTTTTGGTGGTATGCTGACATTACCCTGGATACTATGGCTCCTGATACATCACAAAGAGTTTCTGCCTTGGTCACAGATGCGTCAGCAAGACATATCCTCTTTTGAACTCTGGTATTCACCTGAGGCTGTTGCTGTACACTCCGTAGTACTTTTTGGTTAGCGCTGTCGTTTCTATTCTATTCTATTCTATTCAATGTAACTGTAAAACATTTGATCTAAATTGGACTCCATATTTAAATTGCATTTACATTTTTTATTGATTGAAACCGATTTTTTTTGGATTCTGGACTTTAATCTTCCTCCAAAATGTCATGAGATAAAATATCTAAAAATAGACATTATAAGGAATACATTTTAACTACAGTAGCCACCATTTAAAGGCTGATGAGAAAAAAAAAATGCTGTCACTGTACTAAAGGGTAAGAGCTTGAGCTTGCAGCAGCTGCTTATGTGCACATATGGTCTGGATCGCGGTTAGAAAGAGTTGGGTGGACAGTAAGCACATGGTCCAAACAGTCACATTTCTGACAGGCACAGCGAAAGAAAGTTGGATTCTCTGTGTGTGTGGACCTCTAAAAATTTGCACCAGCTTTGATGCAGGAGAATGGGAAAGTCCGCCTTTGGAATATATTAGACACGATTTGCATCATTTTACTCAGACTTTACAGCAACCTCTGAACATCACATTTAGAGTTACTGAAACATCCGTCAAATACATCACCCACTCCAACATGTTCGTTAGACAAATACATTTGTTTCTTAATAAAATGAAATACAGTTGTATTTAGCTTTGCAAATAGTTGAATTACAGTGAAATAATTGTCTTTTTATGTGTTTGCAGGGGTATTTAAAAGGCTACAGAAAGTAAAGCTTGCATATTGTATTACTACATTGTACAGGAAATCAACTCTCAATGGATTATTAAGACAAATAAACTGTATCAGTAAAAAAAAAAAAAAAAACTCATTTAAGTTTAAAATACATGTTCCCCTTATCCTAGTCTAGAGTAGTTTCCAACCTTTTAGGTAAATCTATTGCTCAGAACTTCCTATTTTATGTGATGTGCCAATTTTCACAAGGAGGATCAATACAAGGAAGAGAGAAAAAAAACTAAATGATGGAGCCTTTTTACTGTATTAAAATGCAGCATATGGCTCAGTGCCAGGATCTGTGGTTGATTATAGAATGATGTCACCCTGGCACCAGTGGTCTAGGGTGGGTTGTTTTCCCGTCTAAGGATGCCATAAGGGATCAACAGCAGCTTCCAACAGAGCAATGGATGTCATTCAAGCTAACTCCTGCAAAAAGTTGTTTATATACCGTAAGTCATAAAACAAGACTGTGGAAATTAATAATATTGGCCTGCAGTACAAGAGTTAAGGAGGTTGTGCATGAATTTCGTATGACTAATAATAGCTTAATCCCGAACAAATACAAGTGTCTATTAATGGTATCATTATATACAGGATTATTGAAGATTTACTTAAGTGTACTGACAGATTTAGTACATACTTGTTTTATGTTGGGGTTTCCTTTAGTCCCTTTTTAGCTCAGAGCTACAGTGTGTTGGCTGGCTGCTTCATATGATGAGTCACTGCCCAAATGAGGTTATCCCATCAGCTCAGATATGTGAGCAGAAACCATAAGCTCCTCACTGCCCAGCCAAAGCTATCAACAGCTGAGACATAACACACCCCACTAACTGTCCACCGACTGCATGACATCATTGCTACTCCTGGGTTTTATATGCGTGTATGAGGGATTACTGTCTCGTCAGGGATATTACAGCTGCCGTTCCTGTTCTTAGCTATTACTTTAATATAGACATACATTAATCAAATCCCTTTAGCCGGTCTTCTCTGTTTTTCGTTTCATAAAAAAAAAAGATAGAATCCCTTTCCTCCACTCTCTTGTCTGTCCCCCTGTTCCTTCCTGCCTGCCTCAACTCATTTTTGGCCCTGAGGCTACACGAACATGTGCGCCACAATCTGCACCCTCTGTACTCTGCTATGTCCTCAGGCCTCCCCATCACCATGTACCCTCCCTTTCGTGCTTTTAGGTCCTTCTGTTTAATTCATAAGCTTCCTGTGGCTCCTGTCATGTCTCATCGGGGCCACTGGAAGGCAAGCTTTAAATAATGGAGCATCCCCAAAGACATGTTCAACGCTAACTTGTCACAGCACTGCAACCATACGGTCCCATAGAAAGCTCACAGTAGCCGTCTGTGCATTCTTGCTTTTTATAGCATGTTTTTTTTTAAAGCTCATAATTAATATAAAGATTTTCTCACATATTGTGTTAATACAGTAGTCAGTGAGAAAACAGTTTGTGTATCTTGGCACATTCTGTGTTTGTTCCCTTAAAACAGATTTCCTCTTATATGGGAAATTGAAAAAAAAAGAATCACATCAGCTATGTTTTAGATATACAGGTGCACCTTAATAAATTGGAACTTGATCAAAATGGAAATTTCTTTCAGTAATTAAAATCAGAACGCAATACCACCATTAATTTACAGTATAATTACAGACTGTTCTATATTTCGGAGGTTTATTGTTTCTAAGTTTAACGATTTTTGCTTACAACTAATGAAAAAACCCAAATTATTTTGATGAGACTACTTTTTTATTTTTTTATTTTGATCCATATAGTGTATAGAGGATTTTTAGTTATTACTTGGCCAGGGAACCTTTTGAATTACTGTAACAGTGCAGAGTGGTATGGAGCCTCTGGCTCTGCTAAGGTGTTGAGGTGTTCCTTCCCAGGTGATTTATCAGGGGCCTTCTCTTCATTTTCACCTTGTTGACTACGCTGTTTCTCTTCTTTATCTCAACCAAATGCCATCCTCTTTATGATGACAAATGTCTTTATGATGTTTACATTCTTTTTTACATGAAAAATGTCGACTACTGTCAAGTTGTAAATGTCACGTTGTGATTCTGTTGGTTACAACACAACATTTCCGTATCAAAAATTATATACTTATTTAGCAAGAAAAATGCAGTTTGGTTTCAAGTTTGGGTTTAATCACTAATATGAATTACCAATTCAATGATATTCTAATTTGCTAAGATGCTGCTCAGGGTTCCACATTTACTTTCAGTGTGTTCAGATGGCACCTATTTAATTTCCTTTGGCAGTTTAACTTACTACATACCCGATAAAACACGCCACTACTTTTGTCTCTAACAAGGTTAATGTCCTCTCCCTGCTACAATCGTTACTATTTATCATCTCTGGGTGTTTTATTGACATTTTTACCAAAGAGGGGGAACTAAAAAACAACAACATACTTTTACTGATCTGCTGCAGACTACCTCCTTAAACCCAATAACTAGATAAATCAATCAATTTAATGGTGAGCCAAAATAAGAAACCAGAGTATGGTAGTAGGAAGGAAACATATTTAATTTCCAGAGGCTTGACAGTGACCTGCTCATTAAACATAGTATTGATGACCCTCAGATATGAAAAGCACGTTCTACATGCATCAATAGATGCATGAAGAGTTTAAATCTAATTTTGTGTTTCTACCTCTGTGTGATGTAACTATTAGCAGTTTTTAATGCATCAACAATATTACGAAAACCTAGACTTAAAATAGAGTGGAGTAAAAATCAAACTTTAGCCTTTTTACGAAACTGATTAAAGCTTATTTTTTTCTTTTTGTTTTCTTAATTATGATTGCTCTAATAGGTTCAAACATTTCTAAGAAAAATTGATCAGCTTTATATAACATAAAAAGCCATTTAGATAAAAGACATGGTCATCAGTCAAACACAAGAGGTATGCGTTTTTCATCATTATATGCTGATGTTTTCAAAACCATTCCAGCTTCAATGTGATGAAGCTAGGTATGAAGAGATCAGCTCCCATGGGGCCAGTTGGGGGATTTGTCTTACGCCAAGCAGAGGAACGATGGAGGATTAGACACTGCGATGAAAAATAAGGGCGCTTCAGGTGAGGAAATCTAGGACAAACCTTTAGTATATGAGAAATATTCATCCTCTGTGCTCAATCCGTGTAACGACTGCATCAAACAGAGAAAATAGCAGTTATTTTTGGTACGGTAAGCCAATATCAACTCATTTGTTAATCTGTTCTTTTGTGATTCAAATCTGTGTTGAGAACACTTTGCAAAAGTATTCCATTTTGAATTTTTTACACATTCTTGCTAAGTTACAACAAAAAGCTTCTAGCTGTTTTATTAGAATCGTATGTGATGGAATAACAAAAAGAGAATGATACATGGTTTTCACATGGTGTACAGTATTATAAAAATATGCGACATCTGGTGTGGATTTGTGTTATAATTAAATTCTGTCTAACTGTAACCCTAATTTTTTAGAGAAAACAAAAGCAAACAATTGAGTACGGTAAGAGAAATTTTTAAGAACAAATAAACCATAAAGACCAATGATCAAAGCAGAGAGGTCAGAGATAAAATTGTGACAAATTTGAAGCAATATTAGGATGTAATGTAATATCTCAAGCTTTGAGTATAGCACAGATCATCCGCCATCGTAAAGCAAAAAGAGTATGGCACAAATACAAACATACCAAGATATGTCCACCTATCCAAACTGAGAGACTGAGCAAGGAGAACATAAATACGAGGCAAGACTTTCATAATAACTCTGCAGCGGGTCAGATACCCTGAAGAAAGCTCTCCACAGTTGTGGCACAAGGAAAGTAACCGTTTAAAAATGTTTTCTTATAAGACCAAAATTTAAAAAAATATTTAAAAAGTAAATAACAGTGGCTTAAATTCACTATTGCTGAGGGTTGTGACCATCTTCCTAGAGACACACATAAAAAAAGTAATATTATCAATTATCTGCCTTGTTGGCGGAGTCCCTTAATCTTATCCAACTAAAATGAAAGTTTTCCCTCTGTTTGTTACAACTTTCAGAGATTGAAAATAAAGCAGCAGAATGATTTATGGAAATTCTTGATTTTTTTTTAATGTACTGTTTTCTATTAATGGATGAATTTGTACAGGATTCCTAATTTAACCGAAATAATGTTTTTTTTTTCATGAAGCAGTATGGTTTTGTCATTACTCTATGGACAGGAAACGTTTTTATTCCTCCCTTTTTTAACAAGATCTTTTACAAAATGAAAGAAACCGTACTGAACACTGTTTAGTGTCTGTGCTGTTGTTCAATGTAGCTGTTTGAATGTACATCCAACTTTCCAACAAGAGCAAAGTAAGGATAAAGTAAAGATAAAAACAGATTCATGTCTGATACTATATTATATACTATAATTCCTTCCTTCCTTCCTTCCTTCCTTCCTTCCTTCCTTCCTTCCTTCCTTCCTTCCTTCCTTCTTTCGGCTCCCCAGGTCACTGGCATCCAAAAATTTTTGTCACGATAGGATGCAAAGCTTTACATTTAGTGCTGATCCACTGAGTGCCTCCCCACATTAGTCTTTTCTTCAATCACAGTAAGAAAGGTTTACGAAAATGGCATGATAAACAGTAAACAAAAACAAAACAAAACAGACAAACAAAAAAACAAAACAACCTAACAGTAGGCTATGTAAAAAAAGCAAGGAACAGTGTGTAGTTTTAAAATGGTTTGGTTTGTGTAAATGGACCTTTTAATATATTCATTAGCTGTAAGAAATCCTTAAAGTTAGCTGGACTAAACGTTGACGATATTGCTGTGTGTGTACATGATCTACTTAATGAGCTATGTTTTTGAATTGACTTACTGAAATTAATGTACTTTATTATGATATACAAGGTTATCAGGATGCATTCCAATTTCAAAAGCTGTAACCTTAATATACTTAAATAAACCAATTAGAAATCATCTCATTTTCTTTTGAAATGCGCATTGATTGTGAATAAATTGGGGTAAATATTTATTGCTGTCAATTTAACACATTTTTTGTGTCCGTTTTAAGACAACTTTCAAAGATTCCCATTTTTCATCCAAATCTGAGCCCTAGTACAAAAAGGTTTGGATTTGGCTTCCTCTTCTGGTCACAGTTGGAAACTAAAAACAACAAACATTTTTCTTGTTTTTAGTTTCTCTATGCACTAAAGGGTAGGAGCAATAGGATTTGATCTCATATAAAACATCTGTAGATGTAAATAACTAGGCATTACATGACAATTTCTTGCCTTTTTATTCATGTTTAACATAACAAAAATACATCTACCTCAGCTTAAAGGATCAACAGTGCTAACAATCCCAGTATTTCTAGGCGAGTAAGAGACATGGGAAAGATCAAGCTCACACGGTCACTGTCATGTGCTCCGATGGCTCTGTGGAGAGATGGAAACAAAGAGACTCTGTAGCTGTTAGAACAAGCAGACATAGTACACCGGATCACATGTTCAGAACCAGTTAGTTTTGAAGCAGCAACCTACCAAAAAAAGAAAACCTCTGTCAAGCCAAAAGATGGCACTCTAACATTAAATTGTGAGGCCGGGCAGATGGAAGACTTAGTCCCATCATTGGAGTATACATTCTGATAGCAAGACATACAATACATTTCAAAAATAACTAAAAATTACCATTACAAACTGTATGCATTCACTGAATGTAGTTATTGGTATTTTAGGTGGTATGCCAACACAAAGTGAAATGCGGTCGTATGGAAGGAAAACAATGATTCATTGGTTTGGATTAATACATACAAGTGTTAAGAAAATGACTCAGATTTGCTTTATACAAAATTAGTCAACAAAACGTGTTGGTAAACAGAAAAGGATGAGCAGGAGAAGTCAGACATAATATTCTGGAGAAATTTAAAGCACAGTTAGGTTACAAAACACTATCTAAAATGCTCTATACAAATTAATTGAAAAGTCACTTAACATGAGTTTCTATAGCCTAACCCTAACCCAAACCTAACCATTACCAGTGCTTGCCTACATCTATCCTTAACTTAATTCACATCATGGTCTTAACCTAACCCCTGACCCCAAAACAGCACTTCTCCTCCTGGGTCAGACGGAAGTTCTCATTGGCTAGTTAAAACAAAGACACACATGCACACAGAAGAAGCCTTGCAATGTAAATACGGCTTCACAGAATAACTGTAAAAAAGGTTTTTAGCAAACAGTTGTGGTTGGACAAGCGAGAGTGCACCATATGCAAATTATACATATGATATGTTTCAATTCCTTACAGGAAATCTAAAACTAAAAGATTAAGAGGATAGGTCTCCTTGTTTGAGTTAGTATGTTTGCGTTAGTATGTCTTTCATTTATTTTATTCCATTGAAAAATCAGAGCTATTTTGAAGCTGGATGTTGTGACACAAAAGAGGTCATATATTTAACATTTAATGGTATTTATATTCCTTAAAAAGTTGCATAATTTTTTTACAGAAGTTTTTCTGTTTTTCACCACGGGGTTAAAAAATCCCTATAAAAAACCAAGAGTCTGGTTTCATCTTGGTAGCAAACAGGGTCTAGAATAACACCGGAAACAGGAAACAAAGGTTACAACGTTCTTGGGGAAAACTTTTGAGGTAACATTAGGAAGGCTTGACAATAGCATATACAGTAGGTTAAGTCTAGTGACTGGCAACCACCTCCTTTTATCCAGGAGACAATGAGCCTAATGATTGTGCACACCTCCTATTTATCTGGAACAATTTTTATTAAATTATACTACCGTGGTATAATGTCCTGGTCAAGGTACAGAAAAAAATACACTCACGTTGCTCTTTGAAATTTTAAAAACCTTTTAGCATTTGCTCAGTTTTTCTGTTTTGGTATATAGGATAAAACCCCAATAGACTGAAATTTAAAGTCTAAAAGAGTGTAAATACTTTTTCAGCAGACTTTATCTGGGGTGCTGATAAGGGTGATGTGCAGTAAAAGAGGGCAGGAGCAATATAGCAGATGCATTTTACAGCAAAATCCTCTGCCGAAACCATTATTATTCTGCACATAAACATTTGGTAACCCCAAATAAAACTTGCGATCCACATTCCCGGTTTTTGTGTCCTCTTGTTTCACTAACAATGTGAAATAAAGGACATACATAACGACTTTACTGTTTGACTCCCGCTGTTGTAAAATTTCCTCTTGCCCGCTCTACGGAGCAGTAAATAACAACTAATTGTGCAAAAGCTTAATTAAATGACATAAATTCTGTTTACGACATTTGGCTTTTAGAGAGCAGTTCAATCATGGCACAAAGAACGAGCCCGGCATGCATGCTTCTCCCACTCCCTGTGTAGATGGGACATAGAGCTGTAGTGTGGCTCTTACTAATATCCTTTTCTGTTAAACTTTGGGAAATTGGAGTAATAATTCATCTCATTTATTATAATCTAAATGGGTTTCTGTCTGTTTATGAGGCTATCAACTAAGCAGCCTTGGTATTCCACAACACAGATAACTCAGAGGACTCAGTCAAGCATTCATCTCCCTGCGACCCAATTAGAATATATTTAATCAGCAAAAGCAGTGGATCACATACACACAGAGTTAAGAATTTCCCCGTATTTGAAAATATGCAAACAAGTCCTCAAATTTGATGGACATTTTAAAATGCAAAGAGAAAATTGCATTCCTCTGTCGATTCATATAAGCATTGTGTCGACACAGGACCTATCACAGAACCTGCTTCCATCTATTTGTCTCAGCAGGTTTCAACCAGCAAATACAATATCCTGTGATTGATCGATATTACACTGAGCTGGGTTGAATGTTGTTTCAGCACCGTTGACTTCGGCAGGAGTTGCAGCTGGAGATTACGTCGCTGATTGCATTTCAATTTTTAATGGGATGTGCCAGAATATCCAAAGTTCTTACCGGTGAGTTCAGTCAGGGTGTTTTACACCATTAGCGACTCTCACAAAGACAAATTGGTCACATTAGCAGCCGCCTAATGTTCACTCATTTGTTATTTGCATTAATAAATTGGCATATATTTGCTCTCCAATTTTGAAATTGCACAGCAAGCATCATCCTTGTGGAGGACGATGCATTTTCGGAACCCCAGAAGTCATTTGAGTGTGCACTGAGGTTATTCATCTCTCTGTGGGACTGAGCTGGCTTCTTTTGGATTCTGTGTAATGTATGAAGACACGGCAGGTGTTGTAATAACTTTGGTTTTCATGCTAAATACACATTTGCATTCATTACAACGAGAGTGTTATGTAAGCGTGTGTGACACAAATGGATGGATCTTGAAGTTTAGTTTAGGATATAGGTGATTTAGCTCATTGCTGCGGGATTCCATTGTGTCAAGCAATGGCATGTCTGGCTGGTAAAAACATAAATGAAATTTTTTTCTGTCATTAGGTTGCCCAGTATTTTGAGCACAGCGTAAACAATTTAAGAAAAACATTCCTGTAACTGTAGCTGACCAATGAAATCGGCATCTGTTGTGAGATTTCTATTCGGCACAAAATCTGGACATTGTCTTAGAATAATTTTTCCGCAAGTTTTTTTTCCACAATCAACTACACAAAACAACCATTTTTTTCAATTAATTTCCATTTCAAGCTAATTTTGAGTAATTTGCCTTTATTGCATTCCTACAATAAATGGTTTTACCATAACAATTTGAAAATATGGTCGTAAAAAAAAAGTATGTTCTGGAGTACAGATTTCTCCTTTTTATACCTAAATAGGTCATAAAAACAGTAAAAAAATGTAAAAAAGAAGCTTCCCCCAATTTTAAATAACTGGTTGTGCCATACTAAATTGCATCAACCACCATCAAACATTTTGAATTGTTTTAATCTAGCTACCATGAAAGGTTGTCAAGCATGAAACACATGTTTAAAGTAGCAACACAGCATTTGGGTCCAGACCTTGACCATGGAATTCTACAGCCTGATTCTTTATGTTGTTTTTTTAGAGGTATTTACAGGTGGACATGCTGTTGTGCTTTGGGTTATTGTAGAGAGGAAGGTTTCAGGATTTCTAGAAGGTTTATCACCTCATGAAAAATCAAAGCATACCCAGACTATTTCACTTCCACCATCATGTTGGACCGTGCAGAAGACGTTGTTGTAATTGTCAATGTAATTTATTATGTTGATTAATTGCTTAGAATCTCAACAGCACTGTCGGCATAACTATAGCAGAACAATGCGTGATATCACTGAGCTTCACAAATGTTTTTAGAAGCAGCTTTCATGCCTGTGTGCTGAGTTTAATATACAGAAGTGACTGAACAACTTCAATTGAATGATTTTAATGCATTAGAAAACACATTTGGTCATACATTTTTGGTAAAACCTACAAAACTTTGTTATTCTAAGTAGAGTTTATTTAAAACATTGTTCGGATTCCTGAAATATATAAAGATAAGGATCTAAATCTTGCTTTTTGGAAAGCGTGAGATGCTCACTCAGATTGGCATTTATAATAGAACCACCTTTGAAACCATTCATCATCAATTTCAACATTTCAAATGGAAAATCATACACAACAATTAAAATGTATTCATAACACTTTTGGTGGGTCACAATGGAACATGAAAGGAAAAGGCAGAGAGCTGTAATGTTGGAAGTTCCGAGGAGAATCAAGCAAACCATTGAAAGATCTAAATCATCTCTGTAGTAATGTGCACAATGAATAATTCACCAGCACAAATGGTACTGTTCTCACTAATACATCTTGAGCTTTCTCTCTGGCACACCATACAGTCGTGAAGCAGCCCATAATTGCTCAGGGCATGAAATAGTACTTAAAGCCCAGAACGATGTAGATCAGGGTGCAGCGTGCACCACAAAATGACAGGCACAACCAGCGACTAGTCCGTCATGCTAACCTCTTTACACTTGGCAGATGAAAAAGTTAAAGGCCCATAATACTGTGATGCTGCTTGCACTTCACTAAGAGTTATATTCAACATTCACCGTTGGCAAAAGAAAAAAAGGTGAGAACAAGAAAGAAACTTCTGAGTCTCAGGGAATAGAATTATAGCTTTAGATAGAATTTAATGAAGGTGCATAAAGTGGACAGTTCCGTATTCGAGACCTCAATGAACTGCTAGCTGGGAGGAAAGGAATTGCAGCCAAGAGGGTTGCGAGGAAGGCTTTGATCCGGCTGGAGCAAATCTTTAAACTGATTTGAGCGTTCACGGTGCAGAAATGGCAATGTGGTTCTTTTTTTTTTTTTTCTCAAACAGTGAGATAAACGATTTCTCACATAATAACCAGAGCTTTAAGACTCAGAGATCATGTATTAGCGGGGAGAACTCTACAGTAATGTTCAAGTTGCCTTCTTTATGGTCTTATCTTCCTCTGTGGAGAAGCACGTCTGAGCAGCGCCAGTCAAACCCCCCCCCCCCCAAAATGATGTCCGGTGCTCAAAACACCAGCTAGCCTTCAGCCCCACTTCTGTGTCTCAGTGGATTATTATTGTGTGAAGCTATTTTTTGAAAGGTCAAAAGAAGCAATTTGTCTCTTTGCTGTTTCAATCTATCCTCTGCTCTAAATCTCACTGCCGTCTGGGGGAGAGGACAGAATAGCCCGTACAGTCTCCCCCAAACTACCTAAGACGCTCCTTTTTCCTCCCTCGTTTCGGCTGTTATTCACTTTGCTGCTCAATTACATGTAAATTAATGTGAGAATGCACACTTTGTTTTTGAGTTTTATCATTAAGAGGCCACACGCATGGCCATAGCTCACAGTGTAGTTTCACGCTGCTTATTTCATTTCTCTCATGGTAAATCTCGGCCCCCACCAAGCTCATGTATTTTTTATGAATATGCTTTGCCTTTGCAGGGGAAAGGAGAAGAATAGTGGGGGGAAAGTTAATCGGACATTCAGTCACCTAATTTCTTAGCACACTAACAAAGATTTGCCCCTCTATTGAATAGCAGCTCTACTTTTCCTTTTAACTCCCAGTACGGTGCATTTTCTGCTTCTGCAGCTGGTGGTGGATATTTGATTCAACATTTCCAGAGTTCCCAAACTCCCCATTGCTTGTTCTCTCAGACCTGCTGATCAGATAACTGCTGAAGAGACTTCAGGGACATAATGTTTTTGGAGGACCAGCTGGCTGGATGCTTGGCTACGGTGTAAAGTCACGAAACCTAACCATCACTTATTAGTTTTTTTTCTTTATTTGTCTTGTGTATTATTCTGAATTTAAGTATTTTTGCTCTCACAATTGAGTGCTTTATTCAAGTATACGCAACTTAAGCAGATGTTATGTATCGACAACAAACCTCAAAAAAGTTAATTACATTTAAACGTTTCATATTTTCGTCAATGGAGTCAACTTGTGTAAAAGTATAATTTTAAAAATTAAAATCAGCGTAATGTGAACCAGGAATGACAGCAGGGATTAGGTTTCTGAGGTTTTCAAAGTAGGGTTAGATTTAAAACATTATCCCATAATTGAATTTACCCAAAGACTATTTTTCAGACCTTAATCTAAATGTAGGAAGAGAGTGGCGCAACCAAAGAACCTACTGACACATTGAACTATTAGATTTGGCATGAATTGCATTAAGCCATCTGGTCAACAGTTTAAATTGGAGAGATTGTTGACAAGAAAATTTGGCCTATATTACTGGAGAGTAATAAGAAGCTCCATTTGCTGTTTACCACAAACCATATAGAAAACACAACAGATGATCTGATCAAATCAGGGTAAAATACAATTTTTTTTCCTGCATATCTCATATAACGCATGAAGTTTACATGATGCTTTATGCTGGTCAGTCACAAAGACTTCAAATAAAATACAATCAGTTTTGTAATTGCAACATCAGAACATTAAAAGTTCCAAGGGGCATGAATACTTTTACAAGGATATTATATCTTTGTATATGTTGAAAATGTGGCTTTTTTTTTGTTAGATCGAATGCAATCCTCCTGGTCCGTACATAACTATACAATAATAATGTGAGCAATCACCGATATTTACCTTTTCATTTCTCCAGACTGTAAGTGGCTTAATGTGAAAACACAGTGTTTAAACTTTAAAAGCTTTCTTAGGAGACTCAGTTAATGTTTTTTTACCCTTTCTCATTTATGTGTCCCTGAATTAATGGAATGTAAATTAGATTTATTCTCTATGAATGAGTCATTAAAGAAAAGGCAGAGGTTAAATACAATGGTGGAGGGCAACGTTTTATTAGACAATCTTTTCCCACTCTGTAAGGAAACTCTTTCACTTCCTTGCTACCTTTTTTGAATAACTAAAGGAGAGAAGTGATTATGCTGATAAAAATCCCACTCTTTTTTTAGAGAGAGTCCCAGAAAAACTTCTTAATATCTGTATTTCTGCTGTGACCCCTGATTACTGGATGATTTTTTTTTATCTTGTACTGAGGTGTTTGACAACAGGAAAGGCACTGACAAGCAAAGTGTAATATAATGCCATTTTAAACAGCTTAACAACAACCTTCGAAAATGCAATTAACTTCCCAGGCTAGGAATCCAGGACGAGGACACTTCAGAATAAAAATTGCTTTTTAAGTTAAACAGCCTAACTTAATTGTGTTAGCAGACTTTGAAGCTAGGTAAAATCCAATTTTCTTCTTTAAGAGACCATAGCTGCATCAAATTAAGCCTGCATACTGTGCTCAACCTATTGCAAGGAAAATTACACCAAAGTAATGAAATATTATGCCGTGGCCAACGGGGGGAGCTTTTCAAGGATAGATGACAACATTTATATAGAACAAGAGAACTCTCTAATATGATGACACTGCATCAAGATAATACTGCTGAGAATGTGTTCATTAAGGGCTTACAGCATTGGGCTAGATTGTCTCGGTAAATGATGAAACAGCTGTGAAATTCTTGAAATGTGTGGCTAAAGGTCTGTGTGGGGTTACTCCTCGCATTAGACCTACTGTTCCGAGCTTTTAAAACTTGAATTCACTGCTAGGGGATTTGGGTTTATTGTTACTTGTGTTCCTGGAAATATTTTCTTCCCTGTTATCTGCTTCACCTTTTAGAGACTGTTCTTCCACTGTTCATAATTCAGCCTTCATAAGATCTCTGGTGTTGTCTTGCTGGTTTTGCTTTTGGAGCCTCCAGGAAAAGAGGAATATATGCTCTCTTACTCCTGGAGGCTCTTTCCCTCCCTCAAAGTTAGGACGAAGCTTTCCCTTCAGTTATGTTTTATTAAATCAGATCATGAACACTTTTTGGCGGGTACGCTTGTTGAACTTTTCCCCATTTTGTTACATACCACCGTTGTATTTTACTCACATTCAGGAAACAATTCTAATGTTGACTGACATAGTGTCACCTAAAAACTAAATAGATTTAATACATCTGTTCAATCTATTTGTTGTCTGCTGTCAAGACATCCAGTAGTCATGTTTTCTCTACTTCTGACCTTTATGGAAGACTGACAAGAAGTAAACTGTTGTTCAAAGAGAGTTATAAAAAATATATATATTCAAGATTTGTCACGTTATCCACAAGAGACAGTAGCTATGGATAGTAGTCTGGTTTAAATTCAAACTGAGCTTACCTAGTATTTTTGGAAAATGCTCGAGGTAGTGGTATTACTATGCTGTGAGCTGTTTTCTTTAGTAATTATTTAAGTTATTCAGGACTATAGTGGAGGGTTTAAAAAGCCACATGTTGCGGACCCCTCATTTAGACAAAGACATTATCATGTGTTACTATGCAGGTTCATCTTATCTGAAATATTTTTACAATGAACATACTGGTGGTTGGTTTTCTTTCCAAGATACATTGTGCTTGTCAATCACATAAAGTTGACAAAATGTTGAAAATGTGAAAAGAGCCACATAGGAAAGTTCTAATCGAGTCTTTGTGTTCAATGATTTGTTGGTTATGATTTGTTGGTTATAAGTATTGTCTGACTGTCCATTGTTTTTGTAAATGTCAGGATTTTCTCTCAGTCTCTCAGTGGCCTCTTATGTAGAGTCCAGTGAGAAACACGTTTTTATTTGAATATTCTCTGGAAAGCAAACAACAGCATAATCCATTGATCTCCTTTTTTGGTTCTTTACTTTTGGAATTAACTATGAATAAAAAAAATGCTCCTCTAAAGATGAAAAGCCAAGGGTGGAAAATTGAATGTCCTCTGCTTTATCCTCAATGTTCTGAAAGTGTTCTGGTTCATCCTAATACAGATTCTGCAATTTTTTTGTTTAAGTAAAGCTGTCAAGAAAAATACATCCATCTCTCATTTATCTGTTCTTCTTTGTCCATATTTTACATGTCAGAAGACGCCCATTCCCACCAACTCTCCAAATTAATCTGGGGTTATGTATTGTAAAGTAATTAGCATAAGCAAGTAGAATCTCATTTTAAGCTCCACCCATAATTGCATATCTTGACCTTTTCTACCATTTTGAAAAAGGTTACTGAGCCCATGGATAGTATGGTTCCAACATAAATCTACATGCCAGTGCTCAAATCAGCAGGTGTGATTTCATCAGTGAAAGGCTTTTCTCTCCAAGCCTTAAAGATTCATAACTGCAAAAAGAAACAGGGAAATGTAACCCTTGCTTGGTAAACTGAATGATTAAATGAGATGGAGAATTCTGTAGTGGTCGACATCCTTGTGAAAAGTGAAAGGCAATTAAAGTTGAATGACAGGAAGTATCACTGGAGAACGTCATGTTCTTGATCAAAAATCTTTACTGATAGCACATGTGGGGTTTTGCGAAGGTTTTCAAACAACAAGTTAAATTAATTTTGACAGCAGTGAAACGATGGACATATGTGAATGACAAACGGTTTGCCCGTTTATTTATGTTTTTTCTATAAGTGTAAATCTTTCATCGACCCCCTATTAAATCACTGTTAAGCTAAAAGCAGCTCTACTAACTTCAAGTTTGTAATTTAAAACACAACATAATTTATGTTCAAGTCCTTAAAAAGAGTTTAACTATACCAGTAAACAAGTTAATGCATAACACTGGAAATTAAACAGGACAACATAGAACATGCAAATCATTGAAAATAAAAATTTAATTGTATTAATGTCCAACTTGATAAAACCATTAGATAAAATTTAAGATGACCCAAAACAGTGTCCTGCTGTTATCTGAAATTAGATCTAATACAACACAAGAACATAGAATGTGAAATTTTATAAAACAATAAGTAATAATGTGGTACAATACAATACAGTCTAAGAGGGCCCAATTCAGTATAAAAGAAAACAATACGATAGTCACTTCTGATATTATGTAATAGCGTATAAGTTGAAACACTACAGTGCAATTTATTACCGTACAATTGGAAACAGTGCCATTCAGAATGGTAGGATGCAATATGATGAGATGCTGTTAGATTAAGATGATCCAATCTAATATGATACAATACACTAAAATGAAATCTAATAAATAAGAATGAGATATAACAGAATAGTATGATGCAATGTAATACAACGCTGTGTGATGCAATACAATTCAAGAAGGCCCAAAACAATGAAATACAAGATAAGATCAGATTGGATAAAATATGATAAGATATACAAAAGAATGTGATGCAATAAGAAAGTATGCGATACAATACAATGTGGCTTTTTTTAAATGAATTTTGTTTAGAATTTGGTGCTTTCACTGAGCCTTGATTCAGAAAGGAAAAGTAAAAAAAGCCAAAATAATCAAAACAAATAGTAAATTAGCCTAACAGAGCTTTATAGTCAGAGTACTGGCCACCATGTGGTTCAGCACAGCTTTGAATGGTACTATTCACTGACTGAATTCAGCCCAACAGCGATTGCTCCTCTTTGTTGCATCCAAACATCTGCTCTGTGAAAGGGACATCCTGGGGGAGACTGGTCCACAGAAAAAATAAACCATTCTTAGTGCCCTGCGCCTCCCTCAGCCCTTGCATCCCTTTCTAGCCTCTATGGACAGACAAAGGCAATTCTTTCACATTTGCCCTGCACCAACAGTGTTACCCTTGTCACTTGTATTACATCTTTGTGATGCTCTGTATCTGTATTTAAAGGAAACAATCATCCCCTGCCATGTTGCCAAAAAAAAAAGGCAAAATATGTTTGGACTTCAATTTTTCCTCTTTCTTATAATAACAATAAGTTTATGAATATTTTTCCTGCCCTGAGTAACACATTATTAATGAAATGTGTGAAAACTAAAATTAGGAATAAATAGCCAATAAAAATGTTGATTTCAGCTGCATGGAAATGTGTTTTGTGATCCAAAGCACTTACGAGTTTGTCTTTCTCCAGATGGGGGAGCTCTCAGGCTACCCAGGAGCACTATAATTCTGCCTAACTGTCCTGTTTCTGTATCTCTGTACCTCTGTCCAGGGATACTTCAGGGCTACACAGCAAATTGTGCAAAAATGGTAATCAGAGCAGCAAAAAAACATACATCGTGCTTACTCTCCGTTTGTGTTTGTTTGCATGAGAAAACAGCATACAATTCCTCCACTTGTGTATATGCAAACCTTTTTCTGCCATATGTGTCTGTCAGCACCTTTCTGCAGCCTTCAGTACATCTGTATGGCAACAGTGCTTGGTCTTGCATATAGCTTTGCTTCATGTTTAATAGACCTAAATCAAAGATTAAGAAAAATAAGCAGAATGTTTGAATTATCAAACTTGTGTATGCGTTTTGTTCGTTTGTCAACATGTTGTTTCTATGTTTAAAGTTTCTGTGCAGATTTACTTGAAACCACATTTAGGAGTCTCATTCTGAGCATGTATTCATGCAGAAACGCGTGTAAATATGCAAGTTCGTGGCAGATGCCTGTCAGGGCAGGTTGAATTTCTGCTCAGTAATAAGGGTTAGAAACCACTGGGGAGCAACAGATACAGTTTCTGGCTGAGGAAAGGTTGCAATATTTTTTCTCAGTCTGTGAAAGGCATTCAAAAAAACCATAGCAGAGTAAACAACCTCAAATACTTAAAAAATAAAAATATAATTTTTCTTTTCTCCACAGCCATCTTGACTCTATTTCTGGTAGTCTAACATTGTCAGACTTTCTCTTTCAACCACATATCCTTCACAACACAAATCAATGGGGATGTTTCATTTGAGTAACAAATACACAAATAAATGAATAAATGAATAAATGTTCCAAATCCAATCTTTGAGCCATCAGGCTCCAAAAAGGCAAGCTCTGGTGTAATTGAAAGATATGTTGGCTAATCATCAACTTCTCGCTATGCAATTACAGCTTCTGGCACATCTGATAAATATATGTAAAATGCAATAAATAAGAAATAATTTATTCAATATTTATTGTGACAGCATTAAAACAAACAGGCATAAAAACCTTGCCTCTATACTGTCATTATTCATTCAGAGCATAAAAAACTAGCCGATAGTAACAGTATTACCGACCTGTTCCTCTACGCTCTGCTTTGTACAGCATGTTTGGACTCTCGACTAATGAGAAACAATTTCATCTGATTTTTTCTAGTTGGTAATGTTTGTCTTTGATGTATGTAATCCTTTAGCACCCACAACCATCACCTGTTGCATAAAGAGAAAGTGCCAAGCCACACAATTTGAGCCATATATCTTTGGCAGCAATAAAATGTCTTAAACAGTCTTCTTGCTCTGACTTTAGTTGCTCAATATTTGGAAACGTGGACGACACTGACTGAATAGCTTTGTTCATTTTCTAAGCAGCCAGTATCAAAACACAACCCTAATAACTACCGTTCGGACACTCTTCAGAGAATTCCTTCTGTTCCCAGACTTGCCTGGTTGAAATTCAGAAGAAGTAGTCAAGCTCAATATGAAAAACCGCAGATGGAGAGGAGAATCGAAGGAAGGCAATGGCTAGACTAACACATGCAAGGTTAAATTAAATTACCTGTACCTGTATTATAAACTAAATTGGGTACAAAAATCGCATTTTTTTGGAATATATACATTTTCACAAATGGATAATTTCAATTAACCTTTTGATGGCTCTTTGACGTGAATGGACCCTGAAGATCCTGTTTCCTTAAAAGAGTTATAAGCCACACCACTAGTCACAAACTCCACTGATCTAAATCTTTTAGTAAACCTGTGGAGAGAGAAGAGAAACTGAGTGAAGATGTGTGACTGAATGATTTAGAGTGAGTGTGTGAAGATAACATGACAAAGATTCTTGTCTCTGCGTGATCCAATCTTCTAAATTGTTATAAGAAAAGACTATGTGGGTCCCTATTGTCAAAATCTTTGCCAATTATTGTGCAAATGGTAACTTCATTTAAAAAAAGAATGTATTGATTTTTCTTACAGTTACAATAAAGAGTAAATTTATTTCAAGTCTTTTTACATACCTACTCACAAAAAGTTAGGGATATTTGGCTTTCGGGTGAAATTTGTGGAAAATGTAAAAAGTTCCCGCTACAGTGATATCATATCACGAAAGTAGGACATTTAAGTAGAAGGATGCAGTGGTGATTCACAAGTCGACTTATTGTCTGCAGAGGCAGGGCTTCCCACTCTTCTTGAAGGGCAGCCCTCAGGTCATTGAGGTTTTGGGGTGCAGAGTTTCGAGCCTCTACACGGCGACTCAGTTGACCCCACAGGTTTTCAATGGGATTCTGGTCTGGAGAAAGTGCTGGCCACTCCATTTGAGGTACACCAGTCTCCAACAGCCGTTGCCTGATGATGCGTCCCCGATGAGCTGGAGCATTGCCTTCCATGAAGATGAAATTAGGCCTGTGTTGTTCATGTAGGGGCACAATCACTGAATTAATGATGTTATTAAGGTGGTATGGGCTTGTCACTGTACCATTCACAAAGTGTAGGGCAGTTCTATATAGACTGGACACACCTGGCCACACTGTGACACCGCCACCACCAAAAGCTCGTCCGGTGACAACAGTGGCTGATGCATAGTGCTCTCCTTCACGTGTCCAACATCGTTGGCGGCCATCATGTCTGCTCAACGTGAATCAGCTTTCATCAGAGAATAGCACTGAGGCCCACTGGTCCCTCGTCCTGCGTAAATGCTCCCTGGCCCATGCAAGACTATGACGCCTGTGCCTACTGGTGTGGTCGTCTAGCACGCAGACCACGCTGATGTAAACGGTTTCGAATGGTCTGACGTGATACTTGGGTGCCTCTCACCTCCCTTAATCGTGCCTGGAGTTGAGTGGCCTTAATCATCCGGTTTCTCAGGGCATTGTTCACAATGTAGCGGTCATCAGCATGGGAGGAGGCCAAAGGACGTCCACTTCTACGCCTTTCTGTAACTCATCCAGTCTCTCTGTATCTCTGCAACCTGCTGATGACACTCTGTGACACTCTGAGCTCAGTGTCCACGTCCCTCTGAGAACGTCCTGTTGGAAACATTCCAATGGCCAGGTACTGTTGAATCCATTGTTAGGTGTCGTCTTGGTCTCATGATGTCACAATGTGAACAGCCTGATGAGGACGACTGTTTAAACACCAGCTGTAATTGAACCAGGACATTTATTGGTCGATTCGAGGATCAAACACCTGTTGTGACTTTTGCCGTTAAGCTCCTCGTACTGAGAACAGCAACATGTGCAAAAAGTACTGGAACATTTAACAGTTGGATAGGTGCATTCAAAAGCTTAGAGAAGGTCACATTAAGTTCACCTGTTAAGGTTTGAATGCATCCTGAAATTCAACCCGACAGCCAAACATCCCTAACGTTTCGTGAGTAGGGTATTTATACCAGGGATGCCAATAAATGTGGTGAAATGTGTAAAATATATTATTTAATAACTGAAACAAACAAAGGATAATGATTTATTGTGCATGTATTTCCTCTCAGAAAAAATACCTTAGTTTTATTTTTATTTTTTTTTACTTCTCTCATCCTGGATTTGCCAGAGAAAATGAGATGATTTCAGTTAATAAACTCAAATTCTCCTGATCAAGTACTAACATATGCTTGGAACGGGAGACCATGACAGGCTGACAGAGTTGCATTAAAATTAAATCTCTTTTTACCCCCAAACTGGCTCATCACTGTAGCAGTTTAGCATTTCACTACTGCATGAAAATCTGTAATGGGATCTAAAGTCTTCAGGAGGGTGATGCAGAGATTATGACAGCCTGTAAATCTTGGTAAGGTTTGCTGCCAAGTCTCTGCACAGCTTGTTAATATTCTAGAATTCATGTGCAAAAACTGTTCACACGTGAAATATTTTTTACCTCCCCTGGCCTTTTCAGGTTCTTTATTTGCCAAAAATACGGCTGGCCTCTTTTAAACTTATTCAGTATTTGCTTTTATAGGAACATTACTGAATAGGAAGGGAGAAATATTTCGCATTCACAAACACTTTGATGTAAAACTAGTTCACTAGTTCTCTCTTTGCTACATGCCATCTCAGGTTAAAATATCCCCCTATATATTTGTGTATGTGTGTGTTTTTTTTTTTATCCTTTAGTGACATACAAAAACATGTACATAGACAAATGTGAGCTCACTGGAAATTTCTTGGACATTTATCTCCCATGAGCAGCCTTCCTCTGGAGGTCCTGGACTAATTGTGTGGAATTCCTGGCCGAGGTGGTGGAGGCCCACTTTGACAAAGTGGGAGGTGTATGTGCACTTCATCTTCCTGCGCTGACAATTTCTTCGGTTCCCCTCAAGTCAGCATCTTTAAGGAAACGTGTTGTAAACAGAGTCAGCCGGAAGAGGAAGCGAACCGAAAGAAAAGGACTCGATCTTGCCCTTGAAACTTTGTTGAGTGGCAGCATTGTTCAGCAACTGCAGACAGATGCTCCCTCTTCATTTTGTCACCGTGCCCCATATGATGGCTCAGACACACCAAGAGCATACCTCTATAGTGCAGCAGAGTGATTAGTGGTGTGATTAAATGCTGCGGTGTAAGTTGTTTGTGTGCACTGATTAGGACTCATGCAGTGCTTCCAGAAGGGTTATTTAACCTCTGGATTACATGTCAGACATTTAAACTCCCATACAGATGAAGTGTATGTTTATACAGCCGTCAATCTTTGCTGAGTCTAATCACACTAGTTAACATTTACAAATGGAAGTTGTTTAACTAATGGTGCAGCTAGATGCTAGATGAAATAAAAAAAACAAAAAACAATGTGTGCCTTTTCTGAAGATGACTGTAAGCTTTGAGGCTCCCATCTCCCACTCTGAAGTGCAAATGAGTCTATAATTAGATTCCAGATGAGATGCAGAGCAGCCTACAGGGTTTCGCAATCAATATCCTAAAACACCACAAGTAACGCAACAAACAAGCTTCCAAGAACATTTTAGACATTCCGTACCACAGAGTTTATATTAGGAGTTATTAGGTTTTCATTAAGATTTATTTGGTGACAAAACCAGCACAAACCAGTAATGTGAAGTAATAAGAAAGTGATGAATGATGGTTGTTTTTCCTGCAAATAAAATAGTAAAAAGAAACATTTACCCATTCTTCCTTGCAAAACAGTCATCGATCAGTCTGACTGGATCGGGAGTTTCTTCGAACATCAGTTTGCAAATTCTCTGTCTCATCGTGAATCTGATACCTCAAATGCAATTCTGATTCACATGTGGGTGCTTCCACTTCTCATTTCTGTCAGAAGACATCTTCAAATGTGGCTCATAGAAAGCCCAAAAATATCAACATTACTACATTTAAACATTAACTATTAAGGAGTCCAGATCGTTTTTCTTATTATTTGTTTGTGATTTTTTAACACTTAAACTTCCGTTTAGGATAGGGATGAAAATGAGCCATTTGGCTACAATCTCATTTATTTACATGCTATTTTCATTATTATTCGTTGTCCAATTTATCCGGTTAGAAATATAAATTGAATTATTTATTGTCTATTATCTATTGTCTGAGATTATCACTTAGAATTACGTCTGAATGAGCTTTGAAATGCCATTACATTGTAGCTCTGGCTGTACATGTAGGCCTTTTCTCCTGTTGAAAGGAGACATAGTTGTAATATTTTGCACCTAGACTCTCATATATTATATGCAGGTATAAAATTGGTGTTAACTCAACCAAACTACAAACGCCCCCGTCTTTCCTTTCCATCATGCTTATTTAAAAAATTCTGTAGGAAAATCTCCTGAAAGAGACTTTGCATACTCTCATAGTAGTTCTCTCCTATGATGTCTTCTTCATCCCTCTCTGCTCCAGTTGCATTCCTGTGACCACTAAGAGCAGCACTCTGCATACAGAGCCCGTCTAAAATATGTGATATGGTCTGGTGTGGACAAGTCCTCTGTGAAGCGCCAGCACCCTGATGTACCTTTCATTATTTGCCAGAACTGCACTGCAGCTTGGTCCCCGTCCAGACAACACTGCTGTGTGTAATTGGCCCTCGCCGCAGGACCCTGGCATCAACTAAGATTCCTAAAAGCTCCAGTTAGAGTGCATAATGGCAGAGAATGGATCATTTATACTGATAATGAAAGAACTGGCTGCTCAGGGCGTGTTTTTTTACTCTCGGATGCTTCCATAATGTGAAATTCCTGTATGACCCCGATACCCCTGCTATTCTATATTTATAATCTCAGTGGAGGAAGTGGGTTTTTTTTTCTTGTTTTTTCCTTCCTCAGACAAAGACTAAAAGGTTAGGGACATACAAAATTAGCACAAAATGTTGCCGCACCAATTTGTTAAATTCTCAGTAGCTTTTGGATGTTTGATCAGTCCCATCAAAACCTACAGGATAAAGGGCCGCTTTTAAATGTTTTTGTTCGATCAAGTCAATTATATGGATTTAGGGGCAATGAAAGGCCCTAAAAAGAAAAACAACTGCAATAACTTTACTGAGTTGTCTGTTAGTTCTTATGAGGCGAACACCGACTTTTACCAGCCACCCTTTAAGCAAAGGGGTTGAGTGTTTGACATTCCGAAAACACAACTTTGAATGGGGTAGCGCTTCAGAGAGGCTTATTTGTCTCTAATGGCACTTGAAAGCTCATTCCGTCTCTGAACAACCACAGCGATCTTTAAGATCCACTCAGAACAAGGCAGCATGAAGTGTGGCTTGTTTTGCAAGCTGAAGGTCACACTTCCTAGCGGATCCTTGTAATTAATCGCTGTAAAGAGGTCATCGGGGTGTCACCAGGCAAAAATAAAAAATTGTTAGTCTGGTTTGTGTTGCACTGTCACCTTGAGGTATATTTAAAATGCTGCGGATGTGGTTGGGACATTGAATTGTTTCCGGAAACGTATTTTCATCTTCTAAAAAAAGGGCATAATATTTCTGTGTTTTCTACCCCTAAACAACACTAAGAAAACAAAACAAGTCAACCCCCTGCTGGATTAGACATCAGTGAAATGTCACACCTATGTCCCGACTGCCTTGCCATCGACCCCAGTAGCTGTCAGATGACTTCATCATCACTTAGCAAAAGCAGCATGATCTGAAGGCAGTTTCCTCTATAAATGCCTACAGACAAATAGCATTCCATTCAAAATGCCACCTGACAGCTTTACAGGATGCTTTAAACGTTGTGTACCCAGTTTGGGTGTGAAGGTCACACTGGAAATACAGACGCCTCTCAATGTCTTAAAATACCGTCAAGAATATGATCTGTTTCGGTAATTCAAACAGATTCAAAAGGGGACGCTCATGTATTATGTAGATTCATTACACACAGTGATATATACTTAAATAACCTATTTCTGTTCATTTTAAGGTTTACAACTAACAGCTAATAAAGGCCCAATCTGCATTTCCTGAAGAAATTACAAATTCCATTCACTTTTAGCCAAAATAAAACATGAGTTTTAATACATAAATATGGTATTATGGCCTAAACAATTATGGGTAAGACTGAAGACAGTGGTTCACAACAAAGCCATAAACAGACTTTCCCAAAACGAGTCAACTACGAAAAGTCAGCTAATCTAGAAGTTTGAATCCAGTCACTTTAATAAGTATAGTTTAAAAAAAGAGGTGCACAGGCTACAGGAGTCGTACAGCCAAACTAGTTAAACGTCTTAGAAAAGACGACAAACCTGATGACTCAGTAACCACAAAGATAGCAAGTGAATGGGTTTCTTGTTAGACATCTTGTACTAAGTCGCTCCTGACCCATTTCATAAGAAGCATGTTGTGCCTGATTTATTTACCTGCTTCATTTGGCAAAAGTTATCTCACCTAAAACCCCAAAAATGGAAATAGTTGCTGTCACTGCAGGGACATACAGGCTGATCCAACTTTGATGTAATGTCCTTAAAAAAAGTCAAAATGAAGCTCAGTATTGTGTGTAGCCGGTATGACCCACCTATAACGCTTGGGCGTGCTCCTGATGAGACTGTGGTTGGTCTCCTGAGGGATCTCCTCCCAGACCTGGACTAAAGCATCCGCCAATGGTGGATGGAGCGAGACAAGATGTCCCAGATGTGCTTGGATTCATTAAGATGAACCCAGGGCAAACCGCACCAGCATATGATCTCACAAGGGGTCTGAGGATCAATTAATGTGCAATGAATGCACATTAAAAGGGTAATTAAATTGAAAATAAAGCTTATCCAGCAGAGCTCAATTTAAAAAGCTCAGCTGTAGAGTGAAGAAACGATAGCAGTCACAAGAGTTCTCAGACCTGCCAATTTTAGATGAGTCTGAGGTCCAACAACGCCGATTCAAAAGGTCCTCAGCATGTTAGGATCTTGCAGAAATCAACCTGCTAATAAACCATTATACGTTTTAGGCATGTTAAACCAGATAAGGAATTAAAATATGTATTCCAACACCATTGTTCTATGAACATTATATAGAGCTAGTTTTATATCATTTTAACTCAAAGAATAACCTCATTTGTGAAGAAAACAAAAAAACATTGATTCTGTTTTCCTTGGCCTCACCAACAACAGATATTGAGAAATATATTTAACAGCTAATAACACAAGAGCTAACAGGAGACTTGTGCTAAATCAATACTGCAATAAACCTTTTTAGATGTATTTACCATTTACAACTAATAACATATCTATACCTTAAAGAATAAAAAAAAAAACAGACATATTCATATTTAAGGTAACTTTATTTACAAACAAAAATTAGGTTATTCCCATTCTTCTGCACAGATCGAATGCAGATTGATAAACACATTCCAGGTGACAACCTGCAGGGAGAAATGAGAAAACAGGGCGTACAGTAATCAGATGACTTGCATACATCTTGATGTCAGAAAAGTAATTTCTTCGTAAACACCCGAGCTGATAAATGTGACGCCTAAAATCTGATTCCACCAGACACACACTGACGTTTATAATAAGCCGTCACATTAATTTGCCAGAGTGGGAGCTGATCCACACAACACATCTGCCATTTGACATCTGTTACTATATTTTAAAAATGCCATGCAGTGAAAGGCTAAAGAGTTGCAATGGAAAGCCTGACTGCCTGTTGCACTCCGCCAACCAATATTGCAGTCACATCATCCTGACATTTTAATAAAAGCAGATATGCTGGATCAAAATGGCAAGAATAATTACCTCAGAGGGGGAGACGCAGCACCAGCCCATTTCACTTCTTCAGGATCTGATGTCTGACGACGATGAAGGGGAACGCAAAGCCGCTGCCGAAGAAAACCATCATCATTCCCAGCAGACGCCACTTGTTCTCCACGGAGAATGGCAGGTTCTGTCAAAAGATAAAATAAAAGTTGCATTAATGAATTAATGAACAGCTAATAAGACCTTTCAATCCACAAAACAGTTGTGCATAAACTATATGTACTACAAAAACAAGTTAAGACTTCTGAAAACATATTTTGCAATAGAAGTGCTAAAACATAATGGACGAACGAATGTGATAAAATATTTGCAATAAACTGCTTTGTGTGTGGAAATATAAAAAAGAGCTTGCTGTATTGTTAGGACTATAGGTAGTACTTTTAATCTGAGTGTAGATCTGCATCGACCTGCCTGACATTTGATTGCGGATTAACATGAATTTCTCCACGTAGGACAGAAAAGGTTATTCCTATTCTTCACTGTCAAAGAGATCAACAGTTAACCCACGTAGGTGTCGGCAATGGAGTATAGCAGCGCTATCCAACCAAAGCACACTTGCATTTAATGACAAAATTGGTGTAGCTAGATTTATTTTCATTTTGTCCCACCTTTTTTAACCCGTTTGACTTTAGTAAGTCAATACTCTCAATTTGTCCAGGATAATTCAGAGTAATGTCAATGTACACTGGGACCGTAAAATACACAAAATAATAACGTGAATAATTTGTTTTGTACCTAAATAGCAGAAAAACTTATTTGACCTTAAAAGTAACCGGAAGTTAAAAAAAGTCTAGTGAAAAATCAGAGAACATTTTTTTGTAAGTTTGTCAGTAGCTTATGAACTTTAAATTATGCACAAATTTCATATAAAATACTGTAACAAAGCATGTATGCGTCATGAATTAAGAATGTTTATAAAGAAGCTACTGCTAACTGTTAGCTTGTAGCCGTTAGCCCACAAGTATATATACAAATATCCGTTTTAAACTTAAAAAATAAAATAAAAAGTACACAATTAAATCTTAATCATTAAAGGATTAAATCAACATTTTTAATAGTATACTTTTTATTGGCGTAATCCTCGTGTTATTTAAACGTGACCTCTAACGTTAGCGTTAGCTTAGCTGATGCCAGGCTACAGAACCCGACGGGGGCAAGTCTCAAACTAACACGTTTAAAACAACGCTGCTTATTTCAGGAGCTAAGCTCACCTTCCCTGGTCCTTCGGCATAGTGTGAGGAGCGAACAGCAGATGTGGCAAATCGCCTGACAGCTTGTCCCAGCATGATGCTCGCCTGCTTTACTCTTTGACTCAGAAAACTGCTACTGCTAAATGCGACCTTCTTGCGCCTGTACCAACACAAAGGACTCTGGGAAATAAAAGGTAGCTGTGCCACTGGGAAATGTAGTTCCAATACATCCAAGGCTAATCTAAATAATCAAATAAACTTCATGTCCTGTTTACTAACTAGGATTGATTGAAATGTTTTATTATTGGATTAAAATGATTCATTGTTTAAAGTGCTTAGATATGATATGTTGTGAATTGGTGATTTATTAATAAACTAAACTGAATTGAACAGAATCAGCCTCCTTTATCAAATTGCTCTGACCTTTAAAAGTCACTGGCTCTGATGTTGCTGCCCCAACAAATTAAGCCAAATGAGTTTACACACTCTGAAGGAGACTGATGCAAAGTCTGAAGCACCTAACTACAAATATTTATGGAGCATCCTGAAAAAGCCTGCTTTACACCTTCTTGGTGACAGCTACACTGTTTTCTCCTCAATTTATTCTGTCATCTAGATGGGCAATGAAGTATTTATCCTACTTAACTACCTCCACTATTTACATTATAGTTTCGTTTTTATTTTTAGATAATTTAAATTCCACAGTCGCTTTGTTCATGGATTTTGCGATTTTCAAATATGTACATACATTTAAGTAATTTATTTATTTAGCATTATCACAAGTGTATTCTATCTCTGGTTCAGCTTAAACCTTTGTGTCTAATAAAGGTCAAGGTATTACTTAGTGAAAGCAATCTCCTCTGCTTATAGAATGGGCTCAAGTGTAAGTAGTATTTGTTCATCATTATTAATATATACACCAATCTCCCTTCATTAATGTGTATGTGGATCATAACTCATATTTTGACAGGTATTAACTGTGAGGGAGATAGCAGATGGTCAACCTTTCTAATCATGAGTGTTCTAAGGAATCTGAATGTCCTTGATTTCCTTCTGAATGTCCCCTGTGTCATGTTTCCAGCAACTGCTGTGCCTGGTTC
>JAVLVB010000891.1:335640-351340 GCA_032876305.1 Orestias chungarensis | reverse complement strand
TCAATAAAACAAGCCTGATGCGGAAGTAGAGCTCAGACCCGATCTCGGCTCTCCATTCCTGCAGGGGTGAAACTCTTATTTCGAAAGATGTCTTTTGCTGATCGATTGTGAGTTTATATCTTTTATTTGAACATTGTGAGAACCTGAATATGCTGTCCTGAGATCAACCAACCTGGGGAAGTCAAGGAGGACTTCAACAGTCAGAAGCTTCAACAATATGACAGATGTCCCTGAACTAATCATTCAGTCCTCATATTAACTATTTTAATTCAGATCTATCTTGTAAAAAACTACCCAAAACGTTGCAATAGGGGTTATAGCAGGTTGTGTCAGTATCTTTGGCTGTACTTTCACTATAACCTTTTTCTGTCTTGACAATAAATTCCAGTGAACATCAGAAGGTTGCACATGCAGAAAAACATTGCTCCTTCGGACTGCTCTACTGTTGCATTAGGAGATCATACTACTGATATAATGATAGAAATTAGGCTTTGCCTATTTTACAAACACCAATTTATAACAGAAACCAATCAAAAGAAAAAATAATAAATGAAATTTTCACCAATGCCAGCCAGCCATGTCAGTTTTTATGCTTCATATGATGCCACCAAGCATTAAAAGTAATTAAAACAGACGAGCAAGTTTCACATTTGTTTTTAATTTTTTGAATATTTATTTAAAAAAACTGATACAGAACTTTCTTTATCTCAGTTTATCATGCTAATAGTGATAATAGTGCTTGTTGAATGCAACTCTTGTTCATAATTACCGATCCAGTGTTGTGGATCTCACGCAACCTCTTCCAGGTTGCATGAGATAAGAAATTGATATGAAGGATTTTTTTTACACAACCCCTCACTCTAAAAATATTCAACAAGAACAGCAACATTTTCTGTTTATCCTCTTAGGATCTGACAGTTAGACAATGGCTTAAGTAAAATGTTCAACGTTTCATCAGAAATGTGATGATTTCTATTAATTTAAGGTTTTCCGTGTATTATCTCATATTTATAATCCAGAAATACGTACAGCACATGTAGTTTTACCAAATGTTTAATATGTATATTTTTTGCTGTGCGATTTTCTTCAGACAACCCCATATCAGTCTAACACCCCAGGTGAGCAGGTGGCTGCTGTGGGAATCAAAGTCTTTGGAGATCAAGGCTGCCAAGGCCTGACAGATCAGTTTTGTTTTACAAAGATCAGACTCTTTATCTAGGCATTAGGAAGAGAAGCAAATGTCGGCTGGTGAAACACATCTGTGACTGTCTCACAGCCGTATTGGCAGTGATTTTGATCGATTTTCATTGTTAAGGTCGGTTTTTCAGTAACTACTGACATACGGTGGGAACAGGTGCATGAGGGACAGCATGACTGAAAATCTCCTCTTTGCCCTCTCTAACAATGCTTGGTTAACATTCAGGAAATGAATCAGCATCATATGCACAGGTAGCTCTGCAGCTTCTTGAGGTATAATTTATCTAATTAAACTTAGTTTTTTATGCAGTTTAGCAGTAACAAAGGATAAGTTGCATACACAACACGTGTAAGCAGAATAGGCAATTAGGTTCCGTTTTCTTTACTTTGTTCACTACAGTGCTGACAACTAAGAGATAATTCTCAACAGCGTGTAAATTTTAATAGTCGATCCATGTTTATCTGTTCAGTATAAAGGATTCAGACACAAGGCAAATTATTTCCACCTGCACCCGGGTACTTCAAAGACTCTAGGACTGTTTTAATTAAAGCAGACATAGTATTCATTATTATGCTCATAAATCTCCCCTTTATTTCCCCTTGCTCAACACGAACTGGCTCAGTTGTTGGTTTGTTCTCTCCACTGTAAAGCACTCCTGCCTTCCTGTTAAATGCCAAACATTGGATAAGGAAAAAGTACACATTTGCTTGCCTTTCATATGAAGATAGCAACACCTTGACAAAAATGATGATCACATTTATGTAGAGGACTCACCATTAAGGAAGAAAATAAAATTCAGATGATACCATCTACTGTTACTATTGGGATAGTGGATGTGCAGTGATTTAATTTTCCTTTTGTCGTCATGTCTCTGGGATGTTTTCCATGCAGGGCAAAATTGTACATCTCATCTGACTAAAGTACACTCTTTACCATGTCTGTACAATTTCCTATTGGCATATGGAAAACAACAACCAGGCGTCTCTTTTTCAACCAAGACTTTCTTCTTGCCATTCCTAAATAAAGGCAAGATTTGTGGAGTGGACAGCCTTTGTACTGTTTCTCCTTAACACAAAACAAAACACTGAGCTGATAATATCTGCAGCACCTCCAGTATTCCTACTGGTCTTTTGCCTAGATCTTTGATTTATATTCTGTTATTTCAGGCTGTGTCAATTTATATGTATTCTGAAGCTTTGCACTTCTGTCATACCTTTTTAATTTTTAGGTAATGGATTAAACAGAGTTTAATAAGAAATTTATCGTCTATTACATTGTTTCATGATCTAATAGGATTTATACATATAATAAATTATACATTGGTGGCTCAGTAGCACTCTTGTTGTGGCAAAAAAACACCTGGGATTCTGATTGTGGCTTTTCTGCATTGAGTTTGAAAGCTCTCCCTCTGCATGCAAGGTTATGTCTGGGTCATCTTGCTTTCTCTTATAGTCCAAATTCATGACAGTTAAATAACTAAATTGCAATTCAAAGTAAGAATGGACATGCATTAATGTTTCCCCTGTATACCTCAGTCTTGTCGTGTGATGTACCAGCAACTTTTCAATGTTAAGCCTTGTTTTCTGCCTTATGGCTACTGGATATACAGTAGACACCATCCCCATCATGACCCTGGAAGGTCAACTAGATGAAGACAGGGAGTCTAGTGACAGATTAAATGAAATAAAACTGGACTCTATTTGTCACGTACGTGACTGCTGATCACAGCTGGGAATTCTAGATTTCATTTGGTAGAATCAATATAAAGAAAACTTGGATTATTTTACAAAAAAGACTTTTAGGATTTGTATTTATTTATGGGGGTGGGAGAGGTGAGGGTGTGTGAAAACCATGTTTTACCTTTACTTCCATTTTGCATTTTTGTAATTATTGCAGTCTATTATATGAAACCTATTAATATAAATGTATGGCCTGAAATAAGATGTGCAAATATTAATACTTTTAATTCCTTTGAATGAATGCATTAACAGGAAAATGTAATAGTATAATCCTATGAAATGAAAGTATCTTCAGAATAAATTAATACTTCATGGCATGAGTATGTTATTGCTATTATTAGATCTCAGCAATTTATATTTGCCGGTAGGTAGACATATTGCTGTTACAAAGAAAACCGTTGGTCATCCTTTATACAGGAGTTTATTTTTAACTTCTACATACATTCATCTTTTTAAATGCTTCTGCAATGATTCATCCATTGTTTTCTATTTTTTAATATTGGGGCCTGATGGATTATTAACCTTTATCAGTGATCTGCAGATATCCGTGACATTCACTCAATGCAATACTTTCTGAAAGATGACACTGGGACACTGAACCATGCAGCCAGTGGGAAACCATTATTGCTTAACAAATTTGTATGATTCTATTTTACAAATTTCTAGAACAGAGTTAAAGATAAAACATCTTGTGTTTTTTATCTTGCGGAGTGTCCTGCACAGGTGTTTGTGATCAAAGCATACAGTGAACAACAAGTTGAAACAACCATCAATTCATATTCACAAAAAAAGTTTATAGACAAAATCACTCTTGCTAGTAAACGTAAGTAGAAAAGAGTAAATGTAAATTTTTAGTGCCCAGTTTACCACATTAATCAATGAGTAAATATTTTAACATTGTCTATTGAAAAGTTTACAGTGAATTTGCCATCTAGCCATTGATCTTATTACTCAACAGATATGTTTCACAGCATGTCATGGGATGAATATATCTGCTCTTATAAGTCTGAAAAAAGGAAGCCATCTCTGAATAGGACATGGATGTTGTGATGAAAAGAAGTGGGTAGCAGAAGTGCCAGGTAGCCAGAGTTCTGCTGGATGGATGCAGCTTAATTAGGTTACCTAAATTGATAAAGTTATTTTAATATGTTATGTGGTGTGTGCAAAGACAAAATAATAGCCAGGCACAAAAAAAGGTGTCCATGAGGTGTTTGTACTAGCATTCAGCCTGAATTACTGCTGCAACAGATTTTTAGTTAGGACACTTCCTTGCCACCATGTAAAGGTTAAAACCAATTGAACTAACTGCTGAACTTATTTTTTTTAAAGTAATAGAAAAAGTTGAAACATTTTTACATGCAAGAAAAAATGTAAGCGAACAAACAATCTTTATTTGTCCCTTCTGTCCAAATAGACACTCGTAAATTAATATGCACTTTGGACATGAAAACTACCACACTAACTGCCAAAATAAGGTCAAATGCTTTGTTTGGTTAGCTTATAAATGCGTTTTTAAAGGCAGCCTGAACATATTTGGCTACAACTAGCTTTGCTCTTTGTATAATTAACGTTGATTGATGAGGCATAAAACTGCAAAGGCTTGCAGTACATCTACCTAAACCTAAAGATGCTTAATATGTCTTGAAAATCACTTAGCTGTGGAATCAATGCTGCAGTATAGGAGCTGTGTAATCAAATTATTGTGGATCAATATGTAAAACATTTATCTTTGGTCAATAAGAAGATGACATGAATATAAATAATAATCTGTCACGTGCATATGTTGATCACCATGCAACTTTTTACAGTCAACAGCATTAAAAAACAGAATTAAAACTCAAATAAATACCATGAAATATAGTGTCTTTCAGTTTTTTAAGTCAATGGGGATCTGAATGTGATGTTTCTAATAAAGTTACATTTAGCCTCATATATAAAACACCTGAAGAACTTCATGGAAAAACATAAATTCAATGTAAACTGCAAAATGTCTCCCATTTTTATCTTGTGTGAATGTAAATGCGCATCCTTGTGTGTGCAGAAGCATTTCCTGAATGTAAATTGTCCAAAAGGGACTTCAATTCTCATTTACAACAAAATGTAGACAGATCACCAGATTACTTCCAAGTCAGGTATGATGATTCGTCAATTGGACAAGTTGTAAACAATCCCACATTTCCATAAAAAGCTGTGTGAAGTTATGGAAATTTTTTTTTGTGTGCAATGCTGTTGCGCTGTCTGCTTTGCTTTCTCTGTGTATCTGTATCTGTGTATGTGTGAAAATTACCATAAATTTATCAAGACTTCCTGTACCCCAGACATAATGAGTGGATATGTCCAGGCAGAAGAGGAGTTTGGTCACCTTAGTTTAGACCATAGAGGAACTAACAGCATTTGCGACTTTCTGAGGAATGACTGCCAAGAGTTTAATTTTGCCACCTCCCCTGAAACCAAAACATTTTGCATTCAGGATAATTTTTTTTGCCTTTCTGAATGGCCCTGCCATTCTTATTTCGACATAGGGTTGGACCCGCTTACATTTAGTAATTTACGTATTTATTCGAGCAGTGACAGGGCTGTCCTGTAGCTGCGCTCTATTCAAACAAACTGGGATGTATGAAGGAAATAGATCTTTATGCGCATGGTAGTGTACATTTGAATGTTAACGTGGACTGCACTTTTCAATGTTTGTTACTGTTACAACTTTTAGTTTGAATACTGTCTTTTATTCATAATGTCCCGGTCTTTAAAGAGTTTCTGTTTCAAAACCAAGGGATTTGGAGTTGCAACGTTTCTCCTTTCATACGAATTGTTGTGCAAAACCTGTTAGCTGATTGAAACAAATTTGTTATACTTTACCCTTGAATAGGAGAAAGACAAATTTGGTTATTTCAGGATATTTATTTATAAGTTCATGCACCAGAGTAATAACATAAACAAACTGAAAGTTGAACTACTTGTCATACCATACGGCTTCACTTTAGTTTGATGAAAAAACAAAAAAGTGTAGATCCTCTTATCTAAACCTACATAGTGAACGTTTTAAAAGTTGATCATAATTCTGACTCTTTTTTTAAAGCATTTTTATTAATATCTGAGCAAAAGGCAGATTTGTAAAAAGACAACAGGCTGCAGCTTTAGGGAGAGGCAACATCCTTATCTGGAATCAGAGAGGAGAGGAGGAAAAAAAGAGATTTACACCCATCCTCTAAGTATACTGTATGCTGTGTTTCATTTCAGACAATTATGCCCAACCATTTGCCTGAAGTTACATTCATTGAAAATCCATCCTTGTGTAATGGAATTATAATGATGTAGTGTATGTCATGGCACCTAATCAAATGGAATTGATTTAAGTTGCTTTTGGCTTGCAGCCCTGCAGCTCAAGGGCACGTGTCTTCTTTTTCTCTGATGGTCCCATGCTTTAGGGAACAAAGCTGTTTGAAGAATTCTGTGTATCATCATGTATGTGTGAACATCAGCATATTAACAGGCCTGTACCTTGTTTCTGTATGGTAATGTCTAGAAGACTGTTTTTTTATTATTATTTAGGAATCTTGTTTTTAAGAAATGTTAAAAACAGAGCAACTGAGATGGAAAACAAATCTTTGCTGACAACCTATTTAAAGTGTATACACACTTAAGTGCAGATAAAAAAAAGTTTAGGTTAGGTGATATAAATATAGTTATAATATTATGACATGTCGAGAGAAAATATTAGAAAAAAATATTTAAAAAAAGTAAAGCTGACAGTTACTTTTTTTCCTGAGATGTGAGGCTTGATCTTTTCCCTTTCAACATAAACAGTTTTCTTTCCAATGCATGCAATAATTTTTTTCAGATGAATTACATTATAAAAGTGACGTATGTGTAGGTGTTTAGGGAAGAAGTGGAAAGAAAAAAGACAGCTGGAAAAAGTTTGTTCGAAACCTGGAAAAACAATGAGCCAGACGCAAGGTTTGAACACGCAGACTTAACAGGACTAGTTATTGAGTAGGTCTAGACATGGCCGTAATCTTGGAGACTGAAGTAGCAGCTAGATTTATGGGTCAGGTGAGAATCATGTTTATGTACTTAGCAGACACTTTTATCCAAAGCAAGCAGTAGCATGAAGGGTCTTGCATAAGGATCCACACTGGATGCTGCTGGTGTATAACCCTGATCAGGCCTGGATTTGAACCCAGGCCCCCATTGCGAACGCTGGCTGACTTTCTAATTGAACGATCCAGCTGCTATGTGTGTCAGTGTCCTACAGTAAAAAAAGCTTTGTTACTATTACTAGTCACATTCAGATATTTTGTTTTTGTTTGTTTGAGTGTTTTTTTTAAATTTCAATATTAGCAATCACAAACAAACAAAAAAATCCTACACTGTAAAAGCTACACGACATTTGTAAATGCAGTATGATGCCATGAAAATAAATAACTATGGTGTAGATTTTTGACTGCTAGTGACATGGTACACTGTGATTCATGGAAATTCCCCCATGTTGTTTTATGACAACCATATTATGTTAACAATTCCTCCTTTTCAATCTGTGTGTGATTGTAACCAGTAAATATGAAAATTAATCATCTTAACCTCTCACTATTACTGCTTTTTTAAAGCAGCTTAAAAATGTAATCCTGCTTTAGAATTAAGGGTCTCCGTTGTCCCAGTAGCCGTGCCAGCATATAGTTCTGTTGTAGATGTTTTTTAAGTGATACATTTGAAGCTCACCAAAGGTTTTGGTGCAAACATGTTTCAATTTAGTGCCAACATTACTTTCACATTGTTAATGTTTAAGTAACTAAATATACTAGCAGTTACAGGAGTGTTTATTGTCAATCAAGTATGTGTAATCACTTCACAGAGGAAGGAATTAGAAACTAGCTGTTTTTTTTGTTGTTAGATTTGTTTGATATTTCACTGAAGCATGCATGTTTTAACAGCTAAATGCTTGTTTTTACCAGATCTGAAAAAAGTGTAGAAAAAGGTATTTTCAATTAAGTTTTACCAACAGATCTTATTGTAGGAGAACAAACGTTACCAAGTTAGTGCATGAAACATGAATAAACTGTGGAAATAAACAAATCAGCACATTAAACTCAGATCCAAAATGTTAAAAAGGAAATTTTTACCTTTCCAGAAGAAGAGAAAGTAAAAATAATTGTTGGAATTTTTTTTACCATTAGGGCGTCAACTTTTTTTTGACCATTTACCTCCTCATTTTAGTAAGAATTCTGTTTTGCAAACCAATTTTAAATAGCAAGGTTGGAGATTGCATTCAGCACTGTTACTGGCCTTCTGAGCTTGACTTCATAGGGCTACTCATCAGAACAAGAAAAGGCACTCTGAATAAAAGATGTCCTTGTATAAAAAAGCAAACATGTCCTTCAATTAAATTCCTATTCAACTTAGACAGAAGTGAGCTGCAGAACTAAATCAAGTGTGAATGGAATCAGCAAAACCATACAAGTTAGCCAATCAGAATATGTGAATACCTTGGGGTTGGAAGTACAGTTAAGCAAAATTAGAAGTGAGCATTGAGATAAAATGTTTTGCAACATGTAGTGAGGAATTTTGTATGTATATAAAAGCTTATTCATACAACTCTGCCCTCAAATTCCAGCGGAGTGATTAGGGGAATCCGATAAAACACAGATCTTGCATGAAAACACATCTTATTTTTCTCTGTTATTGTAATTGGCATACAGCCAATTGTACATGAAAAAAATTCAAATCATGAAATTGAACAACAGCTGTTGCAGAGTTTGGGGAAAAATTGTTAAATATGTTTGCATATTATTATCATCTATTATGGACACTCAGGACTCTTATTTCCTGCAAAAAACATGTATGCAGTGACATGTATTGGACCTAGGTTTATTTGTAATCCTCACTCCAGCAAAATATTAAAGAATCTCATTCTTTATTAATTCTCTCATTGACAATACAAAGCTTCCAACGTACCGACTTGTGTGTGCTTGCACTTTCCAAGTAGATAAATCAGGTTGCTGTCATTATTTTTTAAACATTCCCTAGCAGTTGGTCTATATGAAGTTTAGCTTTTCCTTTTTGTCCAATAGAACAAATTGGAAGAATTGCCACGCATAAAAGGTTGAAGTCAGGGTGTTTTGTGAAACTGATAACGTTTCGTAGCCTAGATTCAGTGGGTAAGTGGGCTAACCCTGTTATGCTCATCGGCGTTTGCCTAATGCAGAGCAGCATGCCTCATGCTTAAAACATTTGTTATAGATTTATACAATCATGACAAATTAAGATTCCAGGTTTTGGCAATTTCTTGCAGTATCTTACTCAAAACAGACACAATTGGAGTAGTATTCATTTAATCACAAAACATTTAAGATACAGACAGACAAAATTGTAATGGCCATGGCTATCATTGATAAGCAGTAGTGTATACACATTGTGATTTATGTAGCCAACCCAACTGATGAAAACATCAACAAAAAAACCAAAAAAAACCGGGAGAAACTAAAAAACAAAACAAAAACAAGAATCAGACAGAGCCCGGTGAAGACAACTGTGACATATTCTATTCTATTCTATTCTATTCTATCAGCAACACATTACACAAATTCACATTGTTATTTGATCATTTATTGCAGTAAGGCTGATTTAAAAGTTAAAAAAATAATTCAAAAATCTTCATGATTTAATGTTTCAAACAATTTTCTACTTTAAATGTCAATAAAGATCATGGAGTATTTAATACACTATGTACAGGGTGGAGGAGGTAGGGGTGAAGGGTTTAGATAGCCTCTATTCTAAGACATAATGATGGATTATGACTAAACCAGGCTGCACAGTGAAGTGCGCAATCAGCTGAATGTAGGCCAGAGGCAGAGGTTTTCATAAATATGTATGGCAGCTCACATTTGTTGGAAGCCTGTGGTGAATTACTGATCAGTGTTATCAATTCAAAAATATATAGTTCCTCTGAGCTTCATTCTAAACAGAGCTTGCTTGTAGAGATGCAAATATGACAAAATAGTCTCAGAACAGCAGATGAACCTTAAGTACTTCACTTGACTTTCTGTTTTAGTCAGAAGGAGTTCAAGTCACTTTTGTCCTCGCTTTCAATGTACAATTTCAAGAACCCTTGTACAAGGAGACTTTGTTGAATGATGATAAGAAACTTGTTTGAGAAAGTTAGGGGAGGAAATCCTTTACAGAGGGCAGTGGGGCAACAACCAGATAGCAGAATCAGCAGCAGGTCCTCCTACAATCTCCCCCCCCCCCCGATTCAGTTCTGAAGCAATCACGCACCAGCAGAGCACAACACTACTGCAATTAAGCTGTCTGTGATTTTTAATTAAAACTAAGAGGCATTTGTCTAAAACTTTGTTTGCCTCTCAGGCAGCACAAGTCATCATCATCTTAATGGATGTGATTATAGTGCTTCTTGGAACAAGATCACATTATGATCATATTTTCTAATAATGAACGTGAGAAAGGCGATGGGAAAGGTTCTGTTTTCTTCTGTCTTTTTCTGCCAATGCCAAACATTGTTACAACTAGGACACTGTGTTTAATACATACATGAATTATTCAGAGGTGTGAAGCAGTTTCATTGGGTCCAATCAATAGAACATCTGACTCTTTTGGTGAGGCAAAGTCCATTACAAGTTCTAATACATCTGAGCAGCTTCTAAACCAAAAGCAATTTAATGTTTATATCTCTCGGGACTCCACAAGAATGCTCAAGAAAGACCAGTAAACAGGGCAAGGACAGGAGAAATGTAAGCCTTTACTGTACAAAACTTTTCATTCTGATTGTTTTTTTTTTGACAAATCGAACACCTAAAGGTTAACGTTTTCTAAGATTCACTGACAGTGCACATGACTGGGTCAGATGACAGAGATGAGAAAACAAGACTTGCTCAAAAGATTTAACACAACATTCTCTTCCCACTTACATGACAGGCTCCAATCAATATTAGGACAGTATGTCTGAATGAGTCAAAGGTTTTTAAATCTTTAACTCCAGAAGAAACATACTTGGGAAATGAAAATATTATGTAAAATCACAATGTTGGTTGAATGCTGCTGATAGTCATTGTCAGAAGAACATAGAAGTAAAATGTGTACCTTGGTAAATGGAGAGTGTTTCATTTGCCTCACTGATTGCTAATAATTTTGCCTCATACCAACATAAATTAGGAATAATACCATTGCAAATTATGCAACCATGGTACATATTAGAGTCACAAACGATGCAACATATGCCAGTTTTCCCTCATATCTTGAAGCTCTTGCTCACCACAAATGTATTTTTTGAAATTACAAAAACAGACTTAAGATATGGGCTGCACAGTGGTGCAGTGGATACCACGGTTGCCATGCAGCAAGAAGGCTCTGGGTTCAATTCCACCTTGTGTCTTAGGTCTTTCTGCAAGGAGTTTGCATGTTCTCCCTGTGCATGTGTTCTGTCCAGGTACTCCAGCTTCCTTCCACAGTCCAAAAACAGGTGTCCTTAGGTGAGTGTGTGTATGAGTGGTTGTTTGTCCTGTATGTTTCTGTGTTGCCCTGCGATGGACTGGTGACCTGTCCAGGGTGTACCCCTGCCTCTCACCCGCTGTAAGCTTGAGATAGGTGCCAACAGACCCACCCGACCCCAATAGGGACAAGGGTGTATAGAAAATGGATGGGTGGATTTAAGATACTGGGGGTGGAGCAACATCTCACTGCTGGCACCAATGTTATACTGCGTGCCTTGATTTTCGCTATGAAAGGAAAGCTCATGCTCACAGATGAGAAGTCTGGTCTTGGATCACACCTTGGATTTATTAGTTAAATTTTCATTACCATAGCAACTGAACTTTAAAAAAGCATTGGGGTAATAATTGAAAATAATGTAACTCATCTTTTGAAAACCTTTTGAAAACATTACAAGCAATCAACCTTTGAACACCAGCTTTGTTTTGTACTACATATACTCAGACGTGCAAAATGTATTGTGAACAAATAATAAGTACACATAAGCATACTGCTTGCATCATATAATAGGGTCAATTGTAAAAGGTGAATATTTATATAGTGATCACTATAATAATTAATATCTGATTAGACTATACTTAGCCAGGTTTGTGTCTTTTAGCACGGCATGGAAATTTCCTTCCAGTGTTGTTATTACAACACATATTAGCCATGTCTTACATTACATTTGTACAAATGTTGACATATGTACAGATGTTTTAGAAATGGTCTTTCTAAGTTCAGGTTTTTCAAGCTGTGCTAGTTTATGATACTCTGGGGGGTAACTTATATGCCAATGTTCTATTTAATAGTATTCCATTTTTTCAGGCCAGGAGTCAGTCATGTAACCAGGCCACCCTGGGCTTGCCACGCATGCATGATCCCACATATACATGTTCACACCCACACCTAAATGCATGGGCACACGCAAAACACGTGCACGTGTGCACACACACACACACACACACACACACACACACACACACACACACACACACACACACACACACACACACACACACACACACACACACACACACACACACACAAGCTATTATTGAAGTCGAGAGCCACTTATGTCTATGCTAGCGTCTGGTAGTGTTCATGTGTTGTTGCTCTACTGTAGAAATGGTTTTGTAACTTCTCCTAAATGTTCTACTTCTCCTGAAGTACCAGCAGGACTGGTGTGATCACCATCACCACCTTTGAATAGCAAACATATGTTTACAGTTTTTCCATAAACTGTATTTCATACAGTAAGATAACGTAGCCTGTCTCACTGATTTTGCCTTGCTCTCATATACATGATAATTATAAGATTATATCCGATTAGCTGGACAAATAAATTATTTAAAAATTAAAATAATAATGATAATATAGTGGCTTGTAAATCAGTGATTTTAACTTCCCAGTCCTTATCTTAATTTCAAGGCTAAACTTGTATGGGCTCCATATTTACACTGTAGACTGAATGTGTGCAGCCTCAAGTTCCTTTAGGGGTCTCCGTTTAAACATTAAACAAAAAATGTACAAATATATTATTTAAAAAAATAAATAAAAAAATATAATCTCATAATAATATTTGTACCAATATTTTGTGTGTGCGTGTTTTGTTTTTGTTTTCATAACTTACTTGTAATCTTTATTTTAATGGCAACAAGAGGGGACTGAATAAATAAATCTGTTACTTTTCTGCATTTTGCCGTGTCCTCCTCCAACGTCTTTCTCTATTTGTCTCTCTCCCTCTCTGTTCCTTTTACCCCGTCGGTATACCCGAATACTTCTCCTCACTTCTTGCACCGCGAGCTGGCGTCAACAGACACACGCCACCTCCCTTCCTCCACAGTCCGGGCCTGTCCAAGAGCAAAAATAGGACTAGAGTCTTTACATTTGGGGGAAAATAGTGCTGTGTCGTGTAATTCAAAAATGGGTGTTACAGCGTTATTATTTAGTTTTAGGTGGTTATAAATTGTTGAAGAAAAAAAGCTGTTTTCCTGTTTATTCACATATATAAAAAAATTAAATAATCGTGGGCTTAGGATGTTTGTTTAATGCAGCAAAAAATGTTTAAGAAATGTATTTTGTAAAGTCCATAGAAAACAACTACTACAAAAAACAAATAAACTTCTTTCTATTTGGGTTCTGATCCAAAGCAGTTTTACATTTACTCTGTTTATTTAAACTTGTATTTGTTACAAGTCATATGGACAAAGCAACATGTGTTTAAAAAAAACACACCCACATTTTTTTATCCCCAAACGTTTAAGTCTAAGATTATGCTTATGCAACAAAACACACATTTATTGTAGGTACACACCTTTACAAGGGGTCCTACTAACTGTAGATGTATACCATAGTAAGTTAGTTCGCATGAACTAGCCAAGAGTAAAGCATTTATTACATGCAGCTATTATTCTTAGTTATAGATATTATTGTTATAATTATTGCTATATCACTAACTAGACCCAAAACGGGTCTAGTTAGTGATATAACTTTTTTTATTTATCGCTTATACTTAAACTGCATAGGTTTTGTGTTGTTTGTAGCCTAACAGACAGAAGTAAGCTGGTGGAGTCACAGTCATAATTTTCACATAAATATGTTGAGGCAATACATATATTTAATTACAATGTGGCTGTCTGAGAGGCTGTTGACAGGTATAGATATGTTTTACTTTAAAGACTGCTCTCTGTTATTGTAGTGAGTAGCTCATGGCCTAAGTAGTTATTGAAAAAATGCTACGTAATATATGCTGATGTGTACAGCAACGTTTTTTTTTTTTATTATGAAAGATCCCTTGCTGCAGCCACAAATCAGCAACGTATTCAATGCAGTTTGCATTACCTTATACCAGCAAATTACTTCCATTAACTCCGAAACACCCAAGATCGACTAACTCTGCATAGAGAAATAACCCCATTTGAAAGATTCAAATGTGAGCTTGACTTAAAGTGAAAACAATCAAACAGATATATTAGTTGGTGCTCCTCCTTTGCTGTTTCCCTCACGAATTTCACTTAACTCCCAAGGACTTGGAGTGTTTCTGGACCATCAGCTCCAGATATTAGAAACTTGTTACCAGGGAAATTAAATATAATTCATCAGGACTGACATCAAATCTTCAAAACGACAAGGCATCGGCTAAATCTAGGACTTTATTGCCGGGGAGATGAACGGCCTAGAGGGGTAATTAAAATTGAGAAATCTGCCCCTTGAGAGTTAGATTCTCCTATTTTACAAACAGTGAAAAATTCCTATTTGATACTCCAGCAGTTTTTCTTCACCACTCTAATTTACGTTAAGAAACATACTATGTCTGTGCACTCCAATCGCTTCAAATAAGATTCATTGTGATGGTAGTAAGAACTGATATTTCTTTTATTTTTGAGAAAATGGTTGGCTTGTTTTTCTGCATCTCCTAAGACACAGGTCCCAAAGAGATGAATGTATTTTTTGGTTGTGTATTACCAATTATTTTTAAAACACGAATTATAAAATGACAGCATATGGCACTGTGATAGTGCTGTAGTCTTCAGAACAGAAGATCAGTAGTTTGAATCTCACTCAGGGCGAGCCTCCAGCTGACTCAGAATCTGCATGAGTGAGAGACATATAGTTGAAGCCCTTCTGGCTAGGATGTCAATTGGATTAACGAGGCCTGCATCAAATGTTTGGGGACCAGGACAAGCCTCTATGGAAATGGTTTGGCAAAAATAACTGCACATTTTGGAATAATAATATTACTATAAGAGTTTTTGCCAGGGTGCAATTGTGTGAGGGAACTCACTTGACCTGATTTGCATTCATACAAACATATTTGAATTTGTTTTTCTGGATGCAGGCAGCATTGTTAACCAATTACTGACCCAACTGCCAACATGTGTTGCTAACAGCCAACAAAAAAGAAAAAAGAAAACTATCTGCTTTGGTGTGACTTTTCTTTACTTGAAATAATAAAACATTATAAACATAGCCATAAAACAACCAATAGGAGGCTATAAAGTATCTTTATTCTCTCTTAATATTTATACACAAAGTGTATTTATACACAAAGTGTATAAATATGCATGTAATATGCAACATTCTGGTTAACCCTAACCCTTGTTGTAGGGTCCCAGCGCGTTGTACGTATTTGTTGTAGCGTGTCAGAAAAAAGGAAACTTGGCCAACCTAATAGTATATATATATATATATATATATATATATATATATATATATATATATATATATATATATATATATATATATATATATATATATATATATATATATATATATATAT
>JAVLVB010000891.1:313229-335540 GCA_032876305.1 Orestias chungarensis | reverse complement strand
GCCTTTTTGGGGATTTTTAAAAAGTTTTTGCCTTGACTGTTAGCTTAAAAAATGAAAGAGTTGTTTATTTCGGCATACAAAACACTTTTTTTTGCTTGAATGTAACAGGGACATGGTACTTTCGGAATAAAGCCCAGTGGATGATGCACTGTCTTTTAATACTAATAATTATTATTATTATAAGGATAACCGAATTATTTCCTTTTAAAGCAGAGAAGTTTGTACAACTAGTGTGGCAATTTATTCAGAAAAATCATTTAGACAATTCAAGTCAATTTAAGAACAATGCAGCCAAGTTGTCTACAACTAATGAGGTCAAGTTCTCTTAGCTATGCAAATTAAGAGCAACATAACAAAATCTACTTATTTTACGTGTGGAGTGACTTAAACTGCACAAGGGAATTTCACTTTTTTATGTTCAAATATTTGATTCTTTTGAGCTTGCTGGTTTACATGGTAAGTAATAGTTTAAGTTCACACAATTTACTTTCCTTAAGTTACGGTTAATAACTACAGTTAGGCTATGAGTACTGTTTTAGTCTATTTTTAGTCTATCATACTCAAGTTAGTCGAGTTGTGCAAACTTAAGATGTACAATGTTTAAAATGTTTTTTCTGAAGCAGAGTTTGCAAAAATATTTTAAGTAGAGTTCAATTACTGCATTTTACACTTTACATTTTTATCTTTCAGAATTATTTATATTGTCTTTCTCTCATTTACCTTTTGGGTGAATAAAGGCTTCAAAGCATGGCACTGAAAATAGTACTTAAGCCTTTTTGCTCAGTATATCAATACCTTTACGCATGAAACAACCAAGCGCTCAATTGAGGTCTAAAAAATCCTTCATTGACCCCTTTTTTTAAATGGTGAAGAAAACATTGCACACTGGTCTGGCATTCTGCTTATTTGTGAGGGTTAGTGTTACGGTGGCACTGTCTAAGCTGCTGTTGCCAAATTCTTCATAATCTCCTTTTATGCAGATGAAATCTGTCTCTCTAGCTATTGGGGAAACTACTGAAGAATCAAACTCTGTCAAGTACTCTTTTTCGTGATAAACATTTTACTACTGTACTTTCTTCAATATATAAAAGGTTCTTGGGCAAAGTCTTGTGTTTGTGTTCTGTCTTCATGATTGAGATTAACTTGAGACTTGTATACAGGTCGATTTGTAATGGCTGATATTTCTTGCAGCTGTATGAAAAACATACAAAGAAAAACACAGGTAAACGGATAATCTCTTCTTCTATAAACGTATTTTGACAGTTTCACTGAAAGGCTGCCTGCCCACCTTTCTACAAAAATGAATCATGCGATGATTATAATTAATTTCCATTATTGGGTGGCATTTAGAAAACAGAAAGACATGATCTTCTAGTGGTGTCCCTCCTCACCTTTTCTCAAAGATTAATGGGAACGAGGAAGAGATGAGTCACTTTGACAAGCCAGCCAAGTGGAAGAACAGAAAATTGCCTTTGTGAAAAACGTTACAATTATTGTTGAGTTAGATTTAAAAATATTAAATGAAATACAGTCTTCTTGTGTAGAAGATCTGCGCATGGTTTAAAAAACTTACAACCAAATTATTATTATTTTTTTGTGTAAGACTTTGCTAGGTTTTGAATGTTTTGCTTTACCTTTTAAACCACAAACTATTATTCAAATATAGTTTTAAAATGGCATACATTATATATTTACACACACAAAAATCTGGTCTCTTGTTAAAAGTTTGAATGTAACTGACACTTCACTAAACTAGAGTGTGTTTAGGCACCCCGATGCGAGGCTGAATGTTCAATTTCAATTTTCCACTTATTGCAGAGAATGCAGTTATTCACTTGTAAAGATGCTGTCAAGCCTGGCTCTTTAACCAATTGAGAAACCTCAAGATGAACCAGAGGGAAGATGGATGTCAATGCAGTTTTTTTTAACGTCTCTTTATTTTTTTTGGACAAAAGAATATAATAAATAAATAAATAAATAAAATTGCTCTGCATTAATCTACCATTGCTGAATCATCAGAGATTAGACAGATAAAGGGTATTCTCTGTTTCTCTCCGGGTGCATTGTCATGTACAGTACACTTTTTCCTGCTTTAGTGGTTTGTGACACAAAATGTGATGAACAAGTAAAAGTGTTGTAATATGCGTGACATCAGGGCAAGATCACTCTGTCCATGCAGAAATGTAACTCAGGTCGAGCTTGCAAAACAATCACGGTTGTAACAGAGGAGGTAATAAAATTCATAGCATTTTTGCCTCATCAGCCAACAGAAGGCAAAAGTTGAGAGGCAAGAAAAATTTCCAAGAAGTTACGTGTCTCGTCGCCTTAAGGCCAAAATCTTTCGCAAGTGAAAGACAAACGATGGGGGTGTCACAGTGGTTGTGTGTAAAAAAGGTGCATCAAATGCATCTTTCACTTGCAAGATCAAGTAAAATAATACTTAGTAGTACATAAAAAAGCTTGTTTATGAATATATGTATCAGATGTCTGTGGTGGATGCTATACCTATACAATTTATTTTTGTACAGTATATTTGTTAGTTACTGTCGATCGGCTGCTCAGGACTTGGTCCATCGTTGACATTTTTGCAGACTCCGTTTGGGTTTTGGAAATAGTCTAATGGTCATACTTGACTAAAGGAAGTAATACTCAAGTCTCAAACAACTAATATAATACAAAATCCACATAGGTTTTATACAAATGTTACTACGTTGTTGAAATCTTAAAATGCAATTTAAATGTTTGCTTTTTGTCCTTGCAAACTTTGCGGGGCAAAAGGAAAAAAAAAAAATAACTTATGAAAATTGGGCTGCAATGTTCATCACTGTAGTTTATGATTTGCAAAAATAAAACCAAAAAAAACGTATTCATAAAAAAAAATAGGAAAAAAGAAAACACAAGTGGGATTTTAGTTTCAGGAAATAAACCTTGTGAAGTACTGAAACCATTATTACCTATCGTCCCATCTCCGGAGCTGAATGGATCGCATCATCATTTAATATACTTAAATACTTAAATTTGAATTGTCTGAAATGCCAAAGATATTCTCATTGGTGTGGTTTGAAATAAAACACAGCAACTTTAGAAATTCTAATAATTCTCTGCAACAGGCAACTTGTTTTTGTGTTTATCATGCTACGCTACAACCACACTTATGTGGCAGGTGCAGTAATTTCCTTTGTGGACCAACATGCTTTGTGCATTCTGAATGCTTTCCCTGCATGTACAGAATGGGTCATTTATTGCTTATTCAAAGGGTCTGGCACACTTTCTCCTTTAATCACTGGTAAATAACACCTCCTGTCGTGCCTTTGTGACACTACAGGTATAATAATTGGCTTTTTCACATTTATTTATTAAATTCAGCCTTAATAGGGGCTTTTTAAGCTGTAGACCTAAAAGGGTCTTTAAGTCTCTCAATCAAAGTCCACTCTAAGAAGTCAATCACTACCATGGAGTATTTAAGTATAAACATTATTCATATTATGAGGGCAACGTGTTTTCAAATCACATTAAGAAAATTATTTATTCTTGCTGTGAATATATTAAAGGTTAACAGTTTTCCCTGATACAAACACAGTGAGTGTGATGATTGTCTGTACAACCATAGAGGAAAAATAATCTTGATGCACTACTTGGTTGAAATGGAGAACTTTTTTCCTTCCTTTAGAGCATTGAGTACATGTTCCTGTTTTGACGGAAAATTACCTTAGACCAATTACGGCTTCACAGATCATGTAATGTTGTATCAGAGAAAAATAGAGCAGCATTTTTTTATTCTGCTTGCTGCTGTAATTTAAGGAATGCAATGAGTCTTGTGTTGATGGGAATGGCCAAATTACATCTATGTTAATGTTAGTTAGTATTTTATTTGTTATTCTGCTAAATGAAGTAAGCAATAACATTATAATTGTTTCATTGATTTTTATCCTTTTTGTGACCCACTTGTTGAGTTTTCTCAATTTTTGTAAAATAAAGTATAGTTTTATTTTGAAAGAACATTACTCTTGTTTTATTGTGACTTTTTCCTTTGCAAATAAGCTATAAGGCATTAGTTTCTCAGGAAGGCAAAACTCTTGACTAGAAATAGAAGGAATGCAAAATGAATATCAATGTATGCTAATATTGCTTTGTTTTCCAAAGGTTTACCTCACAGCACAGTAAAGTAACCCAAACTAGACATTAAGTATGGCGTCACATTTCTGTAATAAAACTGTGGAGTATAATGCAATCACCACAGCGCATCTACTAAAGGTGTGAGTGTAAACCTCTGATGAGAGAACCTAAAGCTCTAATTGCGGGTGTCTACATTTATTTTCAGGCCAATGAACACAGCTTGGCAAGCAGTAAAACATAGCCCAATTCTGTGGAGCAGCAATAAGGCCACTAAACCTCAGTTGGGGTAGGTAACTCTCCTGATTGATCCGTTCAGTTTAATTTTCTGCTTAATTCCATATAAAGCCAACATTAGACTTGGCCTAAAGAACAAGGGCGGAAGACCTGATGTGGATTTAAAATGTTTAAGAAGAAGAGGAGGATGAAGAATCACAAGGTAAGTAAGAATAAAAGTTTGTTAATAATGGCACATGTTTACCTATTGATTGTGTCATGTGCTCCCAGATTTTTTGTATAATGGGACATTCTGTTAAATGGTCCAGACTCCTAAGCCTTGTGGAGATGGACCCTAGAGCGTTTAAGGTGATATTTAGAAAGATATATTGAGCTTCTTAAGCCTATGTCTGTGGAGCTCACTCAACTTTGGGTCTGGCCTAAAAAAGTAGCTCTGCAGTCAGCCTGGAAAATCCTTTTCTCTCTTTTTGATAACTAGTATAAGTTCAAATGTATTTATGAATGGATTGAAATAAATTTTCTTGTCAACTGCCTCAATGAAATGCTTTGTGAGTTGGCACTATAGTATAACCAGGCTGAATTAATTTCTTAGTTGGAGATGCTTCTTTCTAAAAGCCTAACCCGGGATTAGTCTGATGATAAGCCTAATTCTTTTAATTCCCAAATAAGATGGAATAGAATAGAATAGAATAGAATAGAATTCAACTTTATTATCATTGCCCTTTCACAAGTTCAAGCAACAAAATGTAGTTTGCATTTACCCAGAAGTTCTGTACAGGATATAAATATCTATTTACATTTATACAGTATAGTGATTATAAAATATGGATGCACACACATACAGATTATATACAGATATACATGGTTATGGTTGAGGAGTGCATGTAAATGGTGTTGGATCCATTGGTTATTGTGTGTGTGTGTGTGTGTGTGTGTGTTTGTGTGTGTCTATGTTGTTTTGGATGGTGGGATGGGGGGGGGGTGAGTAGAGTCCTAGTTTCTGCTGTCAAGAGGCGTTCAGGAGCATGACAGCTGAGGGGAAGAAGCTGTTGAGTGCCTGGTGGTTTTAGTCTGTAAGCTTCTGCAATGCCTCCCAGAGGGCAGGAGGGAGAAGAGTGTGTGTGTAGGGTGAGTGGAGTCTTTGATGATTTTCCCAGCCCTTTTCAGACACTGATTCCTGTAGATGTCCTTGATGGCAGGAAGCGGTACCCCTGTGATTCGCTGGGCAGTTTTCACCACCCTCTGCAATGCCTTCTGGTCCGATGCAGAGCAGCTCCTGTACCAAACTGTGATACAGTTGGTGAGGATGCTCTCGATGGTGCAGCGGTACAAGTTTGTGAGGATCTGTGAGGACAGATGGTTCTTCCTCAGGGTCCTCTTGAAGAAGAGGCACTGGTGCGCCTTCTTTATGAGTTTGGAGCAGCTGGTTGTCCAGGTCACGTCCTCTGAAATTTGGACTCCCAGTAACTTAAAGCTGTCCACACATTACAACGCTGTCCATACATTTCAATATAAACATTATGCAAGCTATACTACTTTAACATAAAGTCTTTCTGTGAAAAAGCGTTGACCTCAAATTACTTTGACAAAGGGCAGCTTTACTTCAAAAATCTTCACAGCATCTTTGCTCAAATTTAGCATTTGTCCCACTAATCATTAGTGGATATGAATGACAGGAAAACTGTAGTAATTAAATTAGGTTTCGCAGTTTATCCTCGGTGTGTTCTGGGAACTCATATTTCAGATTGTATGACATTCTGTTTGCATACTATCAGTGTTTTGTCTTAATCTCTCCTGTTGCAAACTCATCTTCTCATCTGTGTTTAAATTCTGCGAAATTAATGCTGTGGTTGGTACCATGTGATGTTGTGTTACTTATATAAGGTTCCCAAGAATTGTTAGTCAACTATTGTTGATTTATGTAGAGGCTTTAACCTCCTACAGCACAATAAAGACAAAAGACATGTTTGGAGACATGTGCAAACAACGATTAAATTCTTAGCTTATGACAGTAGCCAGTCCTGGAGCTGTCTGAGGAGATCCATCAAGCTTCAGTTTGGGCCCTACAGAGTTTAAAACAACTTCCCTGAGTAGTTCAAAGAGTTATTGTGTCTGCAGTCAAGGCTCCTCTAAGAAACTTGTTGTGTTTGCCACTGTCTTTCACTGAGCTAGATATTTATTTATTATTATTTATTTATTATTTATTTATTATTTTCAGCGGGCACAGCGGGAAATGACAGGAGACTCAGAGCAACAGGACGACGTGGGAGACCAGAGACCTCTGAAGGTGAGGACAGAGCAGGTGAGTAGATGTTGTACGGCGGGAAGATTATGTTGGAACGATCTTACTTGTGAGGGGTTGATGGTTGACGCCAGGGAGGAGTGAGTGGTGAGTCCTTTCAGCAGTAATCAGATGGAGAGGTTGTCCAGGGGGGGTGTACGGCAGATGGAACGACGCTGGAGCGGGCAGACCGAGCTGAGCCAAGAGGAGCGGGGAGACCAGATGGATGACCAGAGACCAGAGAGGAAACTTGAGTTGGCTTGTACACTGGAGAATGCGGTAACCTGAGGTGAGCACAAGGGATGTTAAGGGCAATTCAAAAATTCAAAAAACACAAAAACACTAGAGGAAAAGGTCAATTGGAGGAATACTAGAGATCACTGGAGAAAACGCTAAAGCTAGAGAACTGGCAAAACAACTAGAGACTAGAGAGTAGCACCGAGCACTTGAAGTTACCGGGAGTAAACAAACACTCAGGCGTCGAGTAGCTGATTCACCACTCCTCTTATACTGGCTCAGCTCATCAACGCCAACTGGGCACACCTCGCAGGTGCACTGGAGGTGGAAGGCGCTCCAGCAGAGAGAGAGCACTGACGACCCGTTTTGGACAACCTGGAGACTCACCCTGACACTATCCACTATTTAAGCAATTTTGATCATCAGTCTTCCAACAGCTCAGTTGTGTAAAGATGTGAAGCAGTGTAGTACTAAAGAATCAATGTATTCCTGCCTCTGTGTTTCTGACCCCACCTAGTCCAACTTTTACAGAAGTATCGAGAGCGACTGAGCTCATTGGCATTCAGTGATGAGCTAACTGGCCCTGTTTGTTTCCTTAGGTCAGCAAACAAATTAGTGTTCCACTCATAAAATCTGTTGCTGTCCTGCCTTTTGAAGAGTCTTATCTACATCGATCCATAAGCCTGCAGGTATCAAGTCAGATGGTGATACCTCAGGGTTGGTAACTGACTGTTCTGCATGCCGCCTTGCAACGTCCCTGAAGGGTTGTCCTTTCCTGTTTGGTTAATTTTCCATGCTGCCTCCTATGAATGTGTTTTCAGTCTGCTTGATTCCCCTTGGTATGTTTTTTCTCAGTCTGCCTAATCCTCTAACAAAGTAATCAGGAAACTCTCTTTGCACGTGAGCATTCAAGCATTACCAGTTCGTTTGACAGCTCATCCTCATCCAGCTTTTCATGTTTCAGACTGAGCCACATGGGTTCATTTTGTTTTTCAGTCAGAGTACAAGTAAAATATTTGTCAAGAAATTTCAATAAAATGCAAATTCCTGTTTGCAAAGAGTAGAACTTAAACATCCAGATTTGAACTTCAAGATGCACACTAAAAGTGGCAACACCCCCTAGTTCTATATGAGTAAGGCGTGATTATAATTATCTAGTTTCAGCAATTGTAACAATAAGAAACTACATTTGATCTTGTCTGACTATCTAACTTTTCCTGTAGGATCAAAGGCTTTTTCCCTTGTGAATAATTAATCAATTATTTATTGACTGATTTGCCCTGATTAGAACTTTTTTCAGCAACTTTAAGACTGAAATATTTTCCGTCTTTGGATTACATATAACAAATTAATTTAGAAAACCGCTCATTTCAAATTTACTGTGGAAGAAAAAGATCAGTCTGTGTTCGCGATTTAAGAAAACTGGTTTAAAATAAGGCTGCACATTGACATAGTTGGTAGCAGCAACAAGGCTCTTGGATCAATTCCATGTTGGGTCTCCCAGACTCCAAAAATATGACTGTTAGGTTAATTGTGTGTGTGTGTGTGTGTGGTTGTTTGTCCTGTTGGTCTCTCTGTGTTGCCCTGTGATGGACTTGTGACCTGTCCAGGGTATACCCGCGCTTCTCACCTGATGTGAGCTGGAGATAGACACCCGCAGAACCCCAAGGCCCCACAAGGGTAAGCAAGTGAGGAAATGGATAGATGGTTTAAATTCTTGGATTTTATATTATTACATTGTAAAAGTAATATTGATTTATTGCAATATTTAAACATAAATAAATTGTGGATAACCTGTAGAGTATATTTGAAATACAGTAAGATACCAGATTAACATTGAACAGTCTCTTCTATCCCACTCACAATGTACTGTACATATACAATGCTTTCTAAGCTATTACTGGGCACTTCATTGAATTTTTCATTCCTTAAAGTGCCAAATGGAAATGATTTCAGGGTTTTTTAGCTCTTCCTATGCCTGAGTAGCCATTTTCTGCTTCATATGCTTAGTCTCAGGCATTATTTAAAAAAAAAAGAGTTATTGCGAATACACTTGTCATGATTTCCACTTCAGTCAGAAGAAGATTAGGCAAATTGAAAAGCTCTCTTTCTGCAGCTTATCTGTCAGAAAAACAGGTTTAATCAAAGAAGGCAGGTCATCACAGTGAAAAGGAGAAGGTGTTCTTATGCTGCTGTCACATGAAACGTCAATGTTTCACCTCTTTCTACACAACTGTGCTCTAGAACAAGTGTAGGACAAAATGTATCTATAGTGAGGAGAAATAATCTCCCTGATTTGCTGTTTTTTCTCCTTATAGTCACCTTCCATCCGTTCATTTATAAGCTCAGGTGAATTTGGCAGACAAGTGCTGGTTGTCAAAAAAAATGTGGACTTGGTATATCTATGAGCACTACCACACATCTGTGAGCATAAACTAAATTTATAATAAAAATATATCAATTTAGACAGAATAACTATTTCCAGACTTTTTTTTACCAATTCCTTCCTTACAATGTAAATGCCATTTAACTTAATAGTCATAGCTGAACAGTTTCCTTGCAATTCTGACACAATTAATTTACAGATATGAGGCTAACTATAGGGATTTAAAGGATTTTCACATTTTAAAATTTAACTAAAAAAGATGATTATCTCCAAAAAAGTGAGTTTTTAGTCTCAATTTAGTTACTTTAATTTAATCACCAGAAACAGATGTGCTGACAGTAAATGACTTTCTTGCATTTTTAAAATTGTTGAAGATAATATGTCTCTCTATCTCATGTCAGCGTCGTTGTTGGCTTGATTACTAAATAGTGAAACATTCTATTTGTAGAAATTATGTATTTAACTACCCTTTACATTATCTTTTAACTCTCTGTTGCTAAACATCTAAAGAACAGGTAAAACATTTGAACAAAAACCGAAAGTAATATACAGGTGAGTTAATTTCACAGAAACTTGAATTAGTTAGTTGTAGCCACTTGTGCTAAAATGCAACCTCAAACCTGGGGTATGCACTAAATCATGTCTTATGTGCAGGTAGCTGGTAGTTAGGGGCTGATGGAAAACAAGCCTGTATTTCAACATTGTGTTTGGAGATTATTGACTCCATCATTAATTTTTGGTGGAAAAAGATCAATAATGGTATTGTGTCTCTGTGTGTATGTCTGTGAGTGGATGTGTAAATAAATAAGTAGTCAAATAGCTTTCCTCCATTTTAATGTATTTTAGTCTACAAAAAAATTACTTGTCCAAGTAGAGAAATAAGTTATGTTCTGAGCTCAAAGTAGCAGACAATAACAGAGCACATATCAAAGAAGGAGAATTATTTAAATTATTTTTCAATGTGTGTGTATGTGTGTAAGTGTTTGTGTCATATATTTAACCTACTGATATTAAATTAAATAGTAAGCTTTGCGTTATCTTTTGTTTTAACAGTGATGATGGTACACGGTCTTTTTATACCTTAGAAAGCTTAATATATAGGGATAGAGACCTTTTATCTAATAGCTGAGAAATATCCCTATTTTCCACCTGTATGAATAATAACAACAGAGCATATGGATGAGTGCGTAGAATAACTTCAACAATCTGCTGCTTAGTGTGCTGCACTGGTCTGAGACAATGGAATAAATCATGTAGGAAGAACAACAATACTGATTTGAACATACTCAGAAGGTACAAAATCCTATTTTGGCAAAAACAAGTTCCAATATATGTATTTATGATTAAACTGCTACGAACATTGACATTCCTGTAAACTATTGTAAGAACCTTGTAGAAGGAGATTAAACACATCAGACCCAATTCACACAGGTAAACGGCAACGCTACCAAATACTGAGGAAATGTGTCAACTTCTGAGTTTAAAGACAATCTATGATTTTCCATGAGTGATTATTGTTCCTATTATTGTGAAATTGAGGACATCAACATAATTATAGTTATTCTAACTGACCTAACACAAGATAGGTTTGGTCTGATTTATGTATTTATTTTAAGTTTTTTAGGCCAATGTTGACAGCTAGAAACAACAAAATATTGTACGTATCTTTTTGTTTGGTGCATGTAAACGTCTGGTTCAACTGTTGTAATGTTACAGATTCAATCAAAAGTAGGATTTTTTGGTTAAAGACAGTATGAGTACAACTGTAAAACAATATTACTTATGCAATCAAATTGACTCATAATTTTTCTATTTAAAATGGTAAATGTATTGAAAAAGATAACTAATTTAGCACAGAGCTTTGTATTTATCAACAAATACAGTTTTATTTAATCTAAAAACAGAACAAAATGAAGGAAAATAAAAAGTGAACCTGAATACCAGTAGTCACTAGAGCCTTAAATGTCTCATTTTGCTGTTTGCTTTGTGGGGGTTGTTTTTGTTTTTGCTAAAAGTGTTGCACATGATCAGCGTTGGTGTTGCATTCATCACCTGGTGACACGGAAAACGTTATCACATCTGATGCCATGCTACAACCCAGGAGGCTTATAGGCCACTGATTTAGTGGCCAAACACAAATAGAAGGTTGGCTTGAAGGTTTAAAAATAGATGTGGGACTCTATGGGGATGTTTCCACAATTCTAAAACGGTTTTACAAAATGTGACTAAAACTGAACATATCAATAAAACAGAAGCACACAAAAACATTAAAAAACACTTTACTTGGATTATTGCATATTAGAAATCCTAAAACTTCTAAGATTAGTCTTATCAGTACACATGGGATAATACCTATTGTATGTAAGATATTAATCTAATTTTGTGAGCTAAAATGATTTGATGGAAATAGAGTTATTAGCATGAAGTGTTTTTTATGAGATTTTTTTTAAATAACGGCTAGTATAAGTTTGTGTTGGTTTGTGTTGTGGAACCAAATGCAGTGGAGGAGAGAGTTTACAGGAACTAGTATGACAAAGTAAATACAAGGAGTTGTGGATGGTTAGGAGAAGCGGAACAGCAAACAAGCAAGCAGAGGATGGAAATAAGATAGAACTGGCCCAGAGGACAGAAGGTGGGGCAGAAACAACGAGCGAGGGTGAGCAGCATAGAGACTCATAGGCACAACAGAGGATCCAGTGGTAAGGGAGCAAAAAAAATCAGGCGCACATACAACGACAGTGAATAATGGAACAATATTCGGGAGCATCTATGGGTGATAAGAGCAAGGCAGGCTGAAGGATGGAGAGAAGGAATGACAAGAAACGAGAAACAACACAAATATTATTGATTAAATAACTAAACGTGTGGAGGACACATTAAACAAAAGATAACTCAGACATGGCTGAACTAAAGTAACACGAATATTGGAACAAACCGCAACAAGGAAATAATTAAAACTAATAACTATCAAAAAAACACACAAATAAAACCAAAATCAACTCAGCCCATGACAAAGTTCAACTAAAAGAGATTTTTTTGTATGGAGTCCATCTGATAACCAAGGAGGGAAAAAAGCATAATACTTTCAAGCTTAATAAAGAATGAGAACAACTTGTGTATTTTGTCGCAACAACTTAATAACCCATGGTTCCGACTTGTTTATATTCATGGAAGTGACTTCATAAAATACTTTTTTTGTGGCTCATATTTAAAAACACAATAAATCTAATAATGATTTAAAGCACACTGTATGAAATGAACTAAAATGACCAGGAATGGACAATCATTGTTTGCCTTCACCGGGCTGTAAGGGCCAAATTAAAATATTCCATATTTCTATATACATGACTTGCAATCTAAAGTCAATTTCAGCTTTCTAAAAGGCAATGGCCACTGATTTTCCATTCCAGATGGTATTAGCTGTTAGCTAAGTACTATTACATAGTTTGCTGTATATTTTCTTTAATGTTACATTTACAGCATCTTGGGACATAGACACAAAGAGGACATACAATTTACATTATCCAGTCAGTCCCTCTGGTAGACCCAGGACTGTCTCTCAGCCCTGGGTCTCCCACAAATAGCTTTTTATTGAGTCGTTTTTCTACCTCACCAGACTGGCTTCACAGTTTTTTTATGTAGTAAGCAATTGTGTGACATTTAAATCAGCACAATGCTTTTTTACAACAAGTTTGTTTTCCAGCTGGCTCCTTGGAAAATTGTGCAATCAGCTCTATGATATCAAGAACTGCAATCATCTACACAGCTGGCATTCTCAATGAAATTCTTCCACAAGTTGTCAGAAGTTAACAAGTTGTGTTTATTTTTCTGTTATAGCTGATTGTTTTTCTTTATCTTGATTGGGTTCAAGTGTCATGTGAACATGTGAACTTTAAAAAAAAATTTTTTGACTCTCACAGGTGTGACCAACAATTAGTCCTGTTGTACATTAATAGCATTACATGCAAATTAAATTATCATGCAGAGCCACTAAAGCATTTTTTGCCAAACAGCAGGACACCAGGAGTCATCTTGTGGTTTAATATGGACAGGTCCCCATTTCATTGAAGGGCAACACAGAGACACAAAGGACAACACAGATATGCACTTATACCTAGGGGATACCAATAGAGACCATTTAACCTAGCCTTTAAACTGAAGATGGAGCTACAAAGAGCTTTAAACTCCATCTGAAAGACTCCAGGCTAGAACTGTTCTCATTGCAACGGTGATACTAACTGTGGCAACTGTACAGCCCAGCAGAACATACAATTTTAAGAAAAGCCTGAAAATCCTAAAATGATAACAATTTATCATGTTTACAATCACTTTCAGTTTAAAGAAGGTTAACATTTTTACATTTTGACTTACCCAACATAAGCATAACAAAGGCTTACTTATGTTTTGCTTATTTATCAATAATACTTAAATTGGGGTTTATGTAATTCAATATATATATACATCACAAAACAAAACCAGATTAAGTTTTAGAAGAAATTAAACACAAACGTTTGTTTTGTTTCACATCATATTAAGCAATGAACCGCTCTTCTTCCGAGGTTGAATTTCAGGAAAAAGGTGCCATTACTATGTTTCCCAACAAAAGTCCAGTCATTTCATAGTGTACCCTTACTTCTAACTTTTCCCTTGTCATCACTCCTCATGAATTGCGCTTCACCTGATCCTCTAAATTAGAGCCAGTGAGAACCTCTAGGAAGTCAGCGGCGAATCATCTCTTACACAATTTGTCTTTACTCACTGCTCACATCAACAAATTCATACGCACACCCACGTAAATTATTTTCTATTTGCAAGGGCTGGTAAATAATATTAGCTTATCTATTACATCTACTATACACAGTACAATGCTTTTATTACAGGTTTTAACACATTTGGTCTACTCAGTAACCTTGATAGAAAGAAAATGTTGGGTTTACTCAATGCCGCAGTTGAGATATATTTCCTAATGACAATCCAAGTCACACTTCTGGCAAACAGCAAAGAAAATATATGATCAACAAAAAAAAAATAATAATAATAATTTTTGCTATACTGGGATGGTTAAGACATTGGGGGATTTTCTAAGAGCCTTCAATATCCAAAGTCAGACTGGGAAACAAGTTTAGTCTTTTAATGCTAAAAAAATGCATATTTGCATCTAGGAAGTATGTTTCATTAAGACTGCCCAAAAGACTGAAGAACTGCCTAGTAAAAAAAAAAATGATAATCTAAATTCTTTAGATTGCCAATAGATGTAGAGCAATAATTTAACCTAATTCCAACTTTGCATGAAGTTCCAGCCGTTAGTTTCAGATTGTACTTTTTATCAGGGTCTTACTTCATCTGTTTACATTTTACTTCTGCAAAGGTGGGCTGTCAGGCAGAACTTGGCTTTGTCCTATTTTCCCCACTCTGATGCTTCTATTTATTCACATACATTCCCTTGACTGGCATATCCAGGCTGCCTTATGTTGACTTGTCTTGCGGGCCTATCTTCAGTTCTCAGGTTCTGCACAGCAAGTAAAATAATATGAAAAAACTATGAAAAAAGTCTATCAAAAGCATAGCTTCACCGCTTTAGATGGTACTCTTTACAGTCTAAGAGTTACTGATTTATTTATTTAATTTGCAAATTGTTGGATAAAGGACACAAAAATATAATAATCATTTAATCTTTTTTGTGAAGAAACAATTAAACTTGCTGTGATTAAAATCCTGTGTTTTGTCTTCAGCCATTGATGAGGAAACGGAAACACAATTTAGCTTATGAATATAAATAGTTTATATGAACAACAGAGCGTTACATTTGATATTTCTCTGAAAGCAGTTATTGACTGAGGCAATTACAGTCTGGCATGAATCATATCCTCAAATTAAACCTGAATTATAAGCGCTCCCCTAATGTTCCTAGAAGGAGCTGACAATATCTCAAAACTTTCAAATATTCAAACTTTTGTTCAAAATAAATAGCATGTTTCTATAGACAGGGTTTTTATTTTTTTCCATCAATGAACATACTAAGCCATGGTTTCAAATATTACAACAATCAAGTATTGCAAAATGCCTCACATATCGATGATGACATGATTATCTGTATGTAAAGCAACAATGGAAAAATGAACTAGATGAAAAAACACATTAGTGCTCAAAAAAAGCAATCATGGGCCATAGTTTCCTTTATTAAAGAAAAAAAAAAGACAATAATTGTTAAAGATGGATTTAAACTGACATTTTGTTCTTTCATTTTCTTAACTGAGTGTTGTTCTTTAAAGGAGAGTTAGTGGAAAAATATATGCTTTTTGCCAAGGTAAATAAACATTTCTGAATTGATTATAGCTAAATGAATGTTAAATATTACTTACAATTTGATCATGTCTAACAGGATCCTGGTTGATTAGACCTTTTAGAGTTATTAAATAAGAGTTTCAGTTTTTAGGGGTAACTCAGGCCCATCTTTGCCTCATGTTGCAGCTGACTTATCTCATAAAATGAAGCCTATAGTGCACTTTACTGTTTAAAATGAACTCGAGACACTCTTTAAAACAGCACTGTTTTTGATCTTCAAATTCTTTTTTATGAAAAATCTAGATAAATACCTCGCACCTTAAAAACTTTCTTATCTCTCTTTTTCTCTCCTTCTGAGACTTTTTGGCTTTCAGGTGTTGAAAAAAATTAATCTAGAGGGAATTGCTATACCATTGAATAAGTTGACTGTGCTTCAGTGGAGCAGCTGAGCCTATATTAACTCTTGTTTTGTGTGAATAAATTCCTGTCCCTTGGCAACTCAATTTTACGACGATTAACAAAACTTCATAATGTAACGCTTATTGGGACTACTACACATTTATTTTCAGAAAAAAGTTTTATTGATTTGAACTGTGCACACTGTGGATTTTAGATACAATAAATTGAATATTAGTAATTATTTACTGTTGTATTGTTTGATTTATTCTAGTAATTATTTGGCACCGCCACTGAGATGTTGTTTGATAAAGCTTGCCTGTTCTTTGAGCTCATTTGAAATGCTAAAAAAGTAGTAATTACAGAAGTAATAAATAAATTTTTGTTAGTATGTTCAATAGAAGACATCATTTTTTAATGTTTTTAAAGAGTATTACAGCTACTTGCAAATGTTTAATACTGAGGTTTTTAGGTGTAGTATAGTTTTGATAATGTAGTCCAATCATGCTTGTGCTAAAAATGTGATTGCTATTGTCAGTTCATCAAAATTCACTCTATGAAAACAGACAATGAAACTTCAAGTTTGTGTCTTTTGGTGTTGTTCATGTTAGAGTTAAGATTGTTATTTTTGTTACCCTAAAGAAATTGAGGGTTACTTGTAAATCTTAATTTCGGCTATTGTCAAATTTAGCGATATTGGTCTTCTTTATATACAAGACAGACATTTAAATGAATTCTAACCCCCGGTGTTATTTGCATGCACTAAACTGAGCAGAACCGCATCAGAAACTATGCATAAACATCAAAAACATCAAACAATTTGATTTTCTACGACATTTTTATTTCCTCAAGTTAAGATCCACATAACCGATAATCTTCAGATCACTACTTGATATATTTAAAAAGGAAACAGTGAGACTTTTGTGGTGGTTGTTTAAACCCAAATTTCCTCCAAAAAAATCCAAATGATGTGATACATGCTGTAGTGGATGGCAAAGTTTTCGATAACAACAGTTAGGACGATTATTATCTTCAGTATTGAACCTGATATTAATGAGTTATGTGACATATGAACACTCAATGCTAGATATGGTTTTGTAGGGCAAACAAATCCAATGCAGTCACCTACTTGAATAATTGTTTTGTTATTTTTCCTCTCTGTGCTGTGTGTGTGCTCAGTGGTGTTGACTGGAATGATGGTGAAGGGACAGGTTGTCCTGTAAGTGATGAACTTGATGAAGCTAACTGACATGAGTGAGCTGATTATTTGCCTGTCTTACAATTACTTATGTAGTGAAAGACGCTGCAGTTCAGCAAGTGTCAGCATGAAATATTTTTTTTTTAATAATTATTTTTAGAACATCTGATACATAAATAATTGCTGCAAATATTTTTTTTGACAAGATTACAGTCTGCACTACCACTTTTAACAAGCCACTTTAAATTAGTTGCATTGCGTGGATAAGTCATTGTGGTAGAGCTCTATTAAAGGACACATTTGTTAAAAATTAATAGGAGAAAATCAAAATGGAAGAACTTGGAACAACTATGATCAGCTGGCCCTTTATAATACTGAAATACTGACCATGACATCTTATTTTATTAGTGACAAATTATAAAGTGAGTTTCATTGTACTCTACCAAGAATCGGTGTAAACAATTCCAAATGTTCTATAAAGCACATTGTGTTGATTTACCTTCCAAGATGTACGCTAAAGGTTACCAACCTTAGTTGATCAATGCTAACCATTCAGTTCTATTAGGAAGTCGACAATTTGATATATTCACCTTCAAAAGATTTGGTGCCAGAGGTTCACAAAAATATCAATACTAAACACAGCTGCAATCTCTGAGGGCTGCTCTTGTCAGCAGGCAATATTGAAATAAAAGACAACTACAGCGGATTTGTAGGTGCTGCTCAGAGCAAACCTATTTGTATCTTGTGTATTTTATTGGAAAGTATATTTGTAATTCCTTTTTCTTCTTCTTCAACCCTGTTTACTTAAAAAATCAATGCAGCTGCTATCACCAGTTAAAGCCGACATCAATAAACAGTTAAATTCTGAGAATAACATTTAACATTACATGAGTTATTGTGGATAAACATACATGATCATGCTTTAAATTTAAGTCTCGGGGTGCCTAATTTGTTATGCCTGCACCATCTACATGCAAACACTTGTAATCCTTACAATAGCAGGCATGAATAAACAGTTACTAGAGCTTGTATAAACCTGAAAACAGATACCATTAAAAACTAAATATAATAGGTGAATACTACAACCATATGTTGCCATGGCAACATATGGTTGTTAGATACCAGGTTCATGAACCTGGTATCTAACTGACCTAACGCTAGGATTGTTGTGGGCAGTACAAACATCTAACCTGCTTCTGATGTCTTTTGATAGCTGTACGAATTATATGATCCTTTTTCAGTCGAAATAAACAGGATTCACCACTTTGCTATAACGGTTTATTTCTGTTAGCCAATAGATAGAGATTTTGTTAATTCTTATCTGTTTATCTTTACATTTGATCTAGGGTTGGAATAATAAACTTTCCAGACTATTTTACAACCATTTATGTGCAATAGGTATTTCTAAATGAAATTCGCTAGCATACTTACAGATAATTATAAAGCAGACGTAAAGTAGAATATTATATGCAAAATAAATTGGATAAAGATGAATTAGTAACATATTTTTAAACAATTTTCATACAATCTATAAAGGGAGCCTTGCCGTAAAGTGGTAACACATTAAATAACAGCAACAAATAAAAAGGAAAGCTGGACAAACAAAAAACAACTAAAGCTGACACTAAGCACCAGTATGTGTGGGAGAATGTGGGTTAGGGTAGATCCTGACAAAGGTGAATTACTCAGAATTGGAGGTAAACATGTGGCGAAAATATTCTTAAGCATTGTTTTTTAAAAATAGACTTATATGGAAACTATGAGGAGAATATTTAACCACCATAGCCTTAATCTCTCTGGCCAGGCTCTGTTTCGGAAGTGATAGCCCAGCACGTAACTAAAAGTCTAAGTATTTTGATGTTTTATAAATCTACTACACTCTGGGTTTGTTGAACTGCTGCCAACTGCATCTGATATTTAGGAAAATATGAAGTGTGGTAATAACCCCCTCTTGTAAAGATAGGCCTTTGCTCCTGATTTTCCATGGTTTAATTGTCTCCTTTAGGATAATTAGTAATCATTAAGAGATAGTCAGCTGGGCTTTTATGCCTTGTCATGATGCATTGCACCAAATGTCCAGCATTAAGTGGTGCTTTATTAGCTAAGTGTTCAGCAGTGGTGCATTTCAAATTACCAGGCCCTCTAAATATGTTTTTTTCCTGTTCGCCACCTTTTGTTTCTGTGCATAAATGTTTGCCCACACTAAACAATTGTTTGCAATGAACATGTTTGCGCACTTTGTGGGAAATTCATAGCTGTTTGGGAAATCCATTGCCATATTGAATAGCTATGTAAATGAGTCTGACTGAATCTTAAGCTGTAAGTATGTAAAATTATTATTTGGCTTTGCTATACATCCACATTATTGCATTTGATAAATAAATACAAAATTCCTCACCACCTTAACATTGTTTTGGTGTCCAAACTCGGGCAAAAACAAATTATGATAGAGAAGCATGTTTGGTAAATGGAGTAAAACAAATAATGAAAAAAAAAAAAGAATGGGTTAGTGCAAGATGTCTGAAAAAGTTTGACAAGATGTTTTACAAAGTTTTATAAAGATTACGCACAAAAAAACCCATCACAAGTCAAGATAGAAAAAGGTATAAAAAAGCCAAACTCATATGATAAAGCATTTAAAAAAAGCTGTAATAGCAATACATGTCATGTGGTAAATCACTTTTCTATAATTTCACAGACGTCTTTGATCAGTGAGCCAATATTGTTGCTTTTCACTTCTATATTGGAACTCAGATAAAGTCCTCGTCATGTTTGCCCATGTTTTATTAATTCTAAGATCCTGCAAAGCTGTAGTTCACTGAGAGTTCCAACTCCGCTAGACTCTTGCTGCAGCTGTGAATGCTGAAACTCATTCACATACGTTCTTAAAATGTTGTATCAGTATTTGCTTTTGTGCTTAATTGTAGAAATTAGCAATGAATCCAATTTTTCATACAAATCAATGTGTAAAATTAGTAGGCCTGAAACAAAACCTTTGTAGAGTTACTAAAAACTGATATTACCTAGTATTACGTTAAACATAGGAACTGATATGTAGCTTTAAAATTAAATGCATGGATTTACAGACACTCATTTTTTTCCCTAAATATCTCATTAAGTTGGATTTATTTCTGTGCATACACAATTAAAATTATTTTCTTAAGGAAGGCTCTGCTAAAACATCTTTCACTCTTCCATTCATTATTCCATGAGATAAAAATATTTGGAGCAAAATAACAGCCATTATTGTCTCTGATGGTGGTGATAATATTCCACTATTTTGTTTAACAACTAGTCTTACTAAAGTTAAAATACCCAAGTAGTAATACTACAAAATACTAATGCAAAAACAAATAACTGTATTTTGTTAAATTGATAGTAGATTTCTTATGATAGCAACAGCTAAATGGTTAGGATTGCATTAAATGTAATTTATATTATAAAAAAGAATTTTCCTGCTTATGGGATAAATAACTCATTTATATCTATGCATTATTGAGTCATTAATATTGCAAAATGAGAATGAAGGTGGAGGTTAATGCGAAGCAAAATCTCTACATCAATATCTGCCATGAATAAATGAGTCAAGGAGTCAAGAGCAAAGTGCAGTATATCCCCTTGTGCGCTGGATCATATAAGGTCTCATTAGTTAGTAATTCAGTCCAGAAGATGGCCGACAAAAAGGAGAAAAATATGTATATGAAAGATCAGTTTAGGTCCTCAGGTTGGAGGCCAATGGTACAGTGCTTGAGTTTTATTTTAGAGCATTTAAAGGTCCCATCTTAACAGTATTGCATATGTTTCTCTGGTCTTTTACAAATTCCCCCCTTTTGACCATACTAAAAAAGTTAATAGTTGGAAAAAGATCAAATAATGCAAAGATGATGGAATATAGTATCTCGTAATATTTGTTTGTGCTCCACACAACACTCACCCATCAGAAGAGCAGGAATTCTTACAGCCATCTGCTGTTTCTGGATTTCTCCTTAGTCTTCAACACCATCATCACACAGACCCTGGTGGAGAATCTCTCATCCATAGGACTCAGTGCCTCACTTGGGTCCTGGGTCCTGGACTTCCTGGCCAACAGACTCAAGACTGTCAGCAGTGTCTCTACTTCATCAGGAAGCTGCAGAAGGCTTGACTTGGGAACTCCATCCTAAGGAGCTTCTGTCACTGTGTGGTAGAGAGCGTTCTCTACACCTGCATCACTGTGTGGCACATCAGCTGCACAGCTGCTGAGAGGCTGGCTCTAGAGAGGGTGGTTAAGGCTGCTCAGAAACAGTTTCCACCCTGCAGTTGTCAGACTGAAAACTCAAGGACCTGAGTGAAAATGTGAAATGGTATGACAATAAAAATCCTTGAATCCAAAGACTGCATCATTCAGGTGAAAGATGTGTAATGTTTTCCATGTATGTGTTGGAGCCATTTCTTCAGTGTGGGGGTGGCTGCCCTGAGTGTTCCAATGTCCATTGGCACTATGGACCTTCACATGTAAGGATCTTTTTAGCTCCAACTTCTTTTGTTCACATCGATAACAACTCTGCTGCTTATCAATCAACATGCTTATTTGATTGGTCGGCCTTTACCATTTTGTCCATTTGAATCCGGCAGTCCCACAGGATCTCAGCTTTTTTTATCTTCCCCACCTTGGGAGGTGATTCCCACTTTGAAATAGGGTTTAATATAATTATAATTTTTTGTTTGTTTGATTAGTTTTGATATTGCTTGCTTCAAAATAAAATAAACAATCGAAATAAACAAAATGCTCGGAAAATCCTGAAAAAACATAAACTAACTATGAATAAACTATTTTTTACACACACATGCACAAGATAAAAACAACAACAAAAAAGCAACCTGCTGTTCCTATTTTATATGAGTAATATTATTCTCCTAAAATGTAATCTTAAAATTTGTATGAATCTGGGTGAAAATTAATTTTGTGACCAAGTATTATTCTTAAGACATAATTACCACCTGTCATGATGTGTGTTTTGTCTGGTTCCGTTTCCTCCCTGTGTCTCGTCACTCCGCCTTCATTCACAGCTGTCTGCAATAATTCACTCCTCTTCTCAACCAATCACACCCCGGTTCTCACTACTTAAGCCACATTCATTCACACACTCACCGCTGGATCGTCTGTTGTTTTCCCCTGCTTTTCCTCGTTGCTCCTAG
>JAVLVB010000891.1:295047-307598 GCA_032876305.1 Orestias chungarensis | reverse complement strand
ATATATATATATATATATATATATATATATATATATATATATATATATATATATATATATATATATATATATATATATATATATATATATATATATATATATATAGGGGCACCTGTAAAACTCTGAAGGCAGTGGGTGGTCTGACACAAAGGGGGACAGACGATAGCAGAAGGTTATAAGGGTTGTCGGATCAGTGACAGACAGGGGCTCTTTCCCCAGAGAGGGGCCATTACAGACAGAATAGAGCAGTAACACGTTGGCGGGCCCTGCCACAGAGCTTATTGGCAATCTGTTAGTGAAGCTGCTGGCAGGAGAGAGAATAACGTGTCCAGGGACAGAGGAGCGACTGCAAGAAACTAAAAATCCTGGCAATAAGAGAGAGGTTAGGTGTGGGTGTTAGTGGGGGTCAGGTGTTGACAGCAAGAAAGAAGGGGGGTTGAATAAAATATACAGTGATGTTTTGTTACCTCAAGGCATGTTGGGAACGTCCCTACAGCTCAATTTGCATTTGTATTTAGTACAATGCAGCAAAGGTGAAAGAGGATATTTTTTGGTTAAAGGGATTGTGAGCCCAGAGCATGAAGATGAATTACGAAACATGTCCTCTCACTGGAAAAGACATAAATCACAAAGTGTGATTATGTGTTCCGTGCAAGATAAATGACCCTCTTAGGTACAACAACAAAGTCCGGTTTCTACTAGGTATTGCATACAGTTAGTGACTCACTGCCTGTGTAACACAGTGTGTGGTCAAGTTTGAATATGCGAGTCAAACATATGTGTTAAATGATAGAGAACCTGAACATATATATCTATTAATTAATTTCCCACAACAGGCTCATTCTGTTGTTGGTTTCAGAGTGATGATGCCATTCTCTAACAATCACTAAATTTTTTAAATTGTTTTGTAATTCTGAACTTTTGTGGAACCAGTTAAACAGCAACAGCAATACTGAACAAATGGTAGTAAATAACAACCTGTAAAACCCAATTTATTAATACCACTATTAAACAAACAACACCTTAGACTCGGTCTCTGAAACTTGTTGATTTACAGGAATATATCAGCTGTGTTTGCAGCTCAGTGTTCTACGTGGACCTACTTAAACTCCATGATGGGGGATGTAGACATTGATTTTCAGTTGCTTAAACACATTATATTGTTGCTGAAACATTGTTATTCTCGTAAATCAAATAAATAAATTACATGCAGTTTTAACGTAAGAGGTATATTTTTTTTATAATTATCCTGCTTCTTTTTTGCCCAGCCCATAGTTAGTACTGAAAAAACTAAATAACCTTTCTACAATCTTTTGCAGACAGGTCAAAGTAAATGTTACCTAGTTGTGTGTTGAAACAACTAGTAAATAATTTTTTTTTATCATAGTTTCATCAAGTTAGGCTACTGTTTCAGCAACACAGCTGTTTAATAACCTATTAAAATGATGAAGCTTATTCTGTTGGTAAGCAGTGTTGATCTGGTTGATGTACTGTACATATTGCAAACCACCGTAATAAACATATTCTCTTGTTCTGATATATTTAACTCAAAAGTTGCATACTAAGGTCAAAATTTCAACTATTTCCCAAAAAACCAGAACATGAAACTTAGTCATTTATTTCAAGTCAATTAAAAATACTTTTCTACATGCATTTCTGTCTGTTTGCGTATTACAACCAATAATGACTGCTTGATAATGCCTCTGAAAAGTTAAGTTTATGGTCAATTTCAGCTTTAATCTTTAGATTTTGCTGCAGATATGTCGCAGAGCCCATTTACCTGAAAAAAACATAACCCAAGTCTGAAAAGGGCCTTAACTATTTATAAGGGGGGCACTGATACAACTCTTTCAATTATTGTAAAAATAACTTCTCTATCTGTCAAATTATAGATCAATAATTTTACTAAACAGAATTTACGAAGGACAAAATTCAGGACTGTTTAGAGCCTCGTTTAGATGGACCTAAAAAACACCATGAAAAAAAGCTTAAGTCCCCTTTGGATTTAAAATTTACACAATATTATTACTTTTACTCATTACTTTCCTTATGTAAAATACATATCCTCTCAGTATTGCACATGGCCATCACACTTTAGCAATATTATCCAACCTTTCACCCAAAACTATGTCTAAAAGAGGGGTCGCCAACTCGTCCTCAAGAGCTACTAACCTGCAGCTTCATGACATGCTGAAGAGCTAATTAGCCATTTGAGTTGGAGGAGGGATGCATCTAAAAGTTCAGGACGGACGTTGCCCTACCTCAAGGATAGTAGCAGTGGGTTGACAGGATGTTTGAGCTTTGACAGTAGCAGAGCGAAGCACGCTAAGGAAAGCTTGCAATGAGTACAGGCAGATTTCATAAAAGCAGGCTCTTTGCAGGTAGCAGAGTTAAAAGGAAAAATATATATATAAAAATTTCTTAACTAAAATGGTGATTTATTTTGAAGAAACATATATTCAACAAACAGCATTGGCAATCTTGTGACTGTGTTGAATTTGTTTCATAAAGTAAAAAAAAAAAATGAAGCAACTGGATGGAAAACGTCTCACCTTTGTGAATCTATGTAGTTAGCACAATTGTGAAAGTGATTTATCCTGTCCAATCTTCAGGAAACAGGTCACGGAAAAGGAGACTAACAGATCTAATCCAAACAGAATACATGAAGATATTTGGTTTTATCTATGATGTCTTGTGAAAAATCGAAATCATCCTTTTTAGATGATTAGTCCGTACAGTTTTTGAGGTGTCATTCTTGCAAATGTCACTGTTCATCATATGGAAGCAACACCACCACATTCCGCTAACCTATATGTTTTCTGTCAACACCAAACTCAAGGGGATACCAGTCACTCATGGCAGTCTGGAACAGCCTCCTCAAATTGTAAGGCCTGTATGCAAGTTACGTCCAATGTTCAGTATGTATTCATATTATAACACCTTGTATTATATATGAAAAATGCAAAGCATTTTACCTGGAAAGTTAAGCTACAATCCCATGTCGCTACATGTTAGGCAGCATTGCTTTCTCATAACATTTGTTGGAAAAAAAGGACTTTCAATTACAATTTTGTGAAGAATTGTATTTTCATAAAAGGCAATTGATCCTATATATATATAATAATAATGGTAATGGTTGAAAACTTTACAAGAACAGTTGTAAGAGTTATTACTTCTTATAAATACAAAAATGGCTACAATTCCACAAAACACATAATTTTCTAAAAACTGGGACCTAACTGCCTGCTTTTTGTGGAAACTGCCAACCTGTTGTTTGTTGTAGTGTGGAGCTGTAGGGAGAATGCATAAAAACAAATCTACAAAACATGTGTTAAAATGATGTAATGTGACGTACACTAGAGAAATGTCTCCTCCAACTGTTACATACTGTCTCCACTTACAGCACTTGTTTTCGGCTGATATAATTTGTTATTTAGAACTGCAGTGGAAATTAACTTAGGAAACTTCAAACAAGAAATGAAGGACGGATGGATAGAACAGAATATTGGCTTGAGGGCTCCAAAGACAGTCCGAGAAAGTACAAAGATCAAGTTTCCTAATTTTCAGGCTTTTCCTGACTGCATAGAATCACAGCATTAGAAACTTTCAGAAAAAAATATTGTTGTCAAACTACTTAATGAGAATAGAAGAATATAGTTTATATTTTTGTCTTTTTCAAATGTTTAATGATTTAATATTATATTTTTACTTCTAAATAACATATAACGATCTGAGACAGACTGCCATAGTTTAAGTTAAAGAACAAAGAAAGAACCAGGCAACATATGCAAAATAAATCCTATGATCTTATTCATAAAACACTGAAATTATTAATGCCGTAGCCATGTCATCACATAGTGTGTGGTGGAGAGATGAAAGTAAAAAAATTACTTAGAAGAATGATACAATATAGATTATGAGAGAAAATTGAAGAAAAGGAATAAATTAGAAGATGTCAAACAGCCTCAAAATGGGGTTAATAAATCAGTTTAATTTCACACTGGGTGATATGCAGTCAGATATGATGCTAATTTGAGCATAGTGTCTGTGTTTCAGTAAATGCAGAGATTTCTCTTTTCAAGAGAAAATGAACAGTGTCCAAGTGGAAGATGAGAAACATCAATCAAACCCTGTGCTGAGAGGGAACGCTAGAGGGGATTTAGCTGCACTTACTCTAGGTGATGTCACATTAACGGGAGTGTCTTCGCTGAGACTATTCTTTGCTACCTCCCAGCAGAGGCAGCACATTAGCTGAGCCATTTGAGGAACCAAGGTTTCCCAGATAATTATTGATTTTGTCTCATAATCTACTTTTTGAGACTTTGGAGCAAAGGTAAAAAGAACCTCATAGCGCAGAACAAATCCTTTTTTTTTTCCGGCAGATGGGGCAGAGAGGTTTTTTATTCAAAATATGCTTGGACTTGTTAGTCTGGTGTTCAGAAACTTTTTCCTTGTCACACGCACAGCAGGAATTGATGGAGGGAAGGAACCCTTCAAACCACCTTGTTTGGTGCAAATTATATTTTTATAACCTAAATGTGTCACACACCTACATGGGTAGAAATGTACAATAGTGTGTTGAAAGTTATGTAAGGGCTTAATTAATAATTGTTGGCTTTTAATTGATGATATTAGCTATCTGAATAACTTTTAGAACATAATAAGTAGATAATAATAAAATGTAATTCTTAATTTCAAAGTAACCTAATTGCTGATTTTAATATATAACACATAGGAGGTCATGTTTTTTGGGTAGACGCCGGGCATCTCATAAAAGTAAAAATATATTAGGAAAATAAATTGGAAAACATTATAACCCATGCATAGATTTTTACAGCATTTCATTCATAACACTGTATACAATATTAGACCATAGATAGCAACGTGAAACAGATTAAAAAGAGCTCCTTCAGATCCAACATTCACTTATATTCTCTTGGGCCTCCAAAAATGGGAGGAGGAGCCAACATAGTGACATCACAGAGTTATTAAAAGCCGATTCACCTCTGACATCCGGATTGTTTCCACACAGTTTATATTTTTGTGTAGATTCTTTAACATCTTTGTTTGACATTGTTATAACACTTTTAACTTCGTCCCTGCCCTTCTTGTTCTTAACTTAACCTTTTACTCAATCACTGACCTTGTATGGACAAGTACGTAACTGAGGATCCTTCTGCTATGAGAAATGTATTAAAAGAAGCAGAGTTGTTCATTTTTTGTTCAACTTCTAAATAGTTCTTCCCATACTTATGGGTGTGTCTGCACCAAGGTCAAATTGAATATATATTTCAAAAAGATGGATCGCCCTGGATGAAACTTATATTCATGCCTGGCCCACACTCTCCATGTCAGGATATTAGCAGGCTTTACCTAGTCCCCATGACCGATGTTTCTTAAAGTGCGTTTTTTGTTTGTTTTGATATGCAGAACATGCCTTTGACAACAATATGTGGATTATCAAGACTTGATTTATGGTTTGAGCTAACAAAATGCTCGTATCCTTTTAGTTGTACCAACACAAAGATGCTTCATTGGTATACATAGAAAGCTTTATTTAAACACACACACACACTCTCCAGCAGCATGATCATGATAAATGATAAACGGTCAAAGAAAGTAAAGACAGAACTACGTACAATACAAATTCCCATTAAGTGCAATATTTTCAAATAAAGCAAACCACGTTTTGTGTTGGTATGATATGCACTGTCACAAGACTTAACCTGCAGATTTGTATCATTCACAGATACTTCACTTGACTTAATGTATTTATTAAATGATTTAAAGTATATTATCACAATACATTTTAATCTGGCAAAAGTGTTGCTACTGCAGGATAATAAATGACACATTGAGATCCTATTTTTTACATTAGCAGGTCATCACATCTATATAGTTTAAAGGCACTGATATATTATATCCCTGTTGAAGACACTCTATTATTAGACTACTTATTGTGAATTTAATTAAAGATCTTTTCTTTCTAGAAGACTTCAGTGTGGTCTGCACCCAGTTCCTTCTTCTCTTGTCATCCTCAGATAATTCACCTGGCAGCCAAGTGTCAGAGGTCCTCAGCTGAATAATGGTTAATGAAGCATGTAACCTGCATTACTTCTGCCTTCACTTCCTGCCCTTAGTGACATGTGTTGCTCTTCTGTGCTCTTCACTCCACACTGCATTAAAAGGGGCAGCACTCCGAGGCAGCTTCCTACTCTTACCTGTCTAAATCATTCTGTTTAAGCCCTGCCGAATTACTTTCCGGCTGCTGTGTGCAACACTGTTTGCTGGGGAAACAGTTTATAAATTGCATATTCCCACATACTGACATATTCAGGCTTACACTCTGTCAGTCATAGTTCTATTTTAATCCTTCCTAGTGTTTTACACAAAGTGTAACTATAAAAAAAATAAATACATGAAAATAGCTTTACATGAAAATGTGAAACAAAAGATAAGCAATCTTGACAGTAATTCAGATCTAATTGTTTTAGGTTGGTCAAGAAAATGAAATATTGATTTTTGTGTTGAAAGTTGAGTATTCTGTTGTTGCTGTTAAAGTGAGATGTTAGCTTTTCATTCCAAGTAATTGCCGGAGACATTTTGTTTCTGTGAAAAACCCATTAGTCTTGTAACAATAATGTACACTGGATTAGAGGATTAGCATCTTCAAATGGTGCAGAACTGTGGTTTTAATATCTACCACACATTTTCAGAGCTATTTGGATTCAAAATGATTTGAGGCAAAATCAACATAGATATGTCAAAAATAAGATGCAAGTTAATATGTCACATAATTATTTAATTTAATGTTTTTCTTTGTATGTTTTGGCAAACAATGTCTGCTGAACAATGTCTCAGCGACAGTCAAAATAGAAAATCCAATGAGAAACAAAGGCAGCAGAAAATAACGCTGACTACAATGACAAGAAATGCGAGAAAAAAAGTCAGTCCTTGATTAGTGGCTTGTTATATGTGAAGAGGCACTGTGAAAAGAGACCACGGGCAAAAGTGATACAGTATAAAACACAACAACAGTTGATAACATGGAGTTACTGCTGCAAGGCCACAAGAAACAAAACAAACAAAATAGCATCATTAGTTTAGTATTTCTGTGGTATTCCTAGACAGAAATACCAATCAGAAATTTTCTTCTTACTTTTCAGATTTGTGCAATGTGAAGGAACTGTAAGCTGAACACTTAAAGTTCAGTTCAAGGGAAATGCATTGACAGCCTGGGGCTTATTGATCTCAAGGCTGCAAACCTCAGCAGTGTAGCCTCTTCTGCTATATTGATATACAAGCCGTGAACTTGTGACCTTTTGCTGTGTCAGGCTTTAGGGGTCTAATCCGTGCAAATCTTAGAGGGTCAGAAATTGTACTGGGTGAGCAATTTCTTCTTCACAGTGGATTATCTCAGTATTTCCCACTATAACCTTGTTGTAAGTTAGAAAGCAAAAGCATCTTTACGAGGCACCGCAGGTGTCTTACAAACTGGTATGACTACTTATTTGGACAAAAATATGGCAACTAATTATTTAATATACAAGGTACCATACTAAGTGCAAGAAAGTAAATATGATTTAGAATTAGGAGTAAGTACCCAATAATATATGGAAATTAGACTATATAGTGATTATGGGAGAATCCTACCGTGTTGTTGTTTATATTTTAAAGAATAAACAACCGACAGTAAAACAGCAGGTAAAATAGAACATGTCATGGAAGGACAATAAGGGAACGGAATGAAGAAGAGAACACAGTAATAGACTAAAACAAATGAAGAAGTCTGAAACCCATACATATGGGCCCAAAAATAGCACTAATGTAAACGATATATGAAAGAACAAGGAAATACAAAGTACAAATCAATAGACTAACATGCAAAGATAGAAGAAAGTAAATAAACAACAAAGTGACACCTGGAACAATCAATCAATAGTCGAAAGACACAACTGAATCCAGATGTTCACATACACTTAAAAAAAATAAACAAACAAAAAAAAATGTTATGGTCTCACATTAAAACAAGATGAACGTTTTGCTCTTTTACAAACATATTTTATCTAGTATTCATTTCTTCACTCTATATCCACTTTCCTGTAGCTGTCTGTGCCAATTTGTTTATTTACAGTGCATGAACTATCCTTCCACATAAAGTAAGCACACTGTCATTCATAAACACTCTGGCGATAGATAAATAAGCTGTGCAAGTAATTACTAATTTTAAAATGCTATTTCTGTTTTCTTATCAGGGATTTTTCTGTCTGTTTGGGTGCTATTATTCAACTAAACTATATTATCTGAAAGTAAACATTCAAGGATTCACACCCATTTAAAGCTGGCCAGTTGCTGATTATTTATTCCAAAGCAAAAATAAAATTGTTAAGCATTATTACAATTTTGAAAAACAAAAAAATTGAAATAAGATGGGTTGGGGGAAATTACTTTATTAGTTTAAAAAGATTTTATTTTAAACAATTAATATTTTAAATTGGTTTAGAAGTTTTTCTATGTAAACAAACAAAGTATTGATTTGTCCAGTCATTGACTTGCAGCATTAACTCCTACAGAAAAAAACATGTTGCGACAGTGGACGTTACCTGCATTGTTTCAGTGACCTTCCAGCAATCTCTCATACTGACAATGCATGAATCAACTGAGGAAAGGGAAAGTCCCATTTAACAGAAACAGAATCTGTAAAGACCAACAGGGTTTGAGAAGACAAAGCAATAATAATAATAAAATAAAATAAAAAACTTTGATCCAGGGGTACTGTATAGGCTAAAATAAAAATAAAACAAATACTGGCAGCAGTAGCTCCTTTGTATCATCTAAGAGAGAAACACAAGAGATAAGATCTGAGAAGGTTTTTAAGCCTTTAGGAAGATATAGTATTCGAATTATTCACGATCTTTAAGTCTTAAAGGAAGTAAAACCAGCAGTTTTTTTATATTCTTCTAAATAATAGAACTATGATTGCAATAAGTAAAATACAGCTACGTTTTACTAAATATTCTGAAGATTTAGATAATTAAGGATGTCCTCTGCAGTAACAAGCATGTAAACATTACCAAAAAACTGAGCTGTTAGGGAAAGTGGTTTTGACTGAACCCTTTTATTTACTTCTACAAATTTATTTTTGTAAACTGTTACATATTCTGGTTGATGTTGACTAGTAGTTACATTATGTAAAACTTTTCTGTGTTTTTTATCTTTCTGCTGCATCAGCCAGAGATAAACTTGTTTTATCTCTATGAGAATGCACATCTCTATTCTTAGCATTACTGCTGTTTGTCAGCACTATTTGTCTGCTTCTTATCTTTAGACTCTCGTCTGATCAGATAAAGACCTTGAATCTTGTTAAAGTTTTAGCAATGATTGTGACTAAGATAATTTTGTCTTTTTATTTTTAATAATTGTAGCATCTGCTCTCATTAAATACTTTTCTCAAGAGCCGATTTAAGTAAACCCCAGATGTTAATGCTGGTTTTGTCCTTTATTTGCTAAGAACAGACTTCTTCCTTTGTTTTACTGTAGATGGTATTACAAATACAAAATAACAAACCTTTGCAAGTGGATAATTCTAAGCATTATGTTGGATTAGGTTTGTGTGTCCTGCTGGAGGACAGGCCACATCAGCAGAATGCCTCAACAACGTAACAAAATATGTTTCCTGTGGAAATATGAGGTGCTTATCCCAAAATCTTAGTTGAAGTTTGGAATGAAGCGCCATAGCATATCATTAGGGTTTCTTACATATCCTGTATATATATACTGTGTTAAAAAGGACAATTTTTTTTTCTTTCTCCAAAACATTAGAAAACCTTCCTTGTCTTTGGGAAGCTGTGTAGATAAATCTTTTTTTCGCCCTCTCCCAAAAAACAACAGTATGAATGTCTTAATAGATTTTACCATCTGTTTTTTTTTTTTTTTCATTCAGCCGTGTTGATAGTTTTCAGATACTTCTGAGCTAGATTTTAGAGGCTGTGCAAAGGTTTTGTCTTTTGAGGCAAATTTTCTTTAGCTGCATTTATGCTTATCATTTTATGACAGTAATTTTGAATTTATTTCACTCAAGATTTGATAGCAGTTTTGACAGTGTTTTGAAGATTGACCTTGAACGACACAAAATAAGTTGGGTTATTAGTAATTTACTAAAAAGACACTTCACTGCACTGCAGTTACTTGAATGTAGAGCAATACGGTAGATAAGAAATGAGATTTAAAAAAGACTGTCGCCGTAAATCTGTGTGGTATATATGGTACGAAGCAACCCTTTCTTTTAAAAATGTGTGAATATAAATACCATGTATTTAATCTGGTTTTTAGAGGTTGTACTACCAACTTCAGTCAGCTATGGAATATAGCTGTTCACACGGAGCCTATTCTGCTGGGGACAGAAAATAGAAATAGGAGATCCCCTTGTACTGATCATGGTGGTGAACTTTGCAAAACTTCTCCAAAATCTATCTGATTGCTGAATTCAGCTGCAAACAAACGATTTCAATAGTAGATTTTTGGTTTGGTACAGATCTACGGTGTAATCTTTTAATTCATTATGGCCTGTCTGCAAACAATAGATTCAGCACAATTATATAATTCAGCAACTATCTTTATGCAAAACTGCCTCATCCAGACTAAATGCTGGGACTGAATCGTAAGGGGATTCAACAAGTATAAGTTTTTGATATGCATATTCATGCAATGACCTTATTGTACATCATTGCAATAGAATGGTTTATTTAATCTGGTATGGTTAATTTTATCTGGTATTTTAAAACTTATGTTTTATTTTGAGACAGAATCAATAAGGCAAAAAAAAAAGACAAACTACATATTGGTACAAGTGGTATGGCATTATATTTTTCTTTAACAGTCTACAGACGTTAATTGCTTAAAGACCAAAATAAAGCTTGATTTTTTTATGAAAAATGATTCCATCTTTACATTTTCCTGACCTAAAAGTCAAAGGCATATCTTTCAGGTGTTACAGATAATTGCATTTGTCCTTTTCATACCTCTGCTCTGAAATGTGTGAATATCAACACAATGCAATGTGAAATCAAAAGGTGTTTTCAGATAAGAAGAGGATTCAAACCTCTAATGTTATCAGTTAAACTGAACAAAGCACTTGGAGGAGCCGGCCGTTTTAAGCTCCTCTGATCCCATTTAATTTGTTAGGCATGTTTTTACAATGCCTATCCTAAAAGACTACTTGGTTGCTCTAAATCATTGCAATTCAAACTTAATTGTTTGCTTTAACACCATGGAGTACGGGCTATTTAGTCATATTAAATAAGAACACATTCCTCACAAGTATTTTGTTTGTGAGTAAGGTTAGTATCATCATCTGAAAGTGTGTTTGAGTCCAACAAAAAGTTCATTTCAGAATACTAGCAACATAGCAAATAAAAGGAAAACATTACATAGAAAGGAAATGACTAAGCAAGTTTAAATCAGGGAGGTATGCTCGGTATAATTGTGAATGGATGTGTAGACATTTCAAATGAGACATCAGGAAAAGACTGGATAGAGAAGAATAAACAGCTGTGGAATGCTTCAAAAATATGTACAGGGTGTCAAGGAGACATATGGATTTCAAGAATTTGCACGAGACTAAGCCCCAAGCAGCTAATACCTCAATTCACCACCTGCAGCCCAGTATAACACTCCTTTTTCACATATTCATTTCAGACACAGTGAAAACCCTGAAGGAGAATTAGAAAGAGAGCGAGAGAGGCAGTATGCTTGCTTGCTATCCCACTTTTATTTTAGCCCCACGAGGCATTGCAGAATTTGTCATACAGAAGAGCTGAATTTTTGACATTCTCAAGGAAGTTTTGGAGTTAGATTTTTCTTTACACCCCATATCCATTTCTTTCAGCCCTCTGGTTATATGTTTGTGAGTTTCCCAGTGAGACAACATCACTTGTCAAGTTGAAAGAGTGGAGATCTTTATCAAGGTCAGAAAATGTTTAGACACAATTTCTGAAATTAGCATAGTACTTCACTAAATGTCTTGAAAATGTTCATGAAATTTGCCCTCAAGCATAAACCATTTAAAGGTACCATGCCAATGCAGTCATGTGAAATGTTATTAAGTTTAACCATAGAAAACGTTGCAAAGGTTGATTTGAGAAAGTTAAATAGCATTAAGTTGTCTTGAAAGTTTGTAAAATTTACCTCTACCTGATCTATCTATAGAATTAACTCTGAACAGATGTTCTGGCTGAGCACTTGCAAACCCATCCCATGCAGCAGCCTAAAACTTAGTGTCCAAAGATAAGATAAGATAAGATAGACTTTATTGATCCCGAATGAAATTGTTTTGCCAGGGTTACAGAGTATCAAATAACAATTAACACGACACACTCATCTCACCTACAACACAGTACAGTACACAATCAACATATAACAATAACTACACTACTATTTATCCCTCCTGCAGATGGAAGAGGAATTGTACAGTTTGATTGCCACAGGTAAGAAAGACCTCCTGTGGCGTTCTGTGGTGACTCTCGGTGGTCTCAGTCTCCGGCTGAAGGTGC
>JAVLVB010000891.1:256899-292164 GCA_032876305.1 Orestias chungarensis | reverse complement strand
CAGCTAACAGAACGCCAGGCCAGGTGTGGTTACTATGGAGAGAAGAACACTAAGAGAAAACAAAAGGTTAACAAGGTTGAAATAACGGTAACTAAGTAGATTGGACAAAGGAAGAAAGTAGCAGAGAGAGAAGTGGTCAGATTGTCCTCCAGCAGTCTAAGCCTATAGCAGCATAACTATAGAAAAACTTAAATAACTTGTCTTGGCCTTGATGTAGCGCCTGCCAGAGGGCAGCAGGTCAAACAGTTCAAAGCAAGGGTGTGAGCTGTCCTTGATGATGTTTCTCGCTCTGATGCATCGGGAGATGCAGATGTCCATCAGGGAGGGGACGGGGCAGCCGATGATTTTTTGTGCAGCTTTGACTACCCTCTGAAGCCTCACCCTGTCTACCTCAGTGCAGTTTCCGTACCATTCTGTGATGCAGTATGTCAGAAGGCTCTCGATGGATGAGCGGTAGAAGGTCAGGAGCAGGGTAGTGTCCAGGTGGTTCTTCCTGAAGACACTTAGGAAGTGAAGTTGCTGTTGAGCCATCTTGATAACAGCTGTGACGTTCTCTGACCAAGAGAGATCAGCAGAGATGAGGACACCAAGGAACCTGAAGGTGTGGACATTCTCCACATGCTCACCGTTGATGTGGAGAAGGGCTGGGTCAGTCCTGTTTTTCCTGAAGTCGACAATAATCTCTTTTGTTTTCCTTTTGTTCAGTGCGAGTTTGTTTTGTGAAGCATGATCACATCAAACACACAACAGGGTCACATGTTAACAAAAAAAACAAATTAACTGCAAGAGTTAACTCAACAATAAAGCAATTAACAACTTATTATCTTCCTATTCTATAATATTCCACTGCGGCCTACCTTTAGTACCCTGAGGTTCAAGATATCTAGTGCTCTATCATACGGCCAGTGTAAGTAAAGCTAAAATCGTTCCAACAGTGAACAAATAAGCTGAAGTGTGTAGGCTGGACGAGGAAAAATCAGAAGACAGTTTTTCAAAGGTTTTATGGACTAATGAACTGAGAGTGACTATTGACGGACCAGTTCTCAACTTCAAGTCAGACACCAGCAAGGTGGAGGTAGTGAACTCGAATGTGGTGAAGTGGGGTTAAACTCCACAACCTAAGAAAAGTTTTTAGAAGACACTTTCTTAAAGGAGGGGTCCAGGAAAAAATATGCATCTTACAAAAAGACAATGACTTATATACACGACAATGGTCCATTACATGCATTTTATTAAGTGTCTTTGTGGCTGGAAGACTGTAAAGATGAAAGAATAATGACTTCTTATTTACCTGACCTGAGGCCAACTGAAAATTTATGGGATGTCCTTAACTGGAATATTTACAACAAAGGAAAACAATCCACATCTTTAAATGGTCTCATGGACCAGGGTTTTTCTACTGCACAAAAACTTGATTGTCAACAAATCAATGAAGGGACAGGCTCCATGAATGAAAGACTTATCACTGTTTTCGAAATGAAGGGTTTCTTTTTTTTAGCTTACATCTCAGAGGTGTTTATGTCAAGGTTTTAAGTTGGTTGTTTATAATTATCACTTCAACAAATGCAAATGAAGTGACATGAGACTTATTTCCATGTAGTTGTCCAATAATCCAGAAGAAAAAGATATTCCGTACAGAAAACAAATTCCTGACTTTTCCATTCTTAGACATCCACGTTTGAGGTTTAATTGCATTTAAGATTAACCGAGTGCAATGCAGTGAATACAAATAATACTCAACAATAAGACTTGCATAAAAATTGCAAACAGACTGTAGTGTTTTGTTTTCTCTTTGATTGCTCTAAGTGCTTTATATGGATTGTGTCCAAAGCTCCAGTCAATATTTCCTATTTCAGATTTGTGTTGGCTACTTGCACAACAGCTAGTAAGTAAAAGTGAATGCTGAAGCTCAGCTTTAATAAACAACTAAGACTAAGTGTTGTTAAATATATATGTCTTACTCCCGACTTTCAACAATATAATGCGTATCTGTCCATGTATTATCCTGTGCTGATATATTGTACCGTGCTGATGTTGTTTTTCAGGCAAATTCTGAAATGCATTCATGAAGCATTTTAGTTATTAAAGGTTTTTCATTGTCATGTTTTTTTTTCTTTTTCTGCTATATCTCTTTTTCAATATACTCAGTAAGTAACCCTCAAAAGGTGTGATAGTGTTTATGGAATGCATTTTAGGATACTCTCACACTCCAATTACCTGCAGGCAATGGCAGGGGGGCTCCTTGTTGTGTCCTTGGGTTGTGACATTTTTTCTTTCAGTTCTTCCTCAGATTTACTGGAATGAGCAGGGTTGCTGAGCAGGGCACTTTATAAATACATCTCCTTCAGATTACTGTGACTGTTGGCCCTGGGCTGTTGAGTGTGGCTTGCATGGCTTCATCCCTTGAGATTTGGAGCTGTAGATCAAGGCCCCAAATGGCCATCCTAACTCGACTATCAATCTCCGTTATTGCCTGCCACTGACGCCAGGGGACACACACAATGTAGAGGCATTTAATGAGTGTGATGCCAATTGGTGAATGGTAAACGTGAAACAGGAGCTCTTGTGTTCATCATCTGATATATTCAGACATAATATGTCATCAGCGATCTTTGATGAATATCTGGTATGTGTTCGGGAACAATACCAGAGCCAACTGTTTTGCTGCCATATCTGTCCTATCCATCACGTCTTTACATTTACGGTAGCAATTAAAATACGCTATTCTTTAATATCATTGGCATAAGCTGAGCATGTTTAGGTCACAAAAATCCAAACCCAACTTTTAGTAAAATCCTGTTGTAAAATTCCAGCATTTTCCATTAATTGTTTTTACTTACATTTATGTTTCTGCAAATTCTGCATTGGCGGATAAACAACCTACTGGTATGGGTAAGCTGTTTATCTGGCATCATCAGTAACTCTACTTACTAGTTTGCACACTCAAACTCAGGTTTAGGTGTTTTAGGTTAGCAGAGAGCTGGGGAGGTGTGGTGTGTCGTCGACAAGCATGATTTTTTTCCTGATCAGGAGCAGTAACGTTCTGTAAATTGTAGTAAGACCACAGAGAGGGGAAAGATGAACTTGATCGTTTTTGTCTCAAGTATGCAACAACATATTACTGCAGCCTTAAACCAACCAACCTTAAATTACTAGCATTTTATCTTGAGCTTGGACATGGCGCAAACCAGCATTTTGCACAAAACAGGATGCTGCTAGAGCCAATTCAGTCTCTCTTTTCTTGAGACAACTATTGGTAAAGAGGGGATACATTTGGGCTGTTAGGGTACACCCTGATTTGTTTCATTAACAATAAGTAATAGTCCATTTGTGATGTTGCAAGTAGACCCCACAAAGTAAATTATGAAATATAGATTCAATTAAAGAATCAAAAGCAACCTACAAAAACTGGGGAGCAATTTACAGGTAATAGCTGACGCAAGTTAACAACTATTGTTTTTGTTAACTGTAATCTCATTTTTTGGTGATGACCCCCTTTTTTCATGACAAAAACGACATGATGAAGAGATAAACATGTTTTTTTGATGACTAAAACATAACGAGAGGTCTTTGAGTTTTTGTTGACTTAGAAAAAAGTAGACGTACAGATTAAGGGATGTTTGCTCAGCAATCTGTCAGTGAAAAGTGAACTATTAGTCTGTTAGAAAGGAAAACTGAATTCATTATCCACAGAAATGAAACTGACCTTAATGAAAAGAGCAAAAAAATTGATAAAAATCACCCACAAATGACACCTTGATGCTAACTGCACACATATTTCTTTCCAATGTAGGTAAAAAAAAAAAAAAAAAGTTTCAGGGGAAGCTTGAATTTCTTTTTACAAAACTTCTGCCACACATGTGAGGCAATTTCAGGCTCCACAGCTTTGTTGACCTATAATATCAGTTCATAAGCTTAATTTATCTGTTTTACCATTAGGGTATGCGTAGAATGTGCATGGATTTATGCCGGGGCAAGCTGTAGACGCCCATCTTGTAACCTTGTAAAAACACTGTCCTTGCTTCGCAAAACAACCACACTGCCCGTGAAAGCTTGATCAATGTGTTTTGGAGAGGTTTGCCACGTTTTGGACCTCTTTTTCTCTCATACGTCCATTCATAGACATTTATGCCCAGACATAGACATGTTACATGCAGTGCCTTTGAGATGTGGAGGTGAAGAGGAAACACTATCTAATGGGGAAACACGGATCGGCATAACAGTATTTATGTCTAAGGCTGCAGCTGCCTGCAGGTTGCCCAGGGACAGAGACCGCACACCTCACCTGCTGTTAATATTCATGATTTCTTTAAAACAACCCTGACACCCCATCTCATCCATAGAAGCCAAAAAATCCTGCAAAAACACAGATGTCAGTTATCAATACAAGGCAGATTTAAAATTGTGTTGGTGAGCCTTTTTTTAGTGTTTTGTTTTTTGCATTTTCCGAGTAGTTCATTCCGCTGTTAGAAAAAATCGTTCAAATCAATTTGTAAAGACTAAAGCTTTCCACCTTTTTTTTTCTCCATTAAAACCGACCTAAACTAAATTAAAATAATGATTTTTTGACTAAAACTGGAAAAAAAAATGACTAACGATGTATTTTCATCTAAAAGGCTAAGATCAAAAACTAAAATGGTCTCCAATAACAACACTGAAGGCAAAATAATAAAAATTAAAAAGTAACAGGAGAGTCAGCAGATTAGGAAATAGAATAAAGAATGCGGAACAAAGAGGAGGTAGCAAATTGGAAACAGGATCCATGTGTGAGGATAGACCAGTCAGGCTGAACAAGAAAAAAATTATACAAACAACAAACATCAAACAAGATATATCTACAGTTACTTCTTATTTAAAAACATGTCTAGACCTTTATCCTATGCTTTAGGTTTCTTTTTGAATAACTGATTGAAATGTTGGTAGTTGTTAAAGTATTTGCACAACTTGACATTAGGTCAATTATAAAAGAAAAAGAGAAGACCATCTTGTGTATTTTAAGAGCTTAAAAATTGCTTAAAATATTATGCTTTGGCACTTATCGTAAAGTCTGCAGATAAAGGTTACATTAAAATGAATACAATATTCTGTAAAACTGTGTTTACGGATAACACATCTATGGGAAATAAAATTTCAAACCCAAATGTAATTTTATGCTTTCCATTCTGTGTTTCATACTTTATCAGTTCATTTGAAAACTGTCTCTAACTCCAGGGACATTCAGAGGTTCTGAGCTGATAATTGCTCTTGTAAACACAAGTTTTGCCACCGTGCCGCTTATGCATTATTCACACAACTAAATCCCAGTAGTGGAATGTTCAACACTAGTTAAGTCTGCTTTGGCCTCTAGGCTTTTAACGTTCGCAGTGGGAAAAGGTGTGACTTGTCAACATATTCACGGTGTATTTTAATGTCAAAGATGAAAGGATGTAAGCCCATAGACTATAAATTCAACCAAAGAAATAGGACAAACTGTTCTGACAAGTTAATTAAATTTCCTTGTCAATTGTTAAACATGATGAAAGAGACATGAAAGCACACACCTGAAGACATGTATTTACAAAAGCTATGAGCAACTCCATAAGAAAAGTGTTTAATAAATACAGCATGGTCGGATAGTTGTTTGTCTAGTTCTAGTTTTGTATTATCAGGAAACTTTGAATTGTGGAAGTAAGGTGCACTATTGTGTCATTCCTTTCCCAGATCTTAGATCTATTTAAAAACTTAACATCAATCATCATTATAAGTAGCTAAGACAAAAAAAGGTTGCATTTTACCTTTCAAACTCAGTTTAACAACAAGCATGGCAGTACATTATCTTTAAGCAACTGATTTATGGTTTTGTGTCATTAAGATTTTGCTGTATTGTTTATTTTGCTTTCAATTTTCTGAAGTGTTTATCGTCTTTTGTTTTCTCTGACGGATTCTTCTGGGTAAAACAGCTTCCGTATCTTAAAACATAGGAATGTAAGCCAGTTGAGTTAAATAATTGATGTTGTGGCAGCTTAGAGAAAAGAAACAAAAACATAATAAGGTCATGTTTTCATCATTACCTATCATTTTTCATAATGGATGCGGCTTGACAAATATTCATGACCTAACCAGTATTCCTCCACATTATTCAAAAATAACAAGTGCAGTTGGGAGTCAGCTTACTTTTGAAGCTGGATCCTGGGTACTGTGGCATCACTGCAGATCCCATCCTCATTTGCATACAATAGAACTGTAGCCCCAGTTCAGTGTGTTTGGCCAATTTAAGATTATCTCAGACCCACATATGGTGAGACTCTGGTGTAATTTTCAGTTAGTTTCATGTTGACAAGAGGATGAGAGACTTTCAGTGCTCAATCAACCCAGCTACACAAATCCCCCCCATAATGTATACTGTGTCATCTTATTATTACTATTCAGTCATTGCTCCAATTGGATACACATGCATTAGATTTCTAATCAGGATTATATCCTTTACTATAAAGATGTCAGAATGACAACCTAAGCTTTACTTGTTACATGTTTTTTTGTTTGAATTTCTACTTAAACCTTTAGCTGATTCCATAGGGTCATAAATTTTGGTCTTTTTGCTGTGTTGAGTCCCAAAATTAGTAAAATAAGTAAATATAAAAACAACACACCTCAATCGCTCTGCTGATCTAAGTTTTTATGTGATATTTTGGTGGAATAAATGGAAAGATCAAAAAAAACTTGACCCATTTTTCTTATTTCCTCATCAACAAATCTATATATCTATACAATAATTATGATAATCCTGTTAAACAAGTCCAGTAATTAAGAATGTATTGTTCTACAAAATAATCGGAATTTCTATTATACTGTACCAAAAGTTTGAAGAATGTGGGGTAATAGCATGCTCAGGTATAACAATACTAAGCAATTTATCAAATAACACTTTATATTTAACATTATGATTTTAAATGTTAATAGGTTGGAAACCTCAGGTACTCAGTGACACTGTGGTAACTCTTAAATGACTAGGTTTAGTAATTTGTGTTGATACAAGCAGGTACTATGAATTACCTTTTTGTATAAGATGTGTTTGTCAAATCGTTTTTTTTGTGTGGACATTTAATATGTGGAACTCATTACCTTAGGACTTGAAACACATTCCGTTCTGGCACATTTTTTTAATTAAGACTGAAGTAGTTTTTTTAAAAGAAGTTTCACTGCAGTCTTAATTTTAGGATTTATGTTTTGCATATGTACGAGATCTTGCTATGTTTTTCTATTGTCTTTTTAAATGTTTTTATGTTGTTGCAGGTCTATATTGACATGCATTTAAAAAAAGCAATATTTATAAATGTTAAGGTTTGCACTATTGCGTTATATGTAACAACTGTCCTCATGCAGATAAAAAATAAAGAGAAAACTTTCTATTCAGAGTCCTGCTTGTGAATAAACAGTTCTCAGGACTTCTTTTGTATTTCATACCCATAAGCTGCAGTGCTTGAGGGGTTTTAAGGAAGCTTTTGATAGACTGAATGAACTGATTTCAGCAGTAATAATAGAGAGTGATTGTAATGCTTGGCTGGTGGAGAATTTCTCTTCAACCTACATTTTTGAGATTATGGTCTATACAGTCAACAACAACAACAACGTTTTCAAGCAGCTCCTCAATATTCAAATCCAGCACACATTAAAACACGCACATCAATGTCTGGTTTAAGAGAAATGCCTGTTCATACATCCCTAAATGGAAATACATGTACATTTCCTCTTGTCTAATTTATGCATTTGTAATTGATATTTACTGGTCTTTAAGCTTCTGACCCATATGCAAAAACAAAAACCAAAAAAAAACTCCTAGGACACACAGAATCAGGCAAAGTATTTTATAAAAAATTTAAAAAAAGAACAATATTATACGAAAACAATTGGACCTGGGACATCTGGAGGAGAGACAATAGCTGGTGATCTGGGAGTCCAGATATAAATGGTTTAGAGAAAGTAAATCAGTGTTTTCACTGACTAGGTGAAAGTGAAGTGAGAATGGAATCCGGGTTGCCTTGTTTCTGTTTGCACAAATCCAACAAGGAAGGTTGAGTTTAGGTGGAAAAGATGGAGTGGGAGAATCAAAAGGTGAGTTGCTGGGCTGTTGGAGCACACACAGGCCGCACATTTGGTCCCAGGAAGACCTTGGTAACTACAGTATAGGTTATGGGGCTAGAGATTCTGAGGTTATAAGAACGAGAAGGAAAAGCTATACTGACAAGTATGTTTTTGGACATACACGGAATCAGTTTTGGCGTAGTTGCTGCATATCTGAAAATATGGATATGAAAAAAACGAGAATTAATGTAAGTATAGAGTAGCGTGTGCAGTTTCATTCTGTGTGACATGTATAGCCTGAGGTGGCGTGTTGGATAAAGGAAGAGTTTCAGGGTGGGCTCTGGGCCATGATAATGAGGCTAGTAGCAGATGGAAAAAAACAATTCTTGTGGTATTAGGTTGTGGTCCTAGTGGACTGCAGCCTCCTGCAAGAGAGGGGAGTGTTAAAGCAACATTTTGCCTCGCTTCAGAGTCCAGGAGGCATACAGGTCGATCACCTTCTCAGGGAGTCAGACTGTATTTTTTAAGAGTGCTGCCTTAGTTTCGAGACTGTAGTTTCAGCTTCAGAGTTACAGGAGAATGTTACTTTAGAGGATGTGAGTGCGGTGAAGGTAGTGGCATTTTAGCTGTAGTTTATAATATATCCTCTGTAGAAGCTTGCAAACCCGGGGAAACATCGGAGGCGTTTTCAATTTGAAGAACGGACCAATCCAGAACCACTTTAACTTTTAAGGTGTCTCTTCATACCTGACCACCAATATTTTTAATGGTAATCTGGTTAAATCTTCAGCAATTAATGCAGAGGGAACCGTCTTTCTTCAACATAAAAAAGAAGGCTACCCCTAGAGGAGACGGGGAGTGTTGAATATGCCAGTGCCAGATAGATTGATTTACTTCTTCCTGATTTATTAAGGAGCAGGCCAGTGGCCGTAATATCCCATAAACGAATGTTCTTTGGTGACTCCAGTCATTTCTGTTATCACTACAAGTTTAAAAAAGAAATCTAAACCAAATTCAATCATGGCACTTTTCAATTTTCAAATTTTACATTTTAACAATTAGATTTTAAGAATGAAAAAGTACATCTTAAAAATATAATTTAAAAAAATAAAAAACCAAGGAACAAACCACACATGGATTCAAAAAGGGTTTAAATTATTCAACATGGAAGAAGAAATTACTCGAAAGTCATAGAAAAGGCCAAATTACAGAATTCTGTAAAGACAAAGTCCCTAATTTTCCCCTCATTTTTTGGAAGACACTAAGCTAAAAGTTAAGGGCTTTGCCATAACATTACAACATTACATTTAAAAACAGAATGTTGAATCGGGTTGAGATCCATCTATCCTTACATCTATCTATGCTAAAGAAGTGTATACTGTAGCTGACTAATAGCAAGTCCTGTAATAGACAGCTTTTTATATATTGGGTATGGAATTTAGAGGTGAATGTGTTGTCCTATACCCCTGCTGCGGTATTGGGTGGTAAATGCAGTCACTGAGACACTTTAGCGTCAAAACACATGCTTAGCTCTGATGGCTTTCTTTCATCAGAAAAAGAGTTAAAAAAATGCTATCTTAGAAAACTGTGTTAAACATAAAATGTTAATATTTTAAAACATTTAATATAGCCAACAATCTGATCAAAGAGATTTTTTCTTCAGACCGTAAGACAAGGGGTTCTCTGGGATTTTCTAAAAAGAGGTTTTATGAGGCTCTTATTAGCAGTCTGTATATGTTATAAACAGCTGTCAAAGCGGTTATACCTTGTAGTTTAAACAGAGATTACTTCTTCTTACAAATGGGCCTACATGTAGGTGATTATAGTGTAACACTTGATTTAATTAAGTTATTTAATTATTTGATTAGGCACAAAAAAGTAACAGTTTAAAGAACCAAAACTGACAGAACGCAGATGAACAGTTCTTTCTGAAGCCTGATAAAAGTAAAAAAAAAATTACATATATATATATATATATATATATATATATATAGATGGAGGGGAAAAATAATAACAAATACCTAAACTTATATACTGCAATTCAGTTCATACAGTTCATGAAATTAAATCCACTGGGTGGCCTTAGTGTGCCCCATATAGTGTAAAGGCTGCATATAAATAAGATTATGTGTAAACAATTTCCAAATTCCTTAAATAATATTTCAAGACAGTATCTCAATAAACGTAACTGCACAGTTAAATACTAAATTCATATTTGCGATTAACACATCTATTAACATTTAAAAGTATAAAAATAAATTATTAAATCTTAGAAGCCAAATGGGAAAGCGTACTTGTCATGGCTTTAGTTTTGTTTCTGACCCGCGAACAGGAAGGAACTCAGGAGAAACCAGATGAAAAGTGTAAACTGATTTATTTTAGATGAATAATTCTCGCTAGGAAGGGACTGGAACAGCAACAGGGACTGCAGCGGGCATACCAGGAACTCTGTAGGGAGAATTCAGGTAAAAGCTGGAACTAGTTGTGTGATTTCTCTAAGAGGTTCAGCTTACTTCTGCAAGGATGTTTGTCCGCCAGGGGGGAATAGTGACCAGATCTGGATTCCAAGGTTGTGGGTGAGTTGAGCCAATGACTGTTACCAGAGGGTGATTTGTTCAGACACTAAGGATGGTGTTGCTGGACTGACAGGTAGCACGGACCAGAGTCTGAAGAGGAACGGATGCAGTCATGGGTAGAGAAATCCAGTACGCTCTTGTACGGGTGAGAATGGCTTGAGCAGGAACCTGATGAAGCATACATAGTGGGGATTAGTAGGGCCAACAAAAGGTAATAATTGCAACTTAGAAGCAGGCTTGGAGTAACTTGACGCAGACAACAAAGAGCAGGCTTGGATGTACCATGAACGGTTGACAACCAGGCGCTGAATGACGGCCGAGGCGGCCCTTCTTATAAAGCACACAGCAATCAAGGGAAGGAGGAGCACCTGGAGCACAAGAGGGTCAGCCAGCCCGGCCAATCAGGCTCACAAACACCCTCAGGAAGGAAAACAGACAGAGCAGCAAACACACCTAGCCAGAAAAATCCATTTCCTGACAGTACTTCTACCCACGTGGAATAATGCTACAATCAAAAGACTATTTAAAGCCCTACATTAAACGATGGCACAGTAGTAGGGTCGGTGTGGTGGTAGAGAGCAGGCCTTACTACTGAAGGCCTGTTTGAGATGCAGGTACTCGTCGAGTCCTGAGGTCCTGATAATCGAAGGAGAGGTCTCCCTGGGGCGGGCTCTGAGGAACGGCAGCCTGGAGACAAGAGGAGAGGCAGTGAGATGACAATGAGGAAATAGAAGGTTTTGACCACTTTATGGTGGGATTGTGAGTGGTTAGCCAGTCAAAGGCTAGGATTATTTCTGGTTGTGAGGAGGAGAAAACAAAGAAAGACCTAAGTTCAGTGTGATTTCCTGATACAATGAGTTCCAATGAGTTGGTTACGTGAGTGATTTGACGCAGAGGGTGACCATCTAGTGCAGAGACATGAAGGGGAACCTTGAGGGGTGAAAATGGGATCTGGAGCGGAAAAACTCCTTTTAAACTGTTCAAGCTCGTTACCGCCAAATGGATGCACCTGTCCAGGTGAGCAGATGCTTCACCAGAGGAGGCTCTGGCGACCCTCAGTGGACAATCTGAAAAGTGTACTGAAAGGACTCAACCTGACACAAACCTTATTTCTGTAACTTCAACAGTTGAACTTCAGACCTTCAAAAACATTAGTCATGTATTATAAAATCCACTATACTTTTAAAACACTTTAGATATAAAAGATTTAAAGTAAGTGGTAATAATAGCCTATCTAATACTAAAAGTATTAGTTATGCGCATGCAGATATATCGTGTAACATTAATGAAAAGGTTCAAATATAGGTTTGCAATTTTTTTTACAGAATTTTGTGTTTATACCAGTGATTTTTATTTATTTATTGATGTTTTGTAGAAAGAGATTTTCTGCCAAGTCATACTCTACATATTCTATTAAATGTGCAACAAACAGTATTGGTAGCACAAATCAACTGACTCACTGGTATTTTAAGCATGGGTCATTGATCCAATAACGTCATTTGAAATGGCTAAATTATTAGGCAGTAGCATTTTGCAAAAAGATTTTTTATGAACCTGGTAAGGACTTCTGCGTTTTATTCAGGTGTTATTACTACCAAAACATATAGGACATTCTGGACACTGAACCTTCAGTACTGACTTTGGACATTGTTATAGGGTATCACTGTCTCCTCAACTAAATATATAGATCATATTTTTTGCCTCTTTCAAACAAGAAAGTGTAGATTTTTTGTATCACCTCTCTGAATGATGACAAAACAGTAAAAAGACATTGAGTAAAAATTGTCAGAATTCATTCAATGTCAGCTTTATACATCAATTTAAAAAACAAACACATTTGTTAAGTTGTTGAGCATTACTCAGACACCTCTGCATTTTCCTAAACTGAAACAAATGATGATGCTGTGAGTTTACGGCAAAGCCCATATAGAAGTTAATTTATTTTTGTCAGAAATAAGACACATTTTTCTTAATCTCTTTTTTCACAGACACCACAAGTAAAGTATCATTGATTTACTGTAGGGACACTGGTTCTGCTTTGTAGTGACTAGTGCAGCACCCTTTGATCCAGCAGAATGTCACTAAAAATCTTTATGTGGCCCAGCAGTCGACTTGAAGACAAAATAAATCTAACAATTGAATATAAGTCATCCTATTGCCTTGCATCCCCTTTTCAAAAAGAGGTTGGAAAACATAGGTATTAAAGTAGCACATCAGAGAAAAATGTTGTAAACCATCGTGACAGGTAACCTGGTGAGTGTCAGAGGCCCCGAATCCATTAGATCCGTTAGATAAAGAGGAACAATATCAGTTGTTCGTTTTTCACAGAGAATCCATAAAAAAGTTCCCTCTCCATTGGTTTACTGTGCATTATTTTTGTACCCAATGAATCACCCCTCTGTCTTGGGTGTCTGCCTATTGTGGTCTCCTATTTGTACTGCCCTGCCACAGAATTATCTTGTTGGACAGCATGAATATGGTAAACATCAATCAACAAAACTGTTTAACAATCAGTTACAAATTACGTCAAGCATTTTTCACAGTAAGGGTGACATAAGGCTTCAATCACACATGAAAAAAAATTATATTTATTTTCTTGTGGATTCACAAACTGATAAATACCTATAAAACTACTCAAGCCAACATTTTTCTGCCATCAAAAAAATTATGATATTGAATTAGGCTAACTGTGATGTGTGTTTTAATTTACCAGACAAAATAATTTTGAAAAAAGGTAATATGGAATCACAGAACGTCAATTCTAAGAAGTTGTTAACTAATCAAGCCTTTAAATGTAAATAACCTAGTCACCACTATATCATTAGATTTTATCCCAATTAACTAAAACAAACAAAAAAGCAAATAATAGGAGATCATTTTTAAGTTTCTAAAAGTAAATTTTTCAGATTTTACAAACTGCAAGGATACTGAGTGGATAAACTTGGTTAAGTTTCTAAACCTAAGATTTCTCATGGTTTACTGTTGTCAGTCGACAATCATTATTTTATTTATTTTCACTGAGTTTCCAGTTTGTTTATGTTGAGATGGGATCCATAGATCATATTCAGCTTTATTTCAACATTTCTACATAAAATATTCCCTATCTGAATTTCAATTCTAAAATGGACTTACCTCCATATAGTATTATTGTATTATCTGGCTAGTGATATTTCTGACTTACCAAATCCCCACTTTTCCAAGCCTAACTGTAAAAGGGTATATATTCTGCATGATTTGAACAATGTATGACAGGTTGAGCTCAATTTCAATTTCAAAACATATATGAGGCAAAAACTAAAAGAGAGCTATACCCCAGATTTGTCGCAGTATTTAAATGAGGACATTGAATTTGAATGAGCAAGGATCCAATTTCAGAATCATCAGAAATCGACCATCACGCTGCCTACAGAGCATTAATTTGCTGCCTCACATACTTTATACCCATAGGGCAGAGACTAAATGTGAAATTATTGGACATCTTTCATTAAAAAAAAAAAAAAAGCTGAAATGTCCCAGGGTCTTTGAGACTATGGAGGAATTAAATTACAAGAACATGACAAAGTGAAAGCAGGTGAGGCATGTACTGACCGCTTCAGTACTGCTGTATCAAAAGTATTGAAATCAGATGCTTCTTATACCCTGCTTACTTACTCTGATTTGAAGGACCCACATTGAAAATCTCCGGTCTGGCTCTGCGTCAGGGGGCACCACAGTGTCGGCTCAGGACAGACTTGATTTAAGCTCAAGCTGCATTTTACCAACTTTCCCAAAAGGAAGTACTGCACGAAAGAATCCACTCCATGCAGAACCACAAGGGCCTGAACTTACATGTAACAATAACATGACAGATCAACAGGATGATTAACCCATACTACAATGAGAAATGGATCAGCCTAAAACCTAAACAAAAATAAATAATATGGTATTTAATAAGCAATGAATATGAAGTTATCCAATTTGAACTTTAGAATAAAAAATCATTATTTTTTTCTTTATAATTTTTGATGTTGGGCTGCTAATGATGCAATTCAATTGTTTTATTGTTTTTGATTTTTGCTTTTTCTTAGTGGGAAAAGATGACATAGTATACAACTGTAGGTGCACTGACAATTGAAATATATGTTATTATTTTATATTTTTCATGCCACAGACCTGAACATAAGCATAGTCATTATATTTTTGATAAAGCTTTTTCCAGGGCAATACTTTAAGCTTATTGCTTGCTTTGTTTCCTTGTTTTGTTTTATGTTTGGAATAGTTTCACAGTTAAAATACCAAACAATGTAAAAATTGTAGGAATTTTTTTACAAAATGTCTTCACATTTAAAAAAATGAAAGAAGTTGGAACTCTGTTGTTCACATTGAAGTGTGTTTACCATCCACATGAGTTCACCATTTGCATTAAACACTTATGCATGAATGGAAATTTGACAAGCCAAATTTATTGTTTGGCATCCATTTCATGGATAATCCAAACAGAGAGTTAGCATATAGGCCACAGCCTCAAGTGGAGGTTTATTGTGAGCATTTAGTGGATATATATAAAAAAGAAGAAATACCTTGGAATTCTGCAACCTTACAACAAATCAACCACTAGGTGGTTAAAGTCGTTGTAAGGTTGCGCACAAGTTGCACATTTCAATGTTTTAATTTAACCAGCACCTGTTTAGAGCCATTCCAGAGAACTACCCACCACCGTGGCCATAAAGACTGGTAAAGATAAAGAAATGAAGTCACCCACACATAAAATCATTGATGAGCTTTGTAAATAAATGAAAGAAAGGTTTTTGGGTGCTATGGAAACTTGTCAAAACACCATGGCACCAAAACAAAGAGGAAAAGGCTATAAAAATTGAAGAGAGCAAGGTAAAGGAGAAAACTGTGTGCACTGTTTTAAGTGTGGGCGAGAAGGTCACTACTCTCGAGGATGTAGAACACCCATGTTTGTTGCAAATAACATGCCAATTCCCTATCTTGGTTGGATATAAGTCAGCTTCAGACTGGACAGTGATCCATCCCCAACCAATGAACTACAAGGACCAATATTGGGATCCAGTGACCCAGCCGTAACCAGTGACTACATCATCGGCTACAATGTCACTGAAGCCATTGCAAACCATGTAGTAGTAAAGACTGAACGCAGGAAAAGACAACTAGAACACTATGTAAGTAAAGAATTTGAAATAGCTGTACAAAAGCCCCATCATTTGTGGTGTACACTGATAATAACTTGCTAAACTATGTAATCTCTACTCCCAATCTAAACGCTACGGGTCACAGATGGGTTGCTGAGCTGGCCAGCTACAATTTTGATATCCGCTACCATCAAGGCAAAACCTGGATGGTACCTAAATGTCGCAAATGCTGTTGGACATTTACAGCTACATGATGGACATGCACCTTTGACCTCAATCCAGTGGATTTACCCATTCCAACTGGTATCCATAGACTTCCTTCACCTGGAAAAGTGTAAGCAGGGGTATGAGTATATATTAGTTGTCATGAATCATTTCACAAGGTTTGCCCAAGCCTATCCAACGAAAAACAAAGCAGCTAAAGTCGCTGACAAGCTTTTTAACGACTTTGCACTGAAATTTGGCTTTCTGACAAGAATACACCATGACATGGGGAAACATTTTGAAAACAAGCTCATGCCAAAATTAAAAGATCTATCAGGAATCAATGGCTCTCACACAACGCCTATCATCCACAGGGTAATGGACAGGTGGAGAGATTTAACCGTACCCTATTGTCCATGCTACGGACACTGGAGGACAAGCAGAAGGATGATTGGGAGGAGTCTTTGGCTAAAGTTTTCCATGCGTACAACTGTACAAAGAGTGAGGCAACTGGCTATGATCCATATTACCTCATCTTTGGACGTTCTCCACACCTGCCTATTGACCTGCTCTTCAATCTAAAAAAGATGAAACGCATATGAATTATGATGAGTATGTTACCTGTTGGATAAAAAGAATGCAGGAGGCTTACACAGTAGCTTCAGAAATTGCTATCAAAGAAGCGTCCAGAGGAAAAACATATAATGACAAAAAGGTGAAATGGAGAGATCCGTAGCCTGGTGACAGAGTCCTGCTCAGTAATCTTACTCCGTGGACCTGCGAAAATTCAGTCCTATTGGGAGAACCAAGTTTACAGAGTGAAGGAGAGGAAATCGGATGACAGCCCAGTGTATTGGATTAATCCAGAAGGGTGTCAAGGGAGTTATAAGGTGGTACACAGGAATCTACTCCTGCCCTGCTACTTCCAACCACTTGAGACACCACGAACATTAGCTGTTCTATGTAAAAAGGGAGGTTCTACTGTGACGGGAAGAAAGTCCAGACCTACACATCAGAAGCAGCAACCAGGAATTGGTGACACTTCAGATGAGGACTACAGCTGTAGGTACCACTGGTGCCTCAGGCCTGTTGAGGGGTAGACTACAGTCAAAAGTTTGGCAGAGCCGTTCCAGCCGGAACAAAGTCCTCAAGGCCAAGAAGAGGATTTGCCACTGCAATCTACAGAGGATCAGCCTGGACATCTAATAGACACCGACGCTGACTTTGGAGGGACAGATACTGATGAGGCTGTGATTAACACTCAAGCTGCAAATAACAGTTATACTGACTCTTTTAGGCAAAGACAAAGACAGAAACAGATCGTACTGAGTTCTGACACTTTAGGCAAGCCATCTCTAGTTCCGCGAGACTGTAAGGTAACTACAGGTCAAGTTATTGAGAGTAATGTCTTTTGGAGACCATGGGTTGTAGGAGTGTGTTAAAGTTATAGCTAAAATTAGTATGTTAACCGAAATGTCAGGAGACATTTCATTTTGTGGGGGAGAGTGTGGTACTGTGATAAAAGTGAGTACATTAAAATAAGAAACCCTCATTTTATTTTTAGGCTTTGTCATTTTCTGTTGAAGACATAATTGTTAAATGTCTATTTTCTATCTGGAGGTGTAATATAAGTCTTGCTGGCAGAGGGAACTTGGTCCCTTACGCATGAGTAGCTGAAACCGACAGAAGAAGTTGTTCAGTACGTGATGAGGCAGTGTGTAGACTACGCCCCAAGTGTTCTCTGATAACCTGCTACAATATTTCTGTGTGTTTGGAGTTCCTGCAAAAACACATGTTGCACTGGAGATGAGTTGGCCCATCATTTTCAACTGTGTAACACATACAGTAGTTAGATGTACAATGTTGTTTTTACAAAATCCAGAAAATCTATTTAAGAGTTTTATACCAGTTTCAAACTCCTTTGCACAACACTCGCGCTGTTTTAATGTTGTGCGTGCTCAGATGCAGCTTAAACATTATAAGGAGTAAACAATACCTTCATCTGGAAAAAGTCAAATACTATTTAGATTCACTGCATGATTGTGGTGATCCCCAGGTGATAGTTGTTTCCCATCTTGACTACTTCTTCTCCTTGTGGTTTAAAAATACCTAAATGGATTGAAGTGCAAAGTGTTACGTATCTTAAACTCATGTCCTGGTTCACACCTCTATTGCTATACTTACCATTTAATATGTTTTGAGTCCTAACATTTGTCCACTTTCACCTCAAGAACAAGCATTACCAAAACATTAAATTTACTCCCCACCTCTAAGAGGTGTGGAAGGGTTTTGCTACCCTGGGATAAACAACCTTTTCCTTGTGTGGGTAATGACCTACAAAAATAAGGTTAACATATAACATAATTTATCTTGATATCATCCTCCCTAATCTCAATAACTTTCCTCTTCAAAATAAATGGTCATATTAAACTTCAAAGTTGACCTTTACCTAACCCTTTTTTGTTGACCATCAAAAAAAAACATTGATAAACAGAAATGTTCAGCTCGAACATCTTTATGGCATAGAAATTTAGCCACAATGACTGATGTAACTTTCTAATGGAAAATTTACAACAACTTTATTAAGTAAAGATTAAGAGTTTGTGTAAAACTTTACTGTTTTTAGTTTAAATTTGTTATCTTTGAGCAAAGTCATATGTTTGAATTCCTAGACCATATCTATCTTTAACACTAAGCAAGGTGATAAAACTGTTGTGCGAGAATTGAACAATGCATTTTGTGCATATCGCCTTGATAAGGGATGATTTATTTAGATGCATGCTTAAGCCACAATTCAAAAATAGCCATGAATGGCCAGATACGATAGCAAAGTTGGCACCTGGTAAAATGACACTATACACCAATCATTTATCATTTTTTTGGACACACAAATATTAATCAATCGACAAATAGGTATCTATGTAAAATTGCAAGCCCATATTGTAAGCTTCTTAGCAGTTCTTTTGTTTTTATGTAATTATGAATTATGTATGTACAACTTTTAAATTATGATCATAGGTAACCTAGTTAATCATCCTCTCAAAAGCTGTAATGGCATGTAGTTTGAGGAAAAAGCAGGGAATTACCTGCTCCATCTCCCACTCTACATTTTCTCCTTAGGTTTTCACATTTTACCTCTATGTATGTTTGACAGCAATAGGAACACTTGTACATTTAGAATAACCTTTTTTAAGGCGCCAGTATCTCCCTCACATACAATTGTATCTGATTACTGCTAAATAGACTCACGGTCAATCTCTAAAGTAGAGTTGCATATTCTGCCCAAACAGTGAATGAACATTCAATAACAAAGTGGGTCAGTGAGGTTTATAGTTGTTTATTGATTAATCGTAATACCTTCTTTCAGATCCTTCTAATGTTTCCCAGTGAGGCGAACATACAGGGAATAGAGGAATAAAACAAATAGCATAAAATTAGACATGTTAGTTCATTTTGAAGTTATTATAGCACAACAATAAACTTTTGTTTCTAAACTGCCTGCATCTGAAGTCACTTTTTGTTACTCCACTGAATGCTGTAAGAATGTTAATTTTTAATATTTACATTTCATGTAGGATATGACTTGTTTTATTAATATGTGAAAACTACAACATAGGTATTTTCTACATGTCCATCTAAAATATTTGTAATAATGATATGCCACTATAAACTGGCCTGCAATCAAATTGAACATAAAAACAGGGTCCTACCAAAGAATATTACAACATATGTGACACTATAGCCAATAAAAAAACTTACAAAAAAAAATTGTTTACAAGTAACCATAAACAGCAAAGTATTTTTGGGGGGGAGAAAAAAAAACCTTGGTTAAATGATTTGCACTTAGCTGAAGGGAAACAGCAAATCTTGACAAGTCAATTTCATTAGAATCTTTTTCAGGCTTAAACATCTGTTTTATTCACATTGTCATTCTGTACTTTCTGTGGGCGCTGTTAATGCCAGCTCCATTTAAGACAGACAGAGACCGTTTGTGTGAAGTTGGACATAGTCTCTGTGTGCAATTAAAGGTTACTCTGTCAACTGTAGTCTATATGAAAGCCACTCCTGGTGGATTCTATAAATTACTTAAAAAGTAATTTTAGTAGGATGTAAGATGTATTTGTTTCATGCCGAGGCATGGCAGAAGGACCCAGAATTTCAACTGACACAGCTCAGATAAATTAAATAAAGGTTTATTAAAAGAACCCAAAAATGATAAAATCCAAAACAAATGCAAAAAACAAAAATGCAAAGCACAGTTTTAAGGCAAAACCTGTGGTAAGGATAAAAATGGGTTTGTTACCGTGAAGGTAGAACAGGTTCAGGGGTTAGGCAAGATCAAAGTCCAAAAACAGAAACCGGGTCAGAGGCAAGAAAAATCAAAAATAGTAGGTGTACAGAGTGAAAGGCTAGAAAGGATAATCCAAAAAAAGAATGTGGTCAAAACCATGAAAGACATGGAAATCTACTCACAACAATGTTTTCAATACTCTGGCAGCCAGACTGGGTAAAACAGGCTGGTTTTATAATCAGAAAAAAAGGTGGAACTCATGACTGTTGATAGGTGGGCGTGGCTAGACCAGGATGAATGCAGAAATTAATGTAAAAGAAACCAGCCTAGCTGTCAGGAACATTACAATTTTCTCTGACATTATGGTGGTGGATAAGCAGCAGAGGACAGCCATTGCGGTAGGTGAAGCAATACCAAGGGATTGCAACACCTGGAGCATGAAGACCACAGTGGTACCTGTGGAAATTGGGGCCCTCAGAGCAGTCACCCCCAAGCTGGAGCAGTGGCTAAAACAGATCCTAGGAAAAACAACAGACATCTCATTCTAGAAATGTGCAGTTCAGGGCACAGCCAAGATACTGAACAGACATATATCACAGGATGATCTATCCTATGCATATTATACTCCAAAATGACAGCCCCTAACCCAATCACACTGGCATCAATGTCAAGCTTAAATGGCAGATTAACAAGAAGAACAGGAGAAGAAGAAGGCAGTTGTTTAAGATCTCAAAGGCATGTTGGAATTTACCAAATCAAGAAAACGGTTTAGAAGGACTGGATAAAGCAGTTAACGGAGCCGCTATCCTTGAAAGGATTTTACAATGATTACTTTGACCTTTCCATTCACAGGGCTTAGGTTCCCTCCATTCCAATTGCTGGCCAAGATATAGAAGGGTATTACCAGACTCAAACTTACAAAGATTGAGTGTCAGGTATGTAGTAGAGAGGCACCTAAAAACGTCTTGCAAAGCAGTGAGGTTGTTAACCTAATCATTTCAGTATACAACAATATTATCCAGAGCATTAAAATGCAGCTGGAGCCTTACAGTGTCCAAAAGACTTGACTGTCTATTGAGGAAAATGTCTGGAATTTGAAACGCAGACATTTCAAAAGATTTTTTTTTGAAATATATTTGCCAAAAGCATTTCAACATGTCAAGTTGAGTAACAGAGGTGGTTGGTCTAATTTCAGCAATACAGTCTTCAATGAGGGGTTTGCATAAAGAACCTATACAGTTTTCACCTTATGAAAGTCTTTACAGAGTTCCATCAGCTCCAGAAGGACAAGTCCAATATTCCACTTGCCTTTTCATATACTCCTCTTTTATTGGGTACACTGTATGTGGGCACTGTTTTATAGGCATAGGGTTAGCAAGAACAATGACATAACATATACCGCCATTTAGGGTAAGAAATATTCAAATAAAATAAACATTGGAAGTCCACTAAGATCTTTTCTTATACTTTAGCCTGATCACCTAAAAATGTGAGAAATTGTGAGGTACGTTACACAAAACTTTACAATTTATGAACTATTAGGCCTTGTAGCTTTTGGTGCATCTTTGTGCATAGCCAAATATTCATCATTGCTTTCATTCCCAGAGTCTGACCTAGACATACTAAAGGCAATAAGAGGCAATCAATCTCAAATTAGCATCAGCTCCATAGCCCAACCTTTGTAGAAAGAACAAAATGAGGAGGGTAAAAAACACAAATAGTCTAGCAGACATGTAACACCAAGAATATGTATGTAAGAGACTTTTTAGAGAAGTGGAAAAAGGGAAAAAAAGGCGAAGTTTCAGGAATTCTGTAGTGCATTTATTTTATTGTTAACTAAAGATAAACATAGCCTATATAACCTTTGTAGGGTGTACATGCACAGCATATCTCTCCTAAAAATCTGAAAGATTTTGATATGTTGATAGTTCTTCTATTAATGAAAATATAACATTATTATGTACAGTTTTTTGTTGGTTAGTTAGTCTGTTTCTTTACAAATACCATGACCATGAATGTCGTAGGTTTTTGGTAAGTTAGATGAAAAATGCAACAGTGTCGCACAGTGTATTATACAGTGCTTTAATTAGATTCATTATTTCTTATCATTTTTGTATATGTAATTCTCTGACATGAATTTATATCACAATGCAGGAAAGATATCTTTAGATTCTGCAATATCAAATAAAATTATTCTCTCAGCAAGTCTAGTTAACAGCTAATTTACTGGGAGTTCTCTGGTAATTAAGTAATCTCTGGTAATCCAGTAATCTACTGGAAGTAACAATGTAAGTAACAATTGGTTTAAACCATAAAAAATGGTAGAAGGGTCAAATCTAGAAGCATAAATATGCTTCTGGTTTAGTACTGTCAAAAATCTACACAGGATCTTGTTCATCTCATTTCTTTGGGGTGACCCTGAAACAATTTGTCAAGTAGTTTTTGTCACATCCTCCCATAGCTATAATTTGCCTTGACCGCAGCAATACTCTTGGATGTTCATGTGTTGAGATTTTTTGTAAAGCCACGTCAGAGCTGAAATGCTTGTTCGTGCTGTGCCCTCTATATTGGACCTCGAAGATAAATCGTAGAGTAAATTCAAATCAAAACTCCAGAAATAGACCAGAGGGGCTCCTTCACAGTCCATGAACAGCTGTAACAACACTCGCAGCTTATTTGTGCAGGAATGTTTCTGAACAAGGATGAGTGCATTTGCCTATGGATAACTATAAATTCACCACAGCTGGATAATGAACCTTGGTGCATAGTGTATATTATATGTAAAAATTATTTCATACATTTAATTATGATATGAAGAACAGAAGAGAAAAAAAATGCACAAATGCTTGCATATTAAAACGTATTTTCATGCAACGTGCTTGGATATTCCTTATTATATTTTTATCATGAAGAATATGTTTTAATAACATTAGTTTTCAACATCTAGTTCAGATTTGTTATTATGTGTACAATGAATATTTCACCTATTTACTGATTAACTTACCAAGGATGGCACAAGCACATCCAGCAGAGATAGACCTTAGAAAACCTAATAGAGTAACACGTGTACAAGAGCCCGGACCATCATATTTGTCTGTGTACTTGTGTAAGAGAAGTTTCTATAATATAAACTAATCTTTGAATAATCTACAAAACACATACAAAAACAGTGCCCTCACAGAAATATTAGGCTGCCAGCAAGGTATTTTAAAGAGTGTGATCAATCTAAATAATACCATGGTCATTGATCAAAAATGTTCACATCAGAAAACGTGTAGATTTTCTTGTTTAAGTTATTTTCTTAATGCAATTTGTTGCATTGTTTTGAGTTATACCTATCTGACGTTCTAGCATTATGGCTATTGAATTGGGCATTTTTTTAAAGAAGATAGAAGAAGAATGTTAAAAAAGTTTGCATTCTGAGAAATGCTGTACACCAGATGAAAACTAAAATGAGTTTTGAGCCACAGCATGAAAATGTCCTTTGATTGCTCTCATTTCAGAAGAGTTTGCTTATTTTAAACTGAAGTGAGCTGTCTTTGTAGATTACAACATTCCAGTCTCAGCTAAGCTTTGTGTCTTTGGATCAAAACAACATCTTCAGCAGTGGTTCATCTTTGAACCACTGCTGAAGATGTAGTCCCCTGAAGTGCTTCTGTAATGCAGTGCTGTGCTTCTCCAGCAACTTCTTAACCACAATAAAAAAATTCCCTTTGTATTATTTACATAAAAAATGTACTGCTGTGACCTTCATTGCAGCACATTTTTCACAGCATGTTATTATTACTTTGAGTATCATTCCTTAGTTGTTACTGAACATAAACTGATTGATCCATCGAATGTAGTTTGCACTCTTGGCTCAATGGCAAATTTTTAAATGGCTAAGGCAGTAAAAATGACAATGAGAATTACAGATCTTTTACTTATGTCAGGACCCATTTTTATTATCCATACAGCATTATACATTAATAAAACATTTGAGTTTAATTTCTAATCAACCCAAAGCTGATCTGTAAATGGTAAAAAAATACGAATTGCACCCTTTTCTTTCATCGCCAAGTCTCTTAATGGATTGTGGGTTTTGGCTGGAACACATGGAAAATCAAAATTATAGTATATAGGACAAGTGAAAGCTTGGTAATTAGGGTGCTTACTACATGGTGTGGATCCAAATTTTTAAAGTTGTCAAAGACAAAGTTAAGTTGAATCTAAAACAGAACTGTAGCACAAATCGACATGTGCTACAGTTCTGTTACACATTATTGTCAGTTGTGACATAATAAACATAGACACATCAGACAAGTTGCCCTACATTTATTTAAAGGAGTACCAAATCCACCAGCAGAGATTGCCCCCTAATTTAAAGGTTCAACTCTGCTTTTCGCTTCATCATTTCTAAGTAGATTCATATAGTAGCTGACTGGTTGGAAACAAACACCTACCAGTCAAGGCAGCTTTGATATTGTATTATGGCTGTAAGGGTTAACAATGTGATGTATTTATGACATTACTTAAAATAGGTTTTGACATCCTATAGCTTGGTAGGCAAGGGTAGTTTGGTTAGTTTGCTGTCCTGCAGAAATTTCTCTGTAAAGATCTTATATTGTACTGAACCTTTTTTGTAGCATCAAAGACACAAAGGGGGATATAGGTTAACTCATAGCAACATTCTTAAAGGATTTTGACAATATTTGGCTGAGCTCTGTTTAAAGGATATTATGCGATCCCATCCTACTCTTATATCTCATTGTTGTTACAATTTTGTGACTACCTACAATGATATATACAAGGTGTGATATTGGTGGGCCATATTTTAACACCTACTTCTGGCTGTGGAAGATTTCAACTAGTCAAAAGGCACAATAATATGTATACATTTGAGAATGTTGGCATGTACTTGACCACATATGTAACTACGCTGTCCTTAGGATGTCTTCTCATTATGGCTTGCAAACAGTCTAAAGAAAAAGTCCTTTTTGTATTATTAAGAAGTGAAGAATATTGTGTGATTTTTCATATTTTTGCAGTTAGATATTTATTTTCAAGTTACATGCTCTATTGGTGGAAAGTCCATGTGAGAATGATCCCTTTTCAACATTACAGTAAACATCTCATAGTGTGGCACTGTTACAGAACGTCCTTTGCATTTGATATGAACGAAGGTGAAACTCAGACACCACTCCTTCCGAGCTCATGCTTAATATTTTAAATGCTGCAATCTCAAATGGTCAGAGGATAGTTGTGACAGCAGAGTGCAAGACCCTGTGCTCAGACCTAAACAATGACTGATATTTCAGAGCAGGTGCTGCTGCAGCCCCTGGCAGATCGATGGTGGCTTTAGCTGCGGAGCTCACATAAGCCTTAAAAAATACAAATGATAATAGGGCTGGCTAAGTCCCTCATGGTCATTCTTTCAATGCTACATTTTTTACAGCTCTTCCTTTTGCATTTTTTATTTTGGCAGGAATATTCATATACAGGAAACCTGGACAACCAGTAAAGAAAAGGGGCAGCACATTTTTCACAGCATGTTATTATTTCGCACAAAAAGTGCACAATATTTTTGTTTCAAGCTGAACATGAATACAACAGTGGTTATATCTTGGATAGCTACAGGATCATTTTCAATGACAGGATTGTTAACCCTTATGTTCAGCTGTCATTGTTTGACATATAAAGATGTGCCCCTTTAATACATATTAATCTAGAATTTATCCATAGCTGTGATCAAAATGGTTCCTGATTTGGTCTTCTGAATTTTCTGCCCAGTTGCTTCAAGGTTTGACATGTTTTGCATCCAGAGAGAGCATTTTGCATACTTTTGTTGCAATGAGTGGTTGTTTGAGCAAATCTAGTCTACCTACACTGACATTCCACACAAGTGCCATTAAGGTAATGTAACTTTTTTTTTTTTTTTAGCTTTGCGTGAAAATACCAGCACATCAGCAATTTTTAAAATATTCATACTAGTTCATTTGGCACTGATAACAAATACTATAGTTATAGTCACCTAGAGCCAATGTCTTGCACCTTCTTAGGCTTAATTTGAACTTTATCAAGTCTGATTGCCCAAATGTTTGGATTAACAAGCTACTGAACATGTCCCGTATCAGGATGTTGTAAGTGTAGAAAATAGCAAAAGCTAAAATATTTACCGCAAATGTAGTTATACATTGGAAATGGAAGTGCTAATGCATTTATCCACCATTCCCTCCAGTGCAGTACTCACTGTAATTAATTCCTCGATAAACGAAGTCCATTATGCCCTAGTGACTGCTATAGCAATTTAAGGTTAAAAAAACCGAAACAAAAACAAAAAAACTAGGTAAATGAAATTCGGATTTCTGTTGACAGATATCACAATATGGAGCTCACCTAAAATTGCACATGATGGTAATAAACATGTTTGACATATACAAAGTTTTACAGACCCTTAATCATATGAAAATAAAAAAATACATTTAGGATTTACTTCATTAGTAAAGAAAGGCACACATAGCTGAATTTGCTGCAAAAATATTGACAGTAGAAATTTACAGAGCATAATGAAACTACATTTAGATTTTTCTTACAATTAAAAGTGACATTTTGATTTTAAACACCATTTAGCTCCTGATTTCCAGCACACCTACCTGAAACTGTAAGTTAATCTTGAAACCCACATAACAATATAATCAACATAATATTGAAGGTGAAAAGTCATAAAGGTTTACTGTTGTTAGATAAAGGCCCAGTTTGCTTTAGGCATTAAACTTGTCCTTTCACAATTTATTCACATAGGCAAGGGTATCAAAAATGATCAACTTTTGAGGTTTTAATTGGATTACACCATAATTAAAACATTTTTACAAGAATGTATCCTGTATTTAATCTTTTTTATTTTTTGGGAAATACTTGTTCTGTTGTTGGCCTTTAAAGGTTTATCCTTTCTCCTCTGGTTAACAAGGGCACATGTAAGGTTTCTGGTAGCTGTACTGAACATTTTTTACAACTAAAGCCTGCACACTGCTTTTCAAACATTCACAAAGGGATGAAAAAATAAAACAACGGCCCCCTTGAGCAACAAGTCATGCATAACCAAGTGTATCATAAATTATGCACTGTTCATGAATAATTAAAGAACAAACTGAACAGAGGGTGAAAGCAAAGTACATTAGATAAGCGTGATAAGGAGGTAGATGAAAAATTTTCTGTTTTGGTATGGTTCTGTTAAACATGTATTGGTTACATATTTATTTTTACAAATAATGGTAAGGTTTTGTTAGAAGGGACAAGAACATCCTGACCAAGAATGTTCTGTTTTTCGCTATAATTTTAGAACAAACATTTTTGAAAAAGAAATAAAATAAATAATAGTAATAATTATACTCAGTGAGTCAGGGATTAACGTAATCCAGTAATCTTTTCAGTAAATACTTTGTCTATCCTCGCTGTTTTTTATCCACAGGTTTGTGAGCTGTATTGTGACTGCACTCTTTTACTGCAATCAATGAGGATTATTTAAAAGAGCGGCTTTTCCTAAAGCAGACACCAGATTGATCTTGGTCTTCATTGGTTCTTCAGCTTCATCAGTCTTCTGTCAAACATTGACTTCTTGTTCCTTGGACCCAAATACTGCATTAATTTTACAGATCTAATGTTGCACCCACTAAGGCCTCACTCACTAGTCTACTTGCTGCTTCTCAACTTTGCCTGTGAACTGCTTAAGATCTTATTCACCCTCTGCTTGCGCTTAGTAATTACTCACCTCTCTTCCAGTTTAGACCCAGATCAAACTCTACAACCACAGGTTCAGGTGTCTCATCTGTTCCCTATCCTGTTCTAAATAATAACAATAATAATAACCTACGGATCCAACACCACTTACATGCACTTCTCAACCACAGCTGTATATCTGTATATAATCTTCATGTATGCATATTTTATAACCAATATTTTATAACCATATTTTATAATCACAATCAATGCTGTAAACATGTAAATAGAAATGTATGTTCTGTATAGCACTTCTGGATAGATGCAAACTACATTTCGTTGCGTGTACTTGTGACAGTGCAATGACAATAAAGTGAAATTCTATTCTATTCTATTGTATAAACCACTCACGACTGTCCAAAATTATTGCTTATACTAGTCTGTTTTCTGCATTATGCCAGTGCAATACCTAGTTATTTACCATAGGATATGCAAATTACTGGTTGTTGTGGTAACATTATGTTATGTTATGTTAAAATAGCATAAGTTGTATTTTCGTCAGAAATCATTAAATATCAATCACAATTGATAACCATTCTGTAAGATAATTTAGTTCCATCAAATGGATGAGACTTAAACATAAACAACAGAAAGACTTCAGATTTGTATGAAGAAACAAAATAAATACTTGCTTGCAAAAAATGGCTGTCTGTAGAAATGAGAGTGTAATGCTAACCACTAAACAAACTCTGGTGATATCCTTATGTGATAGAAGTTTTACAGTTGAACAAATACATTAAACCTTAACTGATGTAATTGAAAAAATATTTTTTGTAGTAAAAGTGAAACTGTTTAAATTGAATGCGTGACATGCAATCAATCTGCTAATTTTAGTTATGTGGTATTGCACCACCAAAAATAAATAACTAAGAAAGTATGAATTAACATTACATTATATCATATCAGACTATTTGTTTTATGATGTTGTGTAAATATTCTCTATCTATGGGTCTAGATGGGGTATTAACCTTTACTAAAAGACTGGCAGAGGTATATGATAATTTATTGTACTGTCACTGGGTTAGCTGCTAAACCACTTTACTCATTTTATATCTGAAGACGGAGTCTGTTCTGAATTTACATAGATCTCCTTGACTGTACTCTATACTTTAGGCCTAGTACTCAGTTATTTGATGAAAAAAAGTGAAATTTAGCCCAGAAACTGTGATGGAATGCAAAGAAAGGCGTGGGTTGTGTGAAAACCTCAGACAATTGAGTATTTGATGTATGACCCTGATGACAATTGTAGAGGTTTGCTTTACTGTGTTCAAGTGCCTTTCCTCTTTCTAGCCTTCCCCTTTTGATCTGAAACCACAGATCTAGTCCATTTGGATTAGACATGCTGGTTCAGAAAGAATTCAGTATCGTAGAAAATACTTATATTAATATTTGTGGGTTGTCACCATTCACCCTATTCATTCAAGTGAATGTTTTAATCGATTGTACTCCTGCAGAGCAGATATTGTATTGTAAAATTTGAATCACAGCGCTCACTCTGTGAGAACAGAATGTCTTAAGCTTTTTTGATTGGTCCACTAACGTTATAAACGATTACATTAAACCTTAAGAAATCAGTGTAGTTATAAGGGGAAATACTTTGTTGTGGTACTGACAATTTTGTGTTTTTAAGATGAGCACTCACACCTATCTGAGAAAATAAAAACTTAGTGGCAACTTCAGTTCAGATTTTAAGGATGTAGAGAATTTATGCAAAGGAGGTTTAAACCTGGAACAAGTATTGTGCCTTCGAGGCAGAGCATTTCCTTTTGTCTTGCATGATACCCATGAAGCTCTTTTTTTAAATCGTGTTAGTTTTAGGTCTTGGTCAAAGATGTTTGAAGTTAGTTAAAATGCTTAAAATTAAATATTTATGGGACCTATATTTTGGATTAAATTAGAATGGTTACTCCAATTTAAAACCTCAACTTTTTTATTTTCTTGATCATGGAGTTGTCATATTGACAGGTGAGAGTCTAATTCAGTCAGCAATTGCAGATGCAGAAGGAAAGTTGTCCACATGCATTGATAAATAAGAACAACATTATGGAAGTAGCTGGAGAACAACATCTGGGCATGTTAAATGCTGGACTAACAGGTAGCTGGTTATTTGCATGCTTTAATGTAAATGTTTTAGGACAAAACTGCAGTGGTAGAGCTTTTAGGGCGGACGGACAGATAGTCTTTGGATGTGGCTTGCAGATGATTTTATCTGAGCTAGGCAGGAAGAGGAGCAGAAAGGAGACAGACTGAGCATGCGTGAGATGGTGAATAGAATGGGGAGGTCATCCAAGGAGTGTCAACAATCCAGGAGACAAAGACGAAACTCCAGGAAACTGAGAACTGTGTGAAGGAAAACAAGGCATAGTTAAGAACTAAGGAGAGGCAGGTGCGACATAGTAATTGATATCATGTTGTTTTTTTTCCCCTAAACTACTTTTTAAATTTCACACAGTATTTAATTGGACATATAACTACACATTAATCAGTACAAAGCATAAGCTCTTTTTCTAAATTTTAGAAGACTAAACTTGATTGATTTCAAAATACTGATGAAGGCATTCAAGATATTGTTTGTCAGCATTGGTTGTAGCTAATTTCTTTCCCATAGTTGTAATTGCTCTCCAGTCTCCATTAACGTATAACTAAATAATGATCACTTACTTTAACTTAAGTAAGTGATCAATTGCTTTCTAACTGTTGTTAGAGCGGGACTGTTTTTCTTACCTGATTTTCTATTGATTTGGACAAGCCTGCTTAGACTTTTGCCTTCAGATTGGTACGACAGAGAACAATTTGCAGAAATTACTCGCTATATAGTTCATTTCCCCAGGTTATCTAGCTGATTAACATTTAACAAAATCCAAGATTAATACCTTGTGTACTGATGTTACCTTGTCTTCTTCTTTTCTAAAAACAATATATAAATACTTTGAGTTATTTATCTCTTTTTATTTACATGTGAAATGATTACAAAAGAGGGCACATACTCTTCAAATAAAGTTGATTCTGATTGGATTATGTCATTCATTTGGTAACAGAGATTATCAGTTTTTTTCTCCGTTCTACAAGTCTGTGATCAGGCATGGATTCAGTAATCAGGCCGTGGTGTTGGAAAATTAAGCCCAGCTTTCAAAAGATGTGAATAAAACCAGTTAAGGCTCTCAAATAAATCTAGTTTGAGCAATTTTGCTAACAAGGAAAATGGCTGGGTGGGCATCCTGTGGTATAAAATGATTTTTTGAAGTGTTTACTGTTGCATGTGACACATCACATTTTTATATGTAAAGATTCTGAAAACAGTCCGTCATCTGTCTTCCCCTTCACAAAGTGCATTACTTTGTGTTGATGTATTAGGTAAATCCAATAATAAATTACAATTTGAGGTGGCTGCAAGTTTTTTTTTTAACAAAGACTAACTGAACATTTGTATGTCGTAAACTCAGATCTGAAAATAATCAACTTAAAATGTATTTTCTGTAAAAAAAAAAAAAGAATAAATAAATAAATAAATATGTGTGTTTGCCTATGTATACTTGCTGCATGAGCGTAGTGTCAGCTCCTGAAAACTTTCCCAATTACAAGTTTAAGTTGAGCACAGATGGAGCGGAGTTATATTACCCAAGGACTGCATTTACTGAGACGTTTGCCATTTTAACCACATCAGTGAAACTGTATCATTAATCTGTCAACTAAACAAAATATAGCCAGGTGAGACGCTGTTGCTGCGGTGTATTCATAGCTTGACAGCTACCCTACCTTCCCCCAACCCCACAAAAAGCAGCTAACACCAAAGATGATGCAGTGAGTGCTTCAAAAATAATAAACAGATAAATAAATAAAATGCTTGAAACCACTGCTGTTCAGTGTCAAACTGTCCTTCTGTCCAGTTTGACATGATTTGATGAGATACTAGCCGCTATGCTTTGAATTGGTTTGTAGGAGACTACTCAGCAGTTGTCCCCTAGATGATAGCTGAGCATTCCATCAGCTACCTTTTCATTGCAGACATGTTGACACAAAGGAAATCTCTGTCCGAGAAAATGTGTATCTGCTTTTATTGTAAAACCTGACAGAGCACATATGTATGGACTCATGGACCGTTTCTTTAAGGGTGAGGAGCAAATTTAGATTTCATTAAACAGGAGGGACAGTTTTTACGTTTAAATTATGATTTTAAGTTGGAGTTATAGATTTTGATGTGTTAAATAAAATGTATTTCAACAGACTTACACCACATTTACAAGGGTCTACAGAAACAAATGTTCCCATGCATGGATGGGTGTGGGTTAGAATGAAATTGTTAGTGTTGTCTGGTTAAACTATTGTAAAGGCTCTTTGAGGGGTAGTAAACAGTTGAATACTCTACAGGGTAGTTATGAGAAATACATGTCCTTGTTTTAGTTTGCTGATAGTGCCTGAAGAACCATGTGGTCTCGAAACAGCTGGCTGAGAGTGGTTGTTTCCAAGTGACTTAACTTCTGAACATTTTTCAAAACAGAGTATGGCACAGTTGGAGGTACGTGTCTATTGTGTCTCTAAGGTGTAATAATTACAGTGTACTTAAAAAGATGACGTGGGTTTTTGAAGACACGCTCGAAATGGCAGGAAGAAAAAGTGCTAAGAGGCAAAAAGACACACGGCAGATGTTTCCTCTTATGCCTCAGTCACAGAGAAATACACCTGAAAGCAGATTAAGCATTCGCATATGTAACTTATGCAGAATCTTTTTAATAGGTGACCAAAACAAAAAAAAAGAAGAAAAAGGTGTTTTATACCTACTTACGCTTTATAGGCTTGGTTTAGTTGTGGGTCTATATTGATACAGAACCACAGTATGCTTTTTTATTCAGACATAAGTGTACTTTGTTCAGATTCATTATCTAGCACCAAATTGTCACTTTGCAAAGTATTTAACAGAAAGGTGAAGTTTTTTTGCAGTTATGTAAAATCAGAGATGGGACTAAGTCATTATTTTGGAAGTAAGAAAGTCTCAGGTCTTTGCTCTCAAGTCCCGAGTCAAGTCCGAAGTCCTACCGCTTGAGTTTCAAGTCCTTTTGAGTCCTTTCAACAACACATTATATTTATACAGATGTTTGCTTTTAAGATCAATATTTATTTATCAAAACTTTTTGTACGAACATCCTTCAAACAATAGGACACAAAAAAACAAATGCAAATGTAATCAATTACTTAAAATTGCTGAAGTTGTATTTCTATTGCCTTTTGTATTACTACTGTATAACTATTTCCACAGCAGTTTCTGTCCTGTCCGGGGAGGTACAAGAAAAACATAAACATAAAAATTAACAGGATTGTGCTTTTTCTGTCGGGGCTCTATGCTGTATTGCATTTGCAACAAATCAAATTAGCCAAAAGTCTGTCAGTCTTGTGCACAATGGGGACGTACTATGATTCCACCATGGCTTGAAAACACGCTCCACTGGCGCACTAGAGGCAGGCACTGCTAAGACTCTGGGAGCAACTTTTAAGAGTGAAGGAAGAGTCTTCATGTTTAATGCCCAGAACAAGAGGGCGTTCTGTCCTTCAGCTATGTCAAAGTAGTGACTTAGCTGTAGTGCTGGAGTGGTCCCAATGTCTTTCTACTGCCTCTTAAGGTATGCAGCATACAGCCCTTCTCCAAAGTCCTCTTGCTTTTCTTCATCAACCAGAGCCACAGGTTGCTCAGCCTCTGCAGCATCTTGCAGGATCAATTTGGACAAAACATTTAAGGTTTTACTATTGGCATTGATAATACATTGTTAGACTAAAAATTAGTGTGATTATTGCAGCCATTTAGATAAGGTTGTGAGAAAAACAATCTGCATTAAAGTCAATAAAATCTACCTGTTTCACCTCTGCCTTGATGTCACGGCTGACCAGCACATGGGGGAACTAGAGAAAAGGCTGGATCCAAGGCGGTTGCTTTTTAGGTAGACTGGGTCTGAAAAGGGGGCGATGGTATCTTGATTCTTTGCCATTTTGACATTGATGAAGATCCCAAGAAATCTTTTGTTTAAGGATGCATAGAGACTTCTGACCAGGCCACTCAGGAAACGGACTTGAGGCTTCAGTTTCTCAAGGTGGTAATTGAGAGATAAGACAGATGAAACAACTGCACTGATTCTGACAACCTTCTCCCCCTGTGTCAAATCCGTTGCCTCTCCAAATGGCTTCAATACGTCCACCAACTCCTTCAACAGATTCCACTCTCGCGGTGTGAATAACAACTCCTTATGCCCAGACTTTTCTAGAACAGTGCAGAGCTTTTGATGATAAGACTGGAGAACTGCCCTCAGTATTGAGTTCCATCTTGTGTTGACTGCAGTAGGAATGACTTTCTGTTCCCCAAATTCACTGTCAAACGCATCTTTTAATGTTGTGCTTGTGTGCAGTAGAGAGCTAAGTTTTGATAACTTTGAAAAAGTGGCACATAACACTTTTGTTTATTTCAAACCATCTCCCACCACCAGCTGAAGAATGTGTGCATAACACTGCAAGCGTTGTTTCTTTGCAATTGCAGCATCTACTGTTTGCTGATCTTACAGGGTTAAGTCACACCAGAGCTCAGGGTCATCAAGATGAGCTCGGTCATTGTCATCATCATCCTCTTCCTCATTGGGAAACCACAGAGAGAATGCCTTCCGCATGTTAGCAGCATTGTCACTAATAATGTAGTCCAATTTGTCTTTAATGTAGTGCAATTTGTCTTTAATGTTGTATTCATCACATATTGCCTCAAATTGATATATCATATATTTGTACAGCTGTGTGTGAGCCTTTGAAGCGGTTGAAGGCCAAGAGATTAGTCTTTAGCTGTATTCTCTCTTACTCTTTCTCTATCCAGTGAACTGTGACACAAAGGAATCCCCTCATCTTTCGGTCAGACCAAATGTCCATTGTAACTGAAACATGGTCAGGGTTGCTCAGTTGAGTCTTTAATTTTGAGTGTCTCTCCTAAGCAAGGTTCTCCGTTTTCAATTTCAACTTTCTGCGACACACTGGGCTGTACTTACTGTCAAGCACTGTCAGAAAGTGCAGAAAACTCTTGTTTTTCACAATAGACAGGGGGAGGATGCAATCAATGATCAAGTCAGCTGTGGATGACTTGTGCTGTAATGCCCTACACGACTGTCCAGGAACTGTGAGATTGAATGCTGTTGTGGTTTATTTATGATGCTTTTGCTCATCTGGTATTCTTCAAATCTGTAGGTATACATATAGAACAGAAAATCCCTTACTGCAA
>JAVLVB010000891.1:246759-256799 GCA_032876305.1 Orestias chungarensis | reverse complement strand
ATATATATATATATATATATATATATATATATATATATATATATATATATATATATATATATATATATATATATATATATATATATATATATATATATATATATATATATATATATATATATATATGATTAATGGAAGCTTAAGCACAGGGTTTATGGCTTGGCTTACCATATTAGAGGAGCGATTTATTTTAATTTACTCAAGTTCAACATGTCAAAACACTGTTAACAAAAACTAGCAAAATAAAATATTACTGTGGTACGGAAAAGTCAGGTAGCGCTTCACAACAGCAAAAACAAAAATTTTACTTTTATAAACTTACCGTAGAAAACACGTCCAAAAACACAGAGAATACACTATGTCCAATGCTGGAACTGTGGGTGTTTTTGGACGTGTTTTCTATGGTAAGTTGATAAAAGTAAAAAAATGTTTTGCTGTTGTGAGGCGCTACCTGACTGTTCTGTACCACAGTAATATTTTATTTTGCCAGTTTTCGTTAATTAAGCATTTTAACTTGCTACCTTAACTTTCTTTCTATGGAAGTAGATGGGAGTGTGCGAACTCTCTCTCTATGGCGCTGATTGGTTAGCTTCTAAGGAGTGACACTGGAGACAGCCAATTACACAAGAGTTCCAAACAACAGAGAGCCAATCAAGTGCTGGTGGGCGGTCTAAACTCAGAGAAGCGGGCTTGGGCTTGGGCTTGAGCGGTTGTTTGGTCCACTTGGTCCTAGTGCTGACAATTTCGGTGTAGTGTTTTTGGACACTAAAAAGTGCAGAGGACCAAATCGGACTTTTGAAAAAGTGCAGGGTAAGTCACCCGGGTCCCCCCCAAAAAATTATGTCCGTAGATACACCAGTGCAGAGATGGTTGACCATAAAATACTGCAGCATAGTTGGTGAAAACCAAACACAACATATCAGCCCTGACCAGTCATGTCCATTGTCAAACATAGTTATGGAGGGAAGAAGAGATCTAGGCTCCTTCCAGTCATCAAACTGACCACAAACCTTTATGTATAATAAAAGTATCCCAGAGTGAAATCGGAAAGAATAGCAGAAAACAAAAAGCAAGTACTCCAATGACCTATTTGGTCCAGACCTTAATCTGTTGGACATGCTGCAGGCAGAACTGAATAAAAATAAGTGTATGCAAATCTAATAGATCTGAGGTAATGTTGATAAGGCAGGTAGCCCAGAATTGATATACAAAGAAAATAACTTCAATTCAATGCTGCCACAGGTATTTTTATCTTTTGTATGTAGGCCATTGGTGCTAGGTCATTTGTTTCCCAGAAAAGAAATACCCATCTGAAATACAGTATGTTGTTTAAATACATCAGTTTATTTTTACATAATTTTAGAACTTAAAAAACAAATATTTATTGTACCTGTTCATATACAAGGACATTTTTAAACCTGTGCTTTTAACTGGAGCCGCCGAGCTCACCTTCAAACTTATGTCTCCCCATTGTATTACAAAACATCTAGCTCGAAAGATAGGGCTAAGAAAATCTCTTTGCAATTAGAAGAGCAATGTAAATCAACAGTTCTTTCAATGCTGAAGCATTATTAGAAACCATATGGCAAATGCCTGATACTGTAGAATGACTTGTAAGGTTCAAAATGTTTAGACTGAGTAACCCAAAGAGATCCCGACAAACTCAGTTGGCATTCTGAGAGCCTGCAGTGATGGACTGGCCAATCTCCTCCTCTAGTTATCCCTCTGTTTGTGATAAGCTGCAACAATTGTTGTTACTGAACTTTAAAATGCCACTGGAGGCAGTGATGAATTTTGGAATCTTGTAGGAAGCCAGATGATATTCTTTGGCCAATCCCAGAAAAGAGACATAAATGTCATAAGTCAAAACAGGGATTAATGACTGAAAGAAAATTCCATTAAGAGAGTAGCGCTAGATAGTTTTGACATCACTCAGTAAATAAAATATAAATTACGGTTTATGGGTGCAATTTGTGGAAAAATAAGTTTCACACAAGAACAGTTCACTAATATAATTAACATTTTTTTATATATACAACAATAAATAACTGTTGTATAAGTGTTATGGGTTGTATTGTTGCCACTTGACACACTTTCATTGGTTTATATTGATCACATTTACACTTCTCTGCTGAGGTGATTTGTAGTTGGATATATTGTTTGCTATGAAGGTCGGTATAGTTTATTTTATAGGAAAGAGATGGATGCTCCTTACATGTTAGTTTGCACCACTTTACACCAGAGAAATGGATAAAACCAAGTATTGACATATCTGAGATCAGATCTTTTTTGGTATATAATCATTCAATCAAATTAGATGACCCAGACTTTCAGTGGACAAATAATAAGGTTAATCAACACCTAGATAACTATAAATATTACCAGTGCTGTAGCGATACAGTATTTTCTACATAGCAAATACTTCTAATATTTCATAGTAAGTGTCCTGGACATAATAATGGAAACCTTCCTTACTTAATGCGATTTGTCATATTTCTGCATCAAAAGGACTGACAGCAGTGTTGGCAAATTTGATTGTATGGTGTTGTCCCATCACTGCTAAGGAATTTTTTTTTATTACTATTATCAATTTTATTATTCATATACAGTAAATGCAAATAACAGATGAAAGCTAAACCTTTAAATTCCTTTTGAACAAGTGAAAAATACACTCCTCACAAAACGTTGGGGATATTTGCCTTTTGGGGGAAATGTATGGCAAATGTTGGGTTCAGCCATTAGCAGCAGAATCCAATAAGCTTGGTGCATTGTTGTCTATAAAGATGATTATAGACAACATTCAACAAAGTCTAGGACAGTTGTACATTGAGACATATGGAACATAGAAGAGAATGACACCTGTGGTTGCCGAACAGTCCCCAGAACATGATGATGTAAATGGTTTCAATTGTTCTGACTTAACCCTTAGTTGCCTCTCACCTCTCTTAAATTAGCCAGAAGCTGATTGGCATTCATCATCTAGTACTGAATCACCAATCACTTACTGTCAAATATTCATACACCTCTCAAATCACTAGTGGAAGAAATTGAGATATTTGGTGTGAAATAGCAGGTTTGTTGCATGCTATCAGTTAAATGTGAATCTAAAGGCTTGCAATTTTTTAAATGATGTAGATGACAAACTGTGGCTAACCTACTACAATACTGCATCTCTGCTTTTTGCATTTGAAAATATATAGCATCAAGAAATGGTGCTTTTGATATATTGGTATGTGTAATTTGCTTAGTAGCTATGTCAATATTTAAGGCAATACCAATGTTTCATGAAGATAAATACTGCAAAGAAGTTTCACTGGTGTATAATGTTTTCAAGTGCTACTCATGAATATATCAGAAAGTTTGTTTAGAACATTTACCAAATAAAAATCAGAAAAGGTTTAAAGAGTAGTTAAATATTAAAACGCTTTTTACATTGAACATAAATCAATTAAAAAAGACAATAAGCAAATTAGATCACACAGTTATTGGTGCCTGCATAATGCATAGCAAAGCAGGCAGTGCATTGCTATGCTGATGACAACCAACATTATAGCTAACATTAGCATCTAAGCTAATTTTGATGTATAAGCTAAACTTTACATATTGAATGCAGACATTAGGTGTCATTTAACATGTAATTAAAATACCTCATAGTAGTTTTAGCATTTAAGCTAACATTAGCATTTTAGCTAATTTAGTTAATGATAACCAACATGCATTATCTACATGGTTTAAATTAGAATTTAAGCCAGCTTTAGGTAAAATTAGTTTTCTAACCTTTTTAATGCAATAATCGGGACCTGACTGGCAAGCACCTTCGAAATTTCTTCTGGAAATCAAATGCTTTTGACGTAAAGGCTGTTTAAATAAGAATGTCTTCAGCTGTCGTTTAAATAGTTCAGTATCTTTATATAATGTAAAAAAACATAGGAAGCTCACTGCACATGAAGCACTCTGGAAAGAGAGATTCTCTCATGTTTTATATTTGATCTTAGGGACATTTGAAGATATGAGTGCTTGAGTTGAAGTTGAGCCCTTAACAATTTAGTAATAAAGGATAAATCTTGACCATGCCGAATCCTGAAGGTTAAATACAGAATTTTTAAAAAAGACTATAAAATGTAAAGTAAGTAAAGGCTCTAAAACAGACAATATAATACTCACTTGTTATATTCCAGTTATGTAGTGTCACACAGATTACCTAATAATAACATTTCTCAATCTTGTGCTATACATTTCAATTGTACTTTTAGCATTTACCTCACTATGCCAAATGTTTTAAGTGGCTATGGCAGAATCCAGCCTGATGTTCTCTGATTAAATTAGATGACACTTCACCATTTGAAGTCACTTATAGACCAAAACCATAAGACGACCATTGGAATACTAAGTATGATAACTGTAAAGACAACACAAAAAGTGCATAGGTGACTCTGTCCTAATTATCCACCTCCCTGTACTTTAACACCATTTATCTCACTATACACCGACTACATAAAGTGGCAAAAGGAGAAAAATATACATACGTAGCTTGCTTTATAAACCTGACAGTACTTGTTCTACAGGTTAATAATAACTTCATTTTTTCACATTTAAACCCACACACAAAACAGTGTGTCTCCACAGATGGCTACCATTGCTAAATTTAAGGTCATCTTAGAAGTGCATCTGTTCACCAAGTAAACCTAACATATTTTTTGGTCTTTATTTTATATAAAATGTCTGGTGAATCGTCCTACCGTGTGTTTAAAATTAAATAAATAAATAAAAATTAAAAACACATTATATATATTAGTCCTTCATTTGCTGCTAAGTGACGGTAGACTTTGATATTTGATTTGTTCTTTTTGCATTCGTTTACTCTGCTGTGAGTAACTTATATTTGTGTAAGGTAGTGACATAATAGACCAGGGGAGGACGCTGTTGTATTGTGTATTCTCTGTTAGTGGAGTAGTTTTGATATGTTGGTTTAGAAAATGGATAAATGCTCACCGTACGTTTCACTGTTTGTGAGGTTGAAGAGAAAGCGCAGCTGGGCAAAATAAAACTTTAACGTTTCTCCACAAATGTCATCCCTGAGTCTGGTGCCTTTGTTTCTGCGCGGAACGCACCCCACCTTCAAAAAAACACAACGTAGAGTCCTGGGTGCCTTCTACAAACCGCAGTTTCACTGACTGAAAGCCTGGGTTAGATCTTGGTGCCGTGACACGGATTGTGGTCAGTGACTTCAATCCTGTAGACCATGAGACCAGTTTGAAAGTGGTTACAATTAAACCACTTTTCCAGCATATCCTTTTAAGAGTTGAGTGAAGTGCAATGATAATGTTATGTTTTTCTGACTCTGAATTTGTAGTTGGTGTATTGATCAGTGTGCGGAATTTTATTTACTTTTATTTTGTAAGATAAAAAAAAGGAACAAGAAGCATGTGGCATTGTTACACAGTTGAGTCTCTGAGCAAAGAACCTCTCACAGGAACCCAGCAGAGGGACCAGACTGCTATTTTAGGCCACACACCACTACGGCCATGGGTACACAATGGGCAGTGTACTCCTCCCTCTCCTCATCTGTCTTTTTACAGTGACCAACACCAGGGGCCTCAGTTTGTACAGGAGCCTAGCACAAAGCCTCTGGTGGTTAGTAACCAAACAGGCAAGGTAGTTGGACCTAGCATACACCACTTATGCTCCACTCCTCCCTTCCAACCCATTCAGGCAGGCATTCAGCCGACACTTACAGTAAACAAGTCAGCTGCTCTGTTCTCCCCAGTGATGTGCGACCTGAAAGTTACTCAACCCCATGCATGGAGCTACACAACCCCACCAAATGTAAACGTGAGTTGTTTAGCCCCTGCTGTACAGTCCATAACAAACTCTGAGTCCAGACCTACATTCACCCCCCCTCCCCTGCCTGCTGCTGCCATCTATCAGAGTTCCACGCAGGGGGAAGCACAAACAAACAATATCTGCTGCAACAGCCTGGACCTCCAATATGGCTGTTCCTACTTCCCCGCCTGCCTCTTATGGAGCTCCCCACATTTTCCCAAAGCAAGACAGAAGATTAAAGCACATGCAGACAATTTGTTGAGAGTCAATACATATGACTCCTCGGGAGTCCCTTCACCCCCACCTGTTGCCATGGACTCTGGTACATATCATCTTGACCCTCAGTTGGATGACTCTTCCTACAGACCCATCAGGTAAAGAATGTCCAAGTCTTTACTGGTCATGCAGACAGTAAAATGCTGGTGGAGGACTGGATACGTGATATGCAATAAATTTTGGATGCCATTGATCTCCCTGTACATCTTCGCTTTTCTACAGTGGTCTGAAACCTAAACAGAGAGGCCAGAAAGCTGGTTTTAAACCTCTCATCCGGTGACCAGACCCCCGAGAAGGCATTTGATATATAGCGATGCACAGGGCTCTTTAGATCCTCTAGCTGATTTTAATGAGCGGAGTCAGTGGTCAGGTGAGTCGGCCTGCTCTTATGCCATAGCACTGGAGGCAACCTTGTGGGCCGTGGAAGAACGCCAGAGGGGTGGTAAGTCCTTTCCGGATCGAGATACCAGACTGGCCAGTTTTTGCGAGGGCTGATAGATGAGCATGTATATACGCGAATAGCCCCCATGAAGTCCATGTTACTGAGTTTTAGAGAACTGCAAGCTGAGCAAATGACAAGGGAGGCAAAGAAGTGTCAGTCACAACACAAGGCAAAGAAGACATTTACACAGTTCCAGGTGGCCCAGAGACTGCAGATATAAGATCAGATGGAAAACAATCATCTTCTGGAGTCTCTGAACTGACAACAATTGTCAAGAAATTAGCTCTTAGCCAAGAAGAGCAAATGGCCAAACTTTCCAAATTGGAATTATGTATAAACTCTTCAGAGATTCCTGCAAAGACATCCACCGCATCCGCACATTCTGCAAATCACTAACTAACTAAGCTATCAACCTCAGCAGAGGAAGTCAGCATGTCCTCATCTCAGACTTTAAACTCCTAAAGCCCATGGTAAAAGGGGTAACCATGGGCAGACAGGAAGCCCCACACTCGGATAACACAGGGAGGTCTAAAAGAGGTGAGGGAACCCCCCTGATGGGCCCTAGAAATGAGGGAGAAGTGGAGATATATGGCATGAAATGCAGGGCTCTTATTGATTCTGGATCTCAAATCACAAGCATCACATACAGCTTATGGCACAGCCATCCAGATCTTCAGAAGCAGAAGCTGCAGCCTTCCAGCATAACTATAGAAGGTGCTGCAGCTCAAAATGTGCCCTATTATGGTGTCGTGCATGTCAAACTTAAGGTCTGGGGAGAACACTGTATGACTGTCCCCACTTTTGTTGTCCCTGATTCTAAGTGTTGTTCATCCGTGCTGCTGCTTATTGGAACCAATGTTATCCGTGCATCTAAACACCACCTACAAGCAGTTTATGGGGTTGAGTTCCTCCACAGGATAGAAGAGACCCATCCAGAGTGGCACTCCGCTGCAGTGGATGTGGAAAACACATGACAATTTCAAACTTATGGTATGATTGGCCCCGCTATCTCCACAGGGTGTACTATCTGTATTCCAGGTGGCAAGAGGTGGATTAAAAATGTAGGATTATAGCTGGCCCTCAAAGAAAAACCTATACAGCTCTGATTGAAGGCCCTTCTCCACTCCAGCTCCCCCAAGATCTACTTGTGGCCAATGTGCTCGCATGTGTAAGGAAGGGTTATGCTCCAGTTAGAGTCATGAATGTGTCCCAGAAAAACATTAGTATTAAACCAAACACGCAGCTGGCCACAGCCTTCTTAGTGGACAAAGTGGTTGAATCCTCCGACAAAAATGGAGCCAAACACCACAGTTAAAGGAATGAAGGGGAGTGTCTCAGTCTGGGCCAAGTGGTGATAAACTTTTAGGTGGACCTGGCTGGAGCAGCAGTGGAAAACAAAGATCAACGTGACCTCCTCAGAAAACTAGTGGAGACGAATGTTGATGTGTTCTCTCAGAATTCTATGGATTACGGCCACACTAAAACTGTGCAGCATGAAATTCGTCTGGTAGACTCAAAGCCATTTCGACTCCCATATCGTAAGATCCCCCTTCTCAGTGGCAGGAGGTGAAAAACCTCTTGACAGAGATGGAAGCTGCAGGAGTTATCCCACCTAGTAAAAGCCCATATGCATCACCTGTTGTGATTGTTAACAAGAAAGATGGGTCATTAAGGCTCTGTTTGGATTACAGAACACTGAACTCCTGCAGCACACCCGATGCATTCCCTCTGCCACGAATTGAGGAAGCTTTGAGGCACTTGGGCAAGCTAAATACTTCTCCACATTGGATATTACATCAGGTTACTGGCAGGTGGAAGTGGCAGAACAGGATAAACACAAAACTGCATTCATCACACCCATGGGGCTATTTGAGGCCAACAGAATGGCATTTGGGCTCCAGAATTCCCCATCCACTTTTCAGAGGCTTATGACCTGCTGCTTTGGAGACCTCAATTTCACCCATCTGCTCATTTATCTTGATGACCTCATAACATTTTCTAAAAATTTCGAGGAGCATCTAGAACATCTTCAGCTGGTCTTTGATCGACTGAAGGAACATGGGTTGAAGGTAAAACCCTAAAAGTGCCAGTTGTTGAGGTGCAGTATCTGGGACACATTGTGTCTGCAGAGGGAATCAGTACAGATCTGGAGAAGATCTGCAGAGTAAAAAAATGGAAAAGGTCCACTAATCGTAAAGAGGTTCTGCAATTTTTAGGATTTGCAGGGTACTCGGGCGCCATGTGAAAGGTTATTCCACACTAGCTGCTCCGCTGTAACGTCTCACCTCTGGCGCTCCCAGAAAGAAAAAGAGAAAGACAAATAAACACACTAATTCCGAACTACCCTATCTGTGGACAGATAAGTGCGAAGTGGCATTTCAACGTTTAAAGAATAGACTGATGACAGCACCAATACTGGGCTACCCAGACTATAACTTACCATTTGTACTGCAGACGGATGCTTCAGAGGAGGGACTTGGTGCTGTTTTGGCTCAGATTCAGAAGAGGGTCATAGCTTATACCAGCAGAGGCTTAAGCCCACCGGAGACCAGATATCCAGCACACAAGGTGGAATTTCTGGCCCTAAAGTGGGCAGTTACAGACAAGTTCTATGACCATCTTTATGGCTGGTGTTTCTCCGTCTTGACCTATAATAACCCCCTCAAATATGTGATGACCACAGCAAAGCTTGATGCCACAGGGCAGAGAAGGGTTTCCCAGTTGTCATCCTTTCAGTTTGACATCCAGTACAGGAGGGGACAGAACAACGCAAATGCTGATACTTTTTCCCCACATGTCTAACCAAGAAGTCACACAGCTCTTGCAATCATGCCCTCACTATGTTAGGGCCTCTGAAACACAACCTCCAGGCCCCCAGTATTCTCCAACACTCCAAAACACACCTGACTACACTGCTGTTTCTAGGATGCCTCAGAGCTGTGTTCCAGCTGTCAACCATCTATATTGGGATGTAGGGACAGATGCATTCCCAACCATGACAACTCGACAAATTCGTGCAGAATAGAAAGACGATTGCATTATTGAAGTTCTGTATTTTAAAACCACAAAAAAAAAAAAACACCCAGAGCGTGAGGATTGGCCTTGGAAGGTGTGGGAGCCTTCTCCTAAAAGATTGGAAGAGGTTGGTGGTCAGGAATGGCATTCTTTACAGATGCATCACAGATGGTCATAGAGGACACATTGATTCAAGGATTCAAGGATTCAAGCATTCAAAGATTAAAGGAGACTTTATTGTCATTTCAACACTTGTGGTACATGAGGTGGAACGAAATTACATACTCACGGTACAGTTCCACCCAAGAGCTAATATTAAAATAGTTAAAATAAGTTAAAAAATTAAAATAAATAAAATAGAAGTAAAGTAAAATAAAATAAATAAAATAGGAATATACGCTAGTAAAGTGCGGGTATAGAAATTATTTATAGTCCGTGCAGTGGTTTGTTCAGGAGGAGTTCAAGAGACTCACAGCTTCAGGAA
>JAVLVB010000891.1:216417-240982 GCA_032876305.1 Orestias chungarensis | reverse complement strand
CCCGGTCTCCCACGTCATTGATGCCCGCTGTTCTCTTGCCGTTCCCTGCTGTCCCGCTGTTTCCTGTGTCTCATCGCTCCAAGACCCCCGTTGCCGATTACTGGATTCCCTCTTGTCAGATCAAACAATAAACCGTTATAAACTTCTTCTGAGAGTTCTCTGTTCATGTGGGTCCGAAGAATTAACAATAGCATGACAGGTGGATTAACCTGGAAATGACTTGAGCTAAGTGTTTTCAATAGATTAGTTATAAGTGATAGAAAAATGTTTTGACAAAGATTATACATGACATTATGAACTATTGAACTACTAATAAAATTAATTTCAGGCTTCTTAGAGAGTAAATAATTCAAACCACTATGTGTAACAGTTACCACAGTAAAACACGAAATAACATGTTTCTATTTTTCTATGCATCAAATGTTACCTCGAACATGTTTTTTAGTCAAATCATGTTGAGTTTATAATAGAATTAGTAAGTTTCTTATCATTCTTACAAATAAATATCATTCTTTTACTAGTTTGTTTTTCATTTAAAGGTTTCGTATTCACATCCCAGAGAGGAGGAATTTGTTAAAGTGTGTGAGACATAGCTAACCTTTGTTTAACCTTAAAATAGTTATTTGTTGATGGCCTCTGAGCCACTACTTAGTTGTAAAACTGTCTCTGTTTAGGTTCTCTGCTCCCCCTTTGTAGATACTCCTTAGTCGTAAAACTGTCTGTATTTAGAATATAGTTTTGTGTGTTCTGCTTATGTTGTTGTCAGCATCAGCCCCCTTCTTTTACTTAGCCTCCTCTCTTTCACCTTGTGTTAATAAAAAGACAAGCTCTGCTGCGGATAGTCAGAACGCATGGTGAACTGTTCGGAGGAGCAGTTCTGTGTCTTCTCCTCTTGCAAGAGAGCTTGCTTGAAAACTCATTAACGTTGTCTGTGATTCTTTTTATTTAGGTAAACAAAATACCTATCAGTTTACTTGTTTGGGCAAATCACGACTTACAACCTCTAGAAATGTATATACAATACTATTGTGCTACAACATGACACCGTCATGGTATCAATTATTTAACTTTAAAAAAAGTTAAATAATTGATAGCAGCAACCTTACAAGACAGGTTAATTGATTTTCTACAGTGTTTGATTCAGTGTTTGATTCACATCTCCTTAAATGTTTTTTTGCGAAAATTAAACCCTTAATCCATTGCACTTTGCTCAGGATCTTTTTGAGGCGACAACACTCATAAGTGGATTTAGCAGGATGAAAAAAACATTTACATTTTCAATGTTGGTGTTTAAGTGAAAGCATGCACATATTTGATATTTTATAAAATGTCAAGAAATGGATATTGACTGGAGTAGAGGTGGATTTGCGAGAGGAAATAATGATTTATTGAACAGAAAGATTAATGGACCGAACATAAACAGAGACAAAAGGCAATGCGGAACTGACCAAGGATTACGCGGGACTAGAACATAAACAGAAACAGATGGATGATAAGTAAAGAGAAACGTGGGAACTAAGGATAGTGAAAAGAACAAAACAATGGAAATAATCAAACCAGAGGAAAAACTCAGGATGGAAAAATAAAGGTAAATAAAACCTACTAATAACAATAATGAGAAACGCAAGGGGAACCGGAGGCAATGAAAGAGCAAAATGACTGAAGAGATAAACTATTGGAAACAAACAACAAAGAGGGACACGAGGGAAACTTTAGACAACAAAGACACAAAACTACTAAGGAAATAACTGAGAAGGGGAACGGAGGAAAATGATGGAGGAGAGAGAACCAGCACAGAGAACCAGGTAAGACACAACCAACAGAAAACAATTACTAATAATAAAGTAAAACAAGATAACTGCAGGAAACTAAACAGATCAAAAACACAGATCATGACATAAAAGCAATATTTTAGTTAAGCTTTCTTTTAGAGCAAATATGACAATTATTAATTCATCTTCAATGGTATTGCTAATGTTTCTTCTCTACAGGCAAAAGCCATCAGTCGTCTGAATAATACCATCATTATATCACATGGATATGCACAAAGTCTACCTTACAAGAAAAACTTTTTACAATTTATATATATATATGTGTTAAAAAGCCTTTATATAAACATGAAGTCTTTTTGCCATGAATTGCAGTACTGATATTTTATGTTTTATATCATTACTAAGCTGCAGAATGCTTAATAATGCTGTTACATTTTGGCGTTTGTGTTGTAACTTTCCTGTTTTGAGAAAGGTTATTATTTTCTGCTGAAGCAAACATGTGACTTTATCCCTCTATCTATTATATTCCGCTTATCAATGTGGAAGAGCAGTGGCTATACTATACCCCTTCCAGATTACAGAGCTTCTCACCCTATCTCTAAAGGAGAGCCCAGACACCCTAATAAAAAATCTCATTTTGGCAGCTTGTATTTGAGACTTTATTCTTTCAGTCACTACCCAAAGCTTGTAACCATAGATTAGGGTGGAAAGTGGGAGTTGGTATGGTAAATCAAAAGCTTAACTTTTTGTCTCAGCTCTCTCTTCACCACAACAGACCAGTACAGCTCCTGAATTACTGTAGAAGGACCACTAGTCTGTCTATCAATCTTCCACTCCATTTTCCCTCTTTAGTAAAAAAGGCCCAATAATATTTAATTACCTTCACTTGGACCTCATCCCAGATCTGCAAAAAGCACTCTACCCCTTTTCCAGCTTAAGACCATGGATTTGGACTTTGAGAGGCTGATTTTCATCCCAGCCGCTTCACACTCGGCTGCAAACTGCTCCAGTGAAAGTTGAAGATTCTGGTCTAAAGAAGCCATCAAGGACTACATTAACCGTAAAAAAATAAAATGTGACCCATAAAGGTAATAAACAGAATCTGTGACAAAGGGAAACCTAGGTAGAGTCCATTACTCACCAGAAATAAGCCAGGCTTATTGGCAGCAATGTGACTTAAGCTGTGGAGCCAGTCGAACAAATTGTAAAAGGCTTTATCAAGGTACCAGGTACCTCAGGTCAAACTTACCCCAGGATATGGGTTGCCATGTTTCCCATGGAGTCCAGTAAAGGATGGTTACTTTTGTGGTTGTTATCATACGGGCTTGTTTTTTCTAAAGTTGGTAGCCTGAGAAGCCAGTGTGGCTTTAACAAGGTGTTATTTTTAAACTCCTTTCAGTTCTGCAGACTCCATGTATTTTTTGGCAGTGACTTTGACTTCAACAGCAAGGTATCTATCTTTGCAGATACTTCAATTTGTTCAGGCTTTTTCTGTCCCTATTAAAAAAACCACAGAGACAGAGTATTATTGCAATTGTTAGTGCTAAAATTATTTAAGAAAACGCTAGTTAATATCTAGAAACATTTTGATCTCCAAAAAAATCAATGAAAAAAAAAAATCACACATGTTGTTAGTCTTATAGTTAATATGTAAAGCCTTATGCAAAGTAGGTTGCAAAGACTCATCTTGTAAGAGTCTGTTGACAGGATCCTACAAGACACAGTTTCTGCTCCTTTGTAAGTTTTTGCTTATTGGCTTGTCAGTATGGAAACATCTTTTGCTTAATGTTTGATGAGGAAAAGAATCCAAGGTTATAACATTGTAAAATAAATAAATAAATACCTAAGTGAATAGCATTTACAGGGAATAAAAACTGTTGTTTTTATCACGGAATTGGTGTAAACTAGATTTAGGAAAAGTTGCCAAAGCACCACCTCGCCTTTAAGTGAGTTGGAGCCAGAGCTCATCAGTAACTCGGATGGAAAAGATGATATACAAGGTGTCAATGACAAAGATTCCACCACGAATAAAAATACTGGTAATAGATCTTATGTCTTTCTCTAAGGACTTCAAGGATTATCAGTTTACCTTGTCTTAGGCCCGGTCCCCTGGCACCACCTTAAGGGAATTTATTTTTTTGCTGCTGTCTTTGTGAACAATTTCCTTAGTTAAACATATAGACAAATTTCCAAAGAAATACTAGAATCTATAATTAAGTAGAAAAAAAACACTATTAAAACCACAATCATCTGAATCAGAAAGACCACAATTATTACCTGCGATAAACTTAATCCAAATTTTTTTTTACTTTGGTTGTTTTTTTCTTGGGGGGAGAGGGGGGGTCTCTTCAAATTTTAAAACCACTGAAATAAAACAATACTAACCAAAAAACTGGGTCTCTCATTTAGCTGTACAAGCTTTGATTGCATTAATCTCCATGCGTCTTTACCAAAATTACTGGGTCTGGATCGGAGGAAAAATTTGCTCAAACAGTGTCAAAGCGTTTTGTCTTCCTGCAGTTCGTTATTGGACAGACTGACCTTAACCTGTAAGATTTACCTAGATTTTGTCAGAAGGGGGAGGATCTTGTTGTTGTTTTGCAGGTTGCCCTCTGGTGTTCGTCTCATTCCTTTCATTCTGGCTGGAGCGAGCTGAACGCCAGTGCCTCACACAAGTGTTCCACATCTAATCAGGAGCTGGAGCAGTATAAGAGGAGTGGTGGACCAGCTTTACATCGTCTGAGTGTTTGTTACTACTGGTAACGTTATTTCTTGTGCCAAACTAGTCTTGGGTAGACTAAGCTCTTCAAGTTTAAAACTTCCTCGTTGAACGTTTTTTTCGTTGCATCAAGTTGATGTTTTTTGTGCTCCTCCTCAGGTCAGACCGAAGAACTTCTCAGTGCTTCACCGTTTTCTGGATCCTGGAGCTCAGTTTGCAACACTGGTTTACCCTCCTCAGGTTCAGCTCGGACTGCTCGCTCCTGTTCCAGCCATCCGCCTCCCGCAAGATTTCCCCCCTGACAACCTACCTTCTGGACAGCACCAGTACTCCTCCTCCCTTCCGACTCTCTCTCCCTGGCGTAATCACATGCACCCCAAGTAAGACAGAGACACAGATCGCTAAATAATATGACAGATTTTATGTGCTCTAAGGATTATAGGGTTATTTCTGCAATTCACTCAATATAAAATGTCGTTATTGCGCTTTGCATTGCTAACAGTTGCTTAAAACAGTAAACAGGTTGTATGCCAAGAGTCAGCATTATGGATAGGCAGGCAGCAGCCCAACCCACACTGCACCATTGTTTGTGCATGTCTTGTTTATTTAGTTCTTGTTTATTAGTTGTTGGAAGACAAGGTAATATACTTCAGAGGAAGCACTTGGACAAATGGCTAAGCTATTCAGGACATAATTTGTCACCAAAAACAAAAATAATAATATGGAAATCTAGAAGTGGTCAGTCCTTAAAAAATGAAAATATATTTTGGTGGTTTTTAAAATGTTTCTAAGTACTTTGTAACACATCCTGAACTTGATTTTCAATGAATATATTACAGCTGATGTCTAACATCATGGCACTCATTTAAACATTTTGATGATATGGGCAAAAAAAAGCAGGTAATTTAAAACTGAGTTTTTAAAATCTATTTTAGACAAAATAAAGGTATAATTTTGTAAGCGAAAACATAGAAATGTTCATGGTCAATTCTGCTGAAAAATGCTAAAATGTACCCTACTGCCCCAAAAGCCATGCATTTCTGTAACTTTGCTATTGTTGGCCTCAGACACAGACATTCTTGATTTAGGATTTCCAGAAGTGTATAGTCCTATGAATGATGATTTTAAATGGCCTAAAAACTCCAACTTCTTCTGTATATCATCCCCATCATTTTAGAAGCAATAGCATCTTCTTTTTTTAGATTGTAACGGCTAAAACAAAGTTGCTTACAGTATAAATTTAACATTAGAAATGAATCTGCTTCCAGAGCAAAGGGTTGTAAAGAAGAAAATGTATCATACACCAAAGCTCTAAAAATAAGTTTTCTATTTTCTAACATCTTTGCAGTGATGAAAGATCATGAGCAATTTAGATGTTAGGTGAACTGGAAAGCAGTTTTTGCCTGAGTGGTTTGAGTAATGGTGCAATAGTATCTACATGGAGAAGGGTCAGAATGAGATTCATGGTACAGTCAACATAAGAAAAAAATCCCACAAAGGATCTGTGCGGTAATCTTATTAATTTTGAGTAAAATTAAAGATAGCTGCTAAAATAAGTTGGTAATTGTAATTTTTATATGGCTTGTGTTTGTATAGCACTCTATTATTATTATTACCCCCATGTGTCATTATTGAATAGCTATGTACCAGAGGCTCTCCTTCTCTTGATCAAGACTTAATAAATTACGGACCCATAACTAATCTTCCTTTTATATCAAAAATCCTTGAAAAAAAATTGTTGCCAATCCACTGACAGAGAATTTGAGGAATAATTACCTATTTGAAGAACTTCATTCAGGTTTCAGAGCTTATCATAGCACTGAGAGAGCTCTCCTTGAAGTCACAAATGCTATCCTCATGGCCTCAGACAATGCACTCGTGTCTATTCTAGTTCTGTTAGATCTCAGTTCTGCTTTTGACACAGTCAATCACAATATCCTCATAGAAAGGGATTGTAGGGATCAAGGGTAAAGCACTAGGCTGGTTTGAATCATATTTTTCTGATATATCCCAGTTTGTTCATCTAAATGACAAATCTTCTCTACATTGTAAGGTTACTTGTGGAGAACCACAGGGTTCTGTACTTGGCCGAATTCTATTTAATATATATATACATGTTTAATATTGGTCAAATCCTCAGACAACACTGTGTTAAATTCGGATAATACTGAACTGTATTTGTCCATAAATCCTGATGAATGCAGTCAGTTTGGTAGATTACAGGCATGTCTAGAAAACATAAAAATGTGGATGACTTTAAACTTTCTGCTCTTGAACCCTGACAAGAAAGAAGTTATTATCTTTGGACAAGAACCTCTAAAAAGGAAACTGCTTAGTCAACCCTCTATAATGTAATGTATTTGAGATGGTTAGGGTTAGGGTTTTTTCTTTTGTAATAAGGTTATAAAGGGTTTTCTAAACTTATTTTGGCCATATGACCTACAGTGCAAATCAATATGGGAGAAGGGGATAGAGGCGTGGAAAACCACACTGTCGGAGCTTCTTTAAAAACTGTACAAAAAACTGGTTATATGTCTGACTTTTGATGTGTAATCAATACACTGTCAAAGTTTTGACTTTTTATATTGACTGTACTACCTGCCTCATGCTTGTTCTCATGCTGATTTTGTTTTAGCTTACTATCTGAAGATTTATTAGCCCACCACAGGCACCATACAATGTTGCCAGGTTTGGATTACATCTGTAGGGTCCATGCTGATATCAACAAATGTTCACACCCCAAGTATTCTGTCAAACTTTATACTTTAAGTATTTTTGAACCATTTAATGTGCATAAGCTCCGGAAAGCAATGCCTGCATCTGTATTGCTGATCTGAAGAATCCTACCCTGTCACCGCATCTAAGCCACTTTGCTCACTTCATCCGGGAGGGAGAGAGAGCGAAAGGAGGAGAAAGATGGGTTCGTGCTCTTGGATAATAAAAGCCGTTAAGATTTTCCCACCAAAAAAGTACTATAGGAAACATTTGGTCTCAAATGGAGAAAGGGCTATAGGGTGAGCTTTTATTGTTGTTTTTTTGTTTTGTTTTTAAACAAAAACCAAATATGCTCACAACAAGCTTTAGGAGAGTTTGTGTAACACCCAACTCAGTTTAACCTTTTACATTTGACACTTAATGTCTGTTAATACCATACTATTCTTGCTTTTTTTTGTTTCTAGTGTTAGATACTGCAGAGAGCTTCATATTTGATGTCATTCTTATATTTCATTCAGCACTAATGGAGCTTTCCAACTTTTTCTTTTATACCCTGCTATCTGAACTACGACGGACTTTGTATTCTAAGCCTGATATGGTGGTATTTGATATAAATGGTGTTGCTGAGAACTCTGTCAAACACCACTAAGGAAAACTACCCCATGGTATACTTTGGAGCTATGGTATTCATCATCAATGTGCTCTAATGTGTACTATAACCCCCTGAGCCTGAAATCATAGATAGGAATTCTCATAACAAAACTAAAGTATAAAGATACTTCTTACCATTGCAAGTCAGGACTACATTAGTAAGGCAGTTCTTCTTTGGGTTAGTGGTCGAACAAAGCTATCAAAAAATAAGTTTTATTGGAAACTTAAATTTTCTTTTCATGCATCAACAAAGGAGGTCATAGCTGACAATTCCTTCTAATCTACAAAAATGCAAAGACCACTGTTATTTAGTGTTTAGCAATAAAAAGCCTTGTGATCTCAAATGTTGATAGATAATGTAAGACAAAACAGGAGTTTATTAGATGGTGTATGAACTTCTGTATTTTTATTTAAACAGTATTTTAGAAAGAAATAATACCAGTCTCCCATGGGGGTTTATTGACGGTCTCGTGCAGCTTTGTAGCCTTAAGCAATGTATGTTTTTTTGAATAATAAAATGATTAATTCTATTAAACCAGAATTCCTAAAACAAAATAAAAAGTCATAAATGTAGTTAATTTTCCTTCATAAAGGCAGAAAAATCTAAATGAATATTTGGACGAAGCTTACTGTGTAAAGACGCAGTCAAAATGTATCCACTGTGGGGTTGTCAAAAATGACTGTTAAAAATTAACAACTTGTCCTCCTTCCCAAGGATATTTGCTGCTTTGTCAAAAGTCACTTCGGTGCCTGAGATGTGAACAAGGTGTTCTTTGGAAGCAGTGCCTTGTAGATCTGGCCCTGACAATATCTACCTTGTTAATAGGCAACATTGTGCACATTAAACAGGATGAGTAGCTGTGCAACACGCTAAGAAACATTTCAGACTTTTCCCCATTAAAAATATTACAATTTTGTTAAAATATTTATTTTTTCATAACACAGACACAAACACATAATATAGTCTGGCACCTTAGAGTTCTTCTTGTTTATTTTTTAAGGATATGTTGGACTTCCAATTTAATTTAACTTGCATTTTTTGTCTTATTTTCAATTTGAGATGACTATTTGCCCAGTCTAACCAACCAATACAAACTTCCCAGAGGTGAACAGTGCCAACTTCATATGTTTGAGCCAGATATTGAACATAGTGTGCTACAACAAGCTTGAGAATATTTTTTGTATATATTTTTTTTACTTTCTTATCTAAAACAACTGCAAATTGGATAATGAGAGTGCCAGGTTGTCATTATTTTTTTCAGCATTGCTTCTGCTAAACTCCATGTAAAATGTAGCGTTGTCTCAGAAACCCAGATCTTAAGAACAAATTAAAATGGTCCTTTCAGGTAAATGTGAGAAGACATTGTTCTTATGTTCTAATTAATTGTATCTCAGTTGTACCAGAAATACACCTAAAGACTAATATATTTGAGGTATGTGAAGATATAGAAAAGGCAATCTTTAGATACCACCCAGATTTGTGGTGAGAAAGACCCTGAAAACCTGCATAAATTACTGCAGTATTTTTGCACAAAAATACCTCATTCCTCAGTGTAGTGTGACCTAATTTGTTGTACCTGGGGGACCCAAAAGCATCTTTAACTCCCCCTCCGTCTCATATTCAAACTCATGTGAAGGCAAAGCTTTGCAGCAGAGCACAGACTTTGATGATGTGAAGTGAAATGCAGGTCGCAGGGAAAAAATAAATCCTCTGTAACTTGTAACTGGAAACTGATTAAGTTTAAAATGTGTTTGTGTTTAATGCAACATCTTTCAAACAGTAAACAACACTGGCCCTACCTGTACAATATGTGTATGTAGAATGTATATTACATTGTTTTCTCCTAGTTCTATGATGAATATCATGGTTTATAAAAAACTATAAAACATGGAGCCTTTATATTCAAAGTTCTTCATTGAGCGTTTGCAGGTAGAAACACTGAATTTATTGTCACCAGAAAAATATAAAGCTATCGAAAAAGTCTTTTTTGTAATAGTTTTTCTATATTTTTTACTTTAGCTTTGTCTCATGGACAGATTTTATGTGTAGATGAATCATGCAAGTAACACAAAAATAGTAATATTTGTCCTCTTACAGTATCTACTACACTCAAGTTGTCTTCACAAAACACAGAATGTTGCATTTCTACCATACAAAAAAGAAGGAGACTTAAGTCTTAGATTCAGGTGGCCTTTAAGCCACAAAGGAATATGTAACCAATATTTTCCGCTCTGAGGTGTCATACTATTTCGACATGAGGTATTCCTTGTACAAGTAATTAATCAATTCTTGCTTGATTTTTTTCTTTTGGTTTACGTCAAACCTAAATACATATTTTTACTATTATGGTAAGGTTTATACCAATAAAAATCAGAGCTTTGTCAGAAGTAATAATTTAAGTTACCGGTATTTTAAAAGGTTTTATACATTGGGTGAAAGCTTTTTTTAAAAACATGATAATTTTCTTACTTTGCTTTATTTTAGGTTAGCCACATTGGTACTGACTAACATTAACATGTACCAAACAACCAACAGCAAAAGAACCAAGGTATTATTACTAAACTTCCATAAAACCTGAAAACACAGCAAAGAATTTCTCTATAAGTCAAATTTTCTTTCAGACTACTTGAAATGCAACACTATAGAAGATCATTTTTTGTTCAGTGATGTTAAAAATGGCTACCTCCCACAGCTTTAACCTCACTCCTAGACTCACATCTTTCACAAAATCTCAGGTGGCCACAAAACAAAACCAAATAGAGCTAAACATACACAACAGTGTGCTCACTGCCCCAGCATTTTTATACAATCTCAACCTTTTTTAGGGTTTGGAAGTCATAATTAAGCCAAAAAGGAATCTGCAGCAAGTGGGAAATGTCAATGGTTCATGCAGTGCAGCTTGATGCTTCAGCAGAAAAAAGACCATTAGAGCAGAGAAAGTCTACTTAACATGCTTAACAATACTGAAACTTCCCTGAACCAAGCAATTGGAAGGATGTATAGACTGAGAGCTTGATATGCAGACAGGCATGGCAGGACAACAGCAACCAATAAACATGCTAATTTAAGAAAGTGTAACAGGCACTTATCTGGAGCCAAAAAAATGTCACATCAAAATGGCTCATAGCATTTTCTACACATCTGCAAGCAACAGAGAGGCAGGAGTTAGAAGCTGCAACATGCACAGAGGCAGAAGGTTGAGAGTACAGTTTTTTTTTGTTGCTTTCCACCCAGAACTTATAAAATATTAAAGGAATATTTGATTAGAATAACATAATCATCACTTCTGGCATTTACATATAAAGTGTAAACTTTCAATGGAATAATGTATCTGCCAGAGGACAGGATAATATTGTTTGTGGAGAATATTTGGAGCCTTTTATTCCTTTGGTCGTCACTAAATCAAGTGTGAAGGTGCTGTGTGTGTGTGGCGGGGCAGAGAAAAATATTATGTGTGTACATGTTTGCATGCCTCATTAGAATTCTGACAATTTCACTCTGAAAAGAGCAAAAGGAAATGTGAAGAAATATTAACCTGAATCTTACCACTTTCAAGGCAGCTGAGAGGTTGCTCTTTTTTTTTTTTTATTCACTTCAGTATATCATTTCTAAATATTAAATAATAACTTTATATACCCAGGTGTTTGGTATCTTTAAATGTCTGTTTTTATCACTGAAAATTGTTTTAGTCACTGAATATAAAAGCCTCATTTGGTTCTTCTCTTGAATGGGAGGTGAAAAGTCTTTTTTCTTTGCGGGATGAGAACGTCCCTTCTAACCTGGTGATTTAAAAAAGCATGGCAGAGTTATTACAGAATTTCAGAAAGAAGCACAGATTATGTAAAACAAATTTTGGGGTGACTCTGAAAAGACAACTGAAGATTATGAAATGGCAGCATGATTGCAGGCCATCAGTTTGTTTGTTGTCATGACATTGGCGCTGTCCTTGAAAAAATAAATGGGATCAGTGCACACCAGAAGACACTAAAAAGGATGCTATAGATTTCTTTTCTGACAGCTGATTAGGGTCCCAGTAGACTGCTACAGCTACTCCTAATAGAATTGGAAATGTGCCACTAGAAGAAAATCAAGCAGTTTGTCGCTTTAGGGCATATATTTGTATTGGGAAATAAATTAATAAAAGGCACAAAACTCTTTGTTATCAGAACAATGCTAAACAACATACCTATGGAAAAGATGTTGTGCAGTGGCAGTGGAAATCCAAGGAAAGGGGGAAACAGGAAGTGCTAGAAAATGTAGTTTATCAAAGTTTTACTGTATAGGGGTTTTTCATTTTTTTTGAGAAGATGCCTGTAGGTTACATCTTGCTTCTTTTGAATCAAATGTGCTGTCCTTTCCAGTGCCGATTTGACTTTTATGTGGGAAAAGGGAGTGAGATCGTTGTACAATAAACATGAACACTGAATTTGGATGAAAGTTGAGGTGTTTTAATCACTTAAAACAGTAGCTTAGTATTTTAAGTAATGTTCTGTGAAGTAGATATAAATTATAATTGCCTTGCCTGTAGTAGAAATCCATTAAAGGTAAATGTGGAGATTAACTGTGTATGTATATAACTTTAGAGTAGTTGCACATTTTCTTTACCAAAGAAATTAGCAACGAACAGTGGTTCCTTGTGAAAGTGCAAAATGTTTAAATCTGCGAATGTAGCTTTGTATGCCACTCTTCTACTGTAGGGTATCTTAGCTGTGCTCATTTGCAAATTCAAAATTACAAAAATCATCTTGTCTTTGTTGACCAAAAACAGGCAACAGGAGAACATACAGATTTTGGACTGCTCAGTTTAACATGGAAAAAAAAGTATGATGACACGAAACTACAGTGAACAAATTTGGGTCATGTAAGTTTCAATGTCTTGCCTAAAGTCTCTTTGACGCATGTTAGAGTTCTGTACCAGCTGCCAAGCACTAGATCTACTTGATGACCAATGCGATTTCCAGCTAGGATCTTTTCATCAAAAATCCTCTGGGGTTATTAAATTTCCCTTTGAAAGTATTCCAGGCATTTTGCAAAGACTGAGCATAGGTGGTACTGTAATTTAAAATCCATCGCCACAAGTGTCATAGTCATGCTAAATGTTTGGCTTAAGATGTTGCCATAAACTTTTATGATTTTAATTTTACCACCTGCTGCAAAGGTGGCGATAAGCAAAGGGGGGAAAAAGAAAATTTAGAAGTTTCTTTTGAAATATATTATGACACTGTAATAAGGGAAGATAGACAAAAAAGGGTTGTTGATGAAATATGAAGTAATATAAGATACTAAAAAACAAAGAAAATGGTTGTGCATTGTAGAATAGATTATGTAGAATATGACTTGTGACATACAGCAAATTAACATTACCTGAACCATTGACCTCTGCTATGTAGTTTAAATTTCCTTGGGTTGAGGGTGGCATCTTAGAAATTAAACATAGACAGCAAAATTGCATAAGTAATGTGGTCACTTGCTAATTACTTAATGGTATATAGTATGTGGATGCTATGTTTGGAAAAATAAAGATTCACTTACCTAGGGTTGTCATATGCCTGAACTGGTTAAAGCTGCTGTGCTGTTCAATTAATGTTTACATGAATTCTGTTGATATTTTTCAAATCACTGCAGGACATTTGTAGACTTTGTTTGAAGTATTACAGCTTTTGCTCACTTTTACACTTTTCTTCATGTTAATACACAGGGGCCATGTTGTAAATTAGGGTCTTACTGTACTAAACATACACTTGATGTCTCACAGAACATGTATTATGTGGTCATGTTTACAACACACGATACACCAACAAACCTGACAATATGAAATGTGAATATCCCTGATGTTGCTTTATCTAATCATTTTTGCATTTTCTTTGACTTTAGGGTGGGAGCCAAACCAGCAGTTAAATCTTCATTTAGCACAGGGACACAGTTTCTAGAAATGTTTTGGTTTAAAAATACTCCTTGTTGTAATGTAAATAATCTGATTATTTTTGAAGCATTGAGGGCTTTAACGGTTTTGGATACCATTCCTTCTATCAAGGAAGGAGAATGTTTAGAAGTAAATAAAAGGCACCATTAGGAACAGAAGACTCAATCGGACCACAAAGTCTTCTGACACCTGATTCATGTAGACCGCTACAGCTTTTTCTAATAGAAGTGAAAATGTGCAAGTAAAAGAAACTAAAAGTGTTTTTGGACACATCTTTACCAAAAACCAGAAGAGTGACAAAGTAGGATTTCAAAAAAAGGGGACAACTAGCAGTGCTAGAAAATGTTCACAATAACAATGGGTTTTACAGTTTTATAGACAAGATACCTGTAGGTTACATTTTGCTTTGTTTAGTCTCCATTCTGCTATCCTTTTCAGCACCCATCTGACTTTTATATGGGACAGTTGGAATGACATTCATGTAACAGAAAAGGGAGTGCATGAGAGCCTAACAGGTTCCAGTTGCATGTATGGATCTACAAAGAAAGTCTTTAACATCTTCAACATCACTTTGATGAAAAGGGAAAACAATGGAAAAACTGCTGTTTCCATTTTGATATCATTTACAGATTACCAAATCCTTCAAGTCCGCTACCCTTAGAACTAATTAAGATGTAATGAGCTTGCAAGATCCTGTAATGACAAAATTTAAACTTGAAAAAAATTGAAAAAAAACATGTAAAAACATTTTCATACTAGCTATTGATAAACAGTTGAAGAGATCCACTGTATCGAACTACAGCTTGGATAAGTTACCCACTCTATTCATACAGTCTGTGCTAAGCAGTTTGTTAACAAAAGTTGCTTCTCTAGTCAACACCTCCATTTACAATTGAACAATTTCAAAGGCCCCAAAAAACAGTGTCATTAAGCCTCTTCTAAAGAAAAACAGTCTTGATACCACAGTATTGAACCACTAAAAGCCCATTTCAAACATGCCATTCTAAGGAAAAGCCTTGGAAAATGTCGCTTACCAATAGCATAACTTAATGCTGTATAACAGTTTGTTTGGCATTTTCTATTCAAGTTTTAGATTCCATGACAGTACTAAGATGAAATTACTCAAGGGGACAATATATAGCTACTTGAATACTTATGCAGGCACAGTTATAGTTCTGCTGGCCCTGAGCACTGCCTTTGACACAGTTGACCATGTCATCTTAATGGAGATGTTAAAGGACTGTGTGGGAATCTCTGGTAAGATTTTAAACTGATTTAACACCTATCTCGAGGTAAATATTTAAACCAAATAGGTATGACCCATTGAGTTCCCTGCTGGGCACTCTTGTGACCCCCATTGTTCATCTTTACATGCTTCCACTGACCCAGCTATCACACAGCTATAATGTGTCCTACCAAAACTATGCAAGCCACACTTAGATCTGCATGTCACTGAAAACAGGCTAACATGGACCCGTAGATTTATCTTATGAAAATATCGAACAAATCAGTGTGTGACGACAAAACAATTCTCTCCATTTAAACTCAGACAAAACTGAAATAATCTTGAGACATTATTTAGGTTAGATATTTTGGAGTATTATTGGTCTTGTAACATCAAAAGAACATTCCAAGAATCAAAGCAACAGTTTCAAAACCAGATTTCGAGAGGCTAACCCAGCAGTTAGACTATTGTAACAAACTAGGTTTTCTAAACAAGTGGTAACAACGCTGCAGAACATCAGAATGCTGGGGAAAGAAACGGGTAAAGTTACAATGGAACTTGTTAAAGTCTACAATTGTAGATCTTAAAGGCAACTGTTTTCTTATAATAAACCTATACTTAAACCATTTGTCAGGGAATGGAGTTGTTCTTGCTGGTTTTGTCATTTATTCTACTATCCACCCGGGGCGTGTTGGAGGCTACTGTTCTGGAAAGACGTTGGTCACAGATGCTGCCAATTAGTGGTGTGGAGTAAAAACGGAGCCTGGCTGAAATCATTCAGTGCCTGGTTGTTACCCTAGCATGGTATTTCTAGCCTCTCTGTGTCTCTCCCAAGTGGTATGCTTTGTGCAAGCTCCCTTACCTGTTGTCTCCACGTCCCTAGTAATCCCTAGTAATCCTCTCTCGTGTGTATCTCTGTTCAAAACTTTGTTGTACTTCCTCGTTCCCCTGAGAAGACTCACAATCTGTAAACAAAACTTAAAGAAATCAGAACCCAGACTGCAGCCGTCCTTTGTGCTCCACCAACCTCTAAGTGTTACCTTTCCCCTCCAGCATGCACCTCCTTTATGGAATCTATAATTAAAACATAGGCAGGCATTTGTTTGCGCATGTTTTCTACCAGAAATGTGTACATTTTTACTAAATCCTCTAATTTAAGAACAGCCATTCATATATAAATATAATTTATATGTTTGGCAACCAGAGTGAGAATCATCAAGCAAAGTTTCTCAATAACAAACATGCCTTGTTTAGTTTAAAAGGGCTTTAAAACATCCCTTATCAACACACATTTAAAAAAATCATCCACAATACTAGAAAAAGCAAGGGTGAGCGGGGTAGAAATCAGCTAAAAACTCGGACTTGCTCAATAATTTATTTCTTTTTTTTATAAAATTAAGAGCACTGACAGACAAGCGGATGAGATTGTTACTGTAGCAATTTCATTGCAATCAGTGGGAATTGTGGATCAGTCATATCAGAAATATACATAAATATGTAGTCGTTTCACATAAGTTTGAGCCAGAAAATCAACAAATTGCTTTTTAATGATAAATGAGTAGTCATAAGCATGTATTTTAAACAAAAATCTCTTCCTTTAAACTTAGATTTTCCCAAATATCTAATGAACTATTTTGAGATCAAGGTTAGAACTGATTCATTCAACCCACCTGCATTTTGTTAATTGAACCTTTTAATCTTGCTTTAAAGCCAAGGTCTACTGATTTAACAATACAACTGCACACAGTCTCTATATAAAAGGTGTTTAAAAGGTTATACTAGTTCAAGTGTAATAATAACACCTAGTGCTATTTTTGATCATAGTCTATTTTTGAAGTACAGATGACTGTTTACCCCTGCTTTTCAATACTTGTCTCAAAAATGATTTTCCAAGGATTCAAGGATTCAAGGAGACTTTATTATCATTTCAACATATGTGGTACATGAGGTGGAACGAAATTACATTCTCACGGTCCAGTTCCACCCAAGAGCTAATATTAAATAGATAAAATAAAGTTAAAAAATTAAAATAAATAAAAATAGAAGTAAAGTAAATAAAATAAATAAAATAGAACACAGAATATACGGAAAATATACAGAATATACGGAAGTAAGGTGTCTCAGTGCGGGTATAGGAAGGTGTTCAATTTTGTATTGTCCATGCAGTGGTTTGTTCAGGAGGAGTTCAAGAGTCTCACAGCTTCAGGAATTAAGCTGTTTCTCAGACGGGTTGTTCTGCACTTGGTGCTCCGCAGCCTCCTGCCTGAGGGGAGCGGAACAAAAAGTGAGTGTGTTGGGTGAGTGGGATCCTTCCTGATGCAGGTGGCCCTTTTCCTGCATCTGGATGGTGGCTTTGATGTGGGTCTGAACCAGTCTCTCGATTCACTTTGTGACTATCGGTGTGAGGGCTATTGGCCGATAGTCATTCAGACCTGTCACTGCGGAGCTCTTGGGGACCGGGATGATGGTGGCGGTCTTCATGCAGGTGGGGACAGCTGCCTGGATGAGGGAGGCGTTGAAGATGTCCGCCAGCATGTCTGAGAGCTGGTCTGCGCACTCTTTAAGCACCCGTCCGGGGATGTTGTCTTGGCCAGCAGCTTTCCGGGGGTTAATCCTCCTCAGCGTCCTCCTTACTTCTACTGGAGTCACACTGATGGGCTCTTCTCCTGGTGAAGTCGTTATTCTGGTGCTGGGGAGGATGTCAGGGTTGTCAAACCGGGCGTAGAAATGGTTGAGAGCCTCAGGCAGGGAGGGGTCTTTGGGGCATTGTGCAGTTTTAGGTTTCTAGTCTGTAATGCACTTGATGCCCTTCCACATGCTCTGTGGATCCTGGGAGGAAAAGTGTCCCTGGATTTTCTGAGCATAGGCAGCTTTTGCCCTCTTAACTCCCGCAGTCAGCTCTCTTCTTGCCCTCCTGAGCTCTTGTGAGTCACCAGACCTAAACGCAGCATCCCTGGCTCTCAGCAGAGAACGTGCCTCTGCATTCAGCCAGGGTTTCTGGTTCGGGTAGCAAGTCACAGTCTTGGTGGTGGTGACATCCTCCACACACTTGCTGATGTAACCCAGAACAGCAGATGTGTATTCCTCCAGGTCCAGCTCCCCCTCACACTCAGCAGCCTCCCTGAAGACCTGGCAGTCTGTGCAGCCGAAGCAGTCCTGCAGCACGGCGTCGGCGTCACTGGGCCACACAGTGATGCTCCTCTGTGTGGGTCTGGAGCGTCGCAGCCGGGGATGGTAAGCAGGCACCAGCATGACGGAGATGTGGTCGGAGAGCCCGAGGTGGGGGCGGGGGAAGGCTCTGTATGCGTCTTTTACGTTGGTGTAAACACGGTCCAGCGTGTTATTTCCACATGTTGGAATGTTCACATGCTGTTTAAACTTCGGCAGGCAGTTCGTCATTTCTACTTGGTTAAAATCACCCGCTACCACGTAGAACGCCTCCGGGTGCTTGTTCTGAAGCGAGCTGATGTTGCCATGTAGCTCCTTCAGCGCGATGTTAGCATTAGCATCCGGCGCTATGTAAACAGTAACAACGAACACAGCCGTAAACTCCCGAGGCAGATAGTGAGGTCTGCACTTCACAGTCAACTGTTCTGTCGCCTCGGAGCAGTGGCTGTTTACCAACACGCAGTTTGTGCAACAACCTTTGTTGATATAGACGCATAGTCCGCCCCCGACGGCTTTCCCGGAGAGCTGGTTGCGGTCAGCTCGGAAGAGCTGCCGACCGGCGAGCTGGAAGGCTAAGGGCTTGGGCTCGGAACCGACGTAAAAATTACTTAACTCAGGGTGTTCACTAGGAGCGTGAGAAGCCGCTGCACTACTGTGCGCCGCCATCTTACAAAGATTCATTTTAATTTGTAACATCATTCTTACTGCTTGTTTTCTTTAATTTTCAAAAATCAACAAACTTCCTAACAAGGTTGTATACTGAAGTTTGACATTACCAGAAAAAAAGGGAAACTTACCTTTAGCAGTAACAAACAAAACAAAAGCTCTAAAAACACCTGTAATGCAAAATGGTTCTCCAATGATCGGTTTATCAGGTTTTTAGCCCTTAAATTCTTTTAACAAATCAAAAGCACCTCCACTACTGCTTATTTTTTTTGTGCTAAAGCACGATTAGTTTTTCCATATTCTGACTATTGTGTTTTGTGTATAAGCTTATTTTGTAACTGTAGCTGCATATAGCTGTGTTAAGGTTCTCATCATCCTATTCTGTCCATGTGGTATTAGTAAGGTGAAAACTGCAGAACTTTTATACCCAATTTTTAAACTGCTTATTTAAAAAACTCCTCCTCCTGGAGTAGTAAATTTAAAATGTATACTCATCAGCAGTGTAAAGTTTGTCTTGTCTTAGTTTATACAAAGTAATTTTTTTGTTATTTAACATTCACACAACCTAAAGTCCCACAGGTCCTTTTCTCCACAATTTGATGTTACTACCCAGTAGCACAATGGAGAGAGAAATAATAGTATTGGCTAAGCTTTCTACACAATCCTACCATAAAAAATATGCAAGCATCATATCAAATTTTAAACAGACTAACATATATCCCAAAAATTATGAAGAAAACGTAAAATGCTGGAAGGCGACCAACAAATCCAAAATAAATATGGAAACAATCCTAATCAAACTTTCTACTGTAATACAGGCTTCCTACAAAGGCAGTGTGATAAACTAGTCATGTGTATTGTTAGGCTGTACACCTAACACCCTGCAGAAATAACTAATAACCTATGTTTTTACTTCTAGAAAGTTCTTGTGATTGTACTGTTTTGTTGAGCTAAGTGTAAAGATATATCAAAAATATCCAAACTGTTTGGCCACTAGTTAGTCACAAAGCCTGCTGCTGGTTACCATCCATCGGGAACCAAGCCAGCCCCATGCTACCAGCGTCCAGCCTTTAACAGACTTCACAACTAAGCCAGCTGCAGGCTACTGTTTGCCACCTTTTATCACGAAGCTAGCTCCAGACTACCAGCCTTAAACACCAAGTATACTTCAAACTAGCAGTCGTCAACAACCTAACCAACACCAGGCAACCAGCTTTCAGCCTTCAGCACCAAGCCAGCTCCAGGCTACCTGCCTTCAGAAAACAATGGAAGCACCAGGCTACTATAGTTTACAGCCCTCATGACCCTATTTAATCTCAGATATCCCCACCTTAAAAAACCACGTGGGTCTGGCTTCTGATTCACTTTCACAAAAGCATCTACACAAACATTTTTGTCATCTTTTCTTAAAATTGAATGTGACCTAACTCCATCCTTTTCATCTGGAACTGTCACAATTTAACTTCCGCCTTTTGTTGTGTAATCCTCAAATCACCATTCACCTTCTGTGGTCCATACAGCAAATCCAAAATTAAGATCCTTTAAAACTAGCACTGCTCAACACTAACTTAGTCCACAACAAATGCCTAATTTTAAATGTATTTATAATGGTATATTATCTTAAATTCCTCTGTCTGACTGGAACCTAGCACATAACCTCTGGATCAATTCTCAATAAACCAATCCTGCGACTATAACTAGAAGGGACATTAAAACAACCTCTGTCTCCATTCCTAACATTAGTTCATTTCAACATGTTACATCTAAACTATCCATTCTACTATTTACTGCAGTTGATTACGAGCCCCCTAAGCCAAACACCTGATTTTTTCAGATTTCTCTGATTTTCTGATCCAGGTACGTGGCATCTCATTTTCTCTCTCCCTTCTGGGACAGAGAAAGTGAATTTCAACCTTCTGTCTTCACAACTCAGAACCAAGCACTTGACCTAGGCTCAAAAGTCTTCTATATGGCTATTCGCATTTGGAACGGGTTTTTTTCGTCATGGTAAGAATTCAACAACAACAAAAAAAGGCTTATCAGAAATTTTAGTTGCTGCGGATCCATTATGCAAATTCCTGCTTCTAGGAATAGACATTTTAGTCTATTTGTTAAGAGAGTGTGGAAATTGTTCTTCGCTAACAGGGGAGGTGTGTTTAACAGATTTGAGCTCAGAAATGTTAGTTTGTATACACAACTTGTACTAAGCTGGTTTTGAGCCATGTTTCTGTGGTCTTAAACCCTGCTGATCACTCTAATCTAACCCCTGACAATCAACCAGATGTCATAACTTTTAGCGGTCTCACCCAAAAAAACGAAGAACTCTCAGGAAATCAGGTAAACAGGTTTTATTGAACTGGTTTGGTTCTAAACAGGAACTGGAACGGCTTGAGACAACAAGGGAGACCGGGAGCTTCTGTGGGGTGAAATCAGGTTGAGCACTTGACCGGGAACTGTGAATATTATCATTTGTGTTCGTCTTACTTGGAGTGCAGGTGGTTACGCCAGGGAGAGAGTCGAAAAGGAAGGAGGAGTACTTGCAGCTGTCCAGAAGTAAGTTGTCCACCACTCCTCTTATACTGCTCCAGCTCCTAATTAGATGAAGAACATCTGTATGGGTTCACAGGCATTCCGGCGGGCTCAAGCCAAGATGGAACTGTGGCGACCCCCAGAGGACAAACTGCAAGAATTAAAAGACCTCCCTCCTTTCTGACTGAAAGGAGGGTCCATCCATCCCCCCCTTAAGGACCGCCACCAGGCGGTCCAGACGGAGAGGAGGAGGCTTCAAAATCACGAATGAGCTGCGGGTCCAGGATGAAGGAGCGGGGCACCCAACTATGCTCCTCGGGACCGTAGCCCTCTCAGTCGACGAGATAGCGGTGGACCTCGTCGACGGGCACAAAGCACTGGTCTGAACCGGTTTCATCTGGGACACGTGAAACGTAGGGTGGATCCTGAGACTGGAGGGCAAACGGAGTCGGACAGCGGAGGGACTGATGACTGAGTCGATCGTGTAAGAACCGATTAACCTGAGGGACAACTTCTTGGATGTTGACTTCAGAGGGATATCCCTAGATGACAACCAAACCTGTTGACCGGGAGAGTAGATGGGAGCTGGGGCACGTCTCCGGTCAGCATAATTCTTATTTTGTATGTTTGTACGTTGGAGTGCTGTGAGGGTCTCCTTCCATATTTTATGGGTTAGGCGGATTTAATGCCGGATTGAGGTTGTCGAGATATCCCTCTCATCTGCAGGAAATAGTGGTAACCCAGGGAGACCTCAAAGGGAGAAAGACCTGTGGTAGCGGAGACATGTGAGTTGTGGGCGTAATCAATCCAGGGGAGGTACCGGTTCCAGTCGGCCTGATTGGAGGACGAAAGGAAACGGGGGGCTGCTTCAACCTCTTGGTTAAGACGTTCCGTCTGACCGTTTGTCTGAGGGTGGTAACCAGAGGACAGACTGACCTTGGCCCCCAGTGCCTCACAGAAATGTTTCAAGACCTGCGAGACAAACTGGGGACAACTGTCAAACAGAATGTCAGTGGGGATGCCATGGAGACGGACAACGTGCTTGACTAGCAGGCGAGCGGTATGAAGGGCTGTGGGCAACTTACGGAGGGAGACTAGATGGCAGATTTTGGAAAAACGGTCTATTATGGTTAGGATTGTTCTCATGCTTGTGATGACGGCAGGCCGGTGATGAAGTCCAGGGCGATCTGGGACCAGGGATGTTTAGGGATCGAGAGAGGCTGGAGGAGACATGATTGGGGTTTATTTCCGGATTTATTTCGGGCACAGGGAGGACATGCTTGAACGTATTCGAAGACATCACAGTGGATGTTCAGCCACCAGAACCTGCGTGAGATTAGGGTGGTGGTCCGACTGGAACCAGGATTGCAGGAGAACTTTGGTGTATGGAACCAATGTATGAAACAAGATCGGATGGCAGAAGGAACATAAATGGTTTTCTGAGGGGCAGGACGAGGATCGGGTTCTGTCTTTAAAGCATTCTGAACAATACCATCTATCTCCCAGGTCACTGGGCCAACCACACAGTCGGGAGGTATGATCGTTTAGGGTTCCTGGGGAAAGTAATCTGGAAAGAACTGTCGAGAGAGAGCATCTGGCTTCACATTCTTAGTACCGGGTCTGAAAGAGATTGTTAGGTTGAAACGAGAGAAGAACAGGGACCAGCGAGATTGTCTGGGATTAAGACGTTTGACAGACTAAATGTATGAGAGGTTCTTATGGTTGGTTCAGACCAGTACTGGGTTATTTGCGCCCTCAAAACATTGATACCATTCCTCAAGAGCTAATTTTATAGCAAGGAGTTCCCGGTCTCCCACATCATTTTTTCTTTTGGCCGGTGAGAGACGTCCGGACAAAAAGGGTCTCGAGTCTACAGACGGACCCTCTCGGGGACCCATTCTCTCCATGCAGAGTAGACAGGTGGCGATGTAGTGATTGGAATTCCCACAGTACAGACACTCCCTTGACTGCATGCTCCTAAGGAGTTAGTCTGGTTCGCCCAACCTGCATGGGCTCCGGCCCGGTTGGGGCTGACCTACGAGGCTCAGATGGTGGCTTTGTTGACGGATCGGAGGAAGAAGGGGGGATGCTGACTGGCTACAAGGACCCGACTAGTGCTCTTAACCTACTTCTCTCCCTCAGACTACCATCGATTCTGATGGCTAAATCTTATCAGTTCGTCTAACGATGGAGGCTCATCTCTAACAGCTAATTCATCCTTTAGAGGATTATTAAGGGCCTGAAAAAACGCGCTCTTTAATGATTCTTGGTCTCAGCCGAGAACCGCGGCATGGGTCCGGAACTCAATGGAAAAGTCTGCTGCGGTTCTATTAACCTGTTTTAGCAGCCAAAGATAATGAGACAAAGAAAAAACGATCCTTCTCAGGACCAAAAGTGTTAGCTAACTCATCTAAGACAGTTTGATATGAAAGCCCGTACTCAGGGAACCGTCGGAAATGAGCCTCTGCCCATTAGAGCACCTTACCAGTAAAAAGCCTGATGATAAGAGATCTTGGCATCATCGTTGGCAAAAGAATGCGGCGAAGAAGCAAAGACCAATGAGCACTGTAGAACAAATTCATCGCAACCGCCAGCCTCACCGGAGTATTTCTCCGGAACAGGAAGTGAAACCCCGCGGACACCCGGAACAGGAAACTGACGTCAGGGAGATAGAGGAGATGGCGGTTGAAAGGCTGCAGCGCCCTCGTAGGGCGGGGGGTTGGGATCGACGGACCAGGGATTAAGATAATGTAAAAGGTGAGTAATATTTTCAGGAAACGTTAAAATTACTCGAGCAGAGGTTGGATTGAGTAAATAAACGATTTATTGTTGAGGATGAATAATGAACATAAACATGAAATGGAACCATACAGGGGAACTACAGGCAAACCGGAAACGGAACAACGAGAGACGTAATCAAACAGAAAGCGGAGACTACAAAATGTAAACAAAGCCGAAAACTAAATGAGACGCAGGAACTACAAGCTGATAACACAGCTAATAACACAGGAAGGGAGGAAATAAACTGAGACAAAGAAACTAATAACTACACGACGGGGAAGAGACAAGGAAACCCGGGGACTACAGGAAGTGAGACAAACAGAGAACACGGGATGAGACCAGGGGACCAAGATGAAGAGCCAGGACTGAGAGCTAGCGAGCAAGAGACTTACCGGAGACGTTGGGGCGAGAAGGA